>RPFO01000246.1:1609191-1856691 GCA_009746045.1 Mesostigma viride
CTGCAGCCGGGGCTGCAGACGTATTTTCATTGCTAAGCGCAGCCGCCAGGCTGCGTTGCGTCGAGAGGCGTTTGCTCATCGTATATTGCGTAATAGCTTCGGAGAATTATATCAGCATGTGCGTCATAAAAAGACGCGTCGATTGCCCCTGATCTGGATATGCCCCTACTAAACCCCCTCAGGCTCCGGGAGAGGCCTTCTCCCAAACCGGCGCCTCTAAATGTGTTCCAAGCCTATCTGCGGGCTCTGGACCATGGGGCAGCCCTATTGCACCCGCTATGAGTCAGCCATGCTTTGCCCATGCTGAGAGCTACTCTCTGCTGAGACGCCAGCATTAAATTAAAAAATTCAATTATAACATGCCTCCGTTGGGAGATCATGTAGCACATATTCCTTGATGGGTGGTGGAAAGGAGAGAGCCGCGTAAGCTAACTATCCTAACGCTAATCTACCTAGTCTAGAAAAATCCTAACTGCCCTACTCGTCAAAACGCCTCCTCCTCTTGGGGGGAGGGGGCTTGCCCACAGGGTCGGGCGTGTGAGCCTTGACAATCTTCTGCCACCGCGTCTTGTTCTGCATGGCAGTCCAAAGAAGGGAGAGAGAGGGGATTAAAAATTAAATTAAATTATAACATGCCTCCGTTGGGAGATCATGTAGCACATATTCCTTGATGGATGGTTGGGGTGGAAGGAGCCGCGTAATCGAACTAACCTAACTCTAATCTAGCTAGTCTAGAAAAGTCCTAACTACCCTACTCATCAAAACGCCTCCTCCGCTTGGGGGGAGGTGGTTTGCCCACATGCAGGGTCGGGCGTGTGAGCCTTGACAATCCGCTTCCACCGCGTCTTGTTCTGCATGGCGGTCCAAAGGAGGGAGAGAGAGTGGATGCGGTATTCAAACTGGGCTGGGACCAGTAGGTCATCCAGCAACATCTGTACGTAGTTCGTGACGTGTTTCCCTACCTTTTTGGCAATGCCCTTGGGGCCAGGCCAGGTCAGAATGTGCCGCCCTGGCTGGCCAACTCCGCTGGGGGCCGGCCAGACCAAGGGCGGTGTCGACCTGGCTGGTGCGAGCAAGGTGTCCTACAAATGCTATCCTACGCTGTCTAATCTCGTCCGAAATACGAGGCATGCCCCGATACAAAGACTCTGATGACGGGCGCTTGGAAAACCCTACGTTCAGGACCTGTCGGAGCATCCTGTAAACTGTGCCGTCTAGCCTAGATGCCAGTGTGGGTGTGAGTGTCCACGCCTCGGCGCCATACATGAGCACCGTGAGGACGAGGACCTTGAAGAGCATGCGCTTGCGGTGGTCCGCGCCCAGGCCCTTGGAGCGCCAGTAGGTGTTGAGCGAACGAAGCCTAGCCCAGGCCAGGCCGATGCGGGTGTCCACATCGTCGGCGGTGTCAGGTCGAGCCAGCTCCCTAACAGCTTGAAGCGATCGCGGAACGGGACCGTCGTCCCATCGAGCAGTCGCGGCAGCGGCGGTGTACTGGAGGCCCCAATCACCATCGCCTCATTTTTGACACTAATCTCCAACCCCACCGCCCTCGCCTCCAGGCCCAGACAGTCCAGCCAGGTCTGAATGTGCTCGGGGCGCGCGATGAGGGTGGTGTCATCCGCATAAATCAGGTCGGCCAGGCGGTAACCAGGTCTAACCCCGCCATGCTCTTTCTCGTTAAGGATGTCCAAGCCTGGCTCGAACCCCACTGAAGCGCGCACGTGCTCGGCGCATGACGTGATCCACGACAATAATGAACAGGTATGGGGACAGGACACAACCTTGCCACACCCCGTGGTGAAGGGGGAATGGTGGGGTGGTGCCTTCCGCAGTCCGCACTACTGCCTGTGAGCCCTCATACAGTCGGCGAATGGCAGCAATAAACGCAGGTGGCACTCGATCGAGAGCTAGGATGGCCCAAAGAGCCTCCCAGAGGACCGTGTCAAAGGCCTTGATATAGTCAACAAAAATGAAGACCAGCGGCAAACTGTCAGGGGGAAGGCGACGCACCTCCTCCATCAACCGGCGCGCGACAAACACAGCCATGACAGTGTTACGACCACGACGGAAACCCATCTGAGACTCACCCAGCTAGGTGTGGGTCCAGCGCGGCGCGGAGCCTGTGCAGCATCATGCGCATGAAGACCTTCAGCGCGGCGCTCTGGAGGCAGACACCCCTGTAGTTACCGGGGTCAGCAGCAGAGCCCTTCTTGTACAGCATGACGCGGATGGCCGTCTGCCACTCATGCAGCAGGCGGAGGCTCGTCAGAAAGCAGGACACGGTTGCAGAACGCCAGCAGAAGATCCCTAACCGCCGGATCAGGGGTCTTCAGCAGCTCAGCAGAAAGGTGGTCGGCACCGACCGCCGCATCGTACCGCAGGCGAGCAAGGGCGCCGTCCAATTCCTTCAAAGTGATCGAAGGGGTGGACGCGACGTCGTCAGTGGCAAGGCAGCCCTCCTGCAAGGCGGGGACTTGATAGTCCGCGGCCGAGGAGGGGGGCGCTGGCGGCGGCGGGGGTCCGGCAACCCCACGCCAGCATGCCCAAGCTGATTAAGCCATGATCATCTTCCACCCCATGTCCTTAACTTTGCACAGCTGCTGGAATACATGGTGGTGCAGGTGCACCTCAATTGTGCACCCCGAGTAAGTGGCAGTTTACACCAAGTTGCCGCAGGTCATTCAAGGTGATTGTCAGTCGCCTAGGTAGTATTGAAAACCATATGCCCCTTATCAGGGATATGGTGTGTTACATATCCTCCCCACGGAGGTATGTTCGGAGGTATGATTTATTAATTAATTTAATTAATTAATTGATCCATCCATCCATCCACTCATCCATGATCCATCCGACTGTGGACGGACACTAGACTCCCTATTAGTGGCTCCAGTCGCCCGGTTCGCGACAATCGTGGAGCGAGTGTCCACTACCCCCCTCCCCCGGCCCCTGATCAGGGGTGGGGGGGTGGGCCGGGGGGCAGTTAGAACCGAACTGTTCGTGACCCCGCCGGCCCGCCCCCCCCCCCGCCCCCGCCCCCGGCCCGGCGCTCCCCCCCCCCACCCCCCATTCCGCATTTCCCCTTCTAGTACTACAGACGGGGGGCGGTGGGGAGGGGGGGGTCTCAACCCGCCCCTACCCCTCAACCTGTACCAAGGGGTGGGGGGGTTCGGACCCTCAACCCCCCCCCCCCAACACACACACCCTCCTGCCCCCACCCCCCCGGCGAGTGCACACTCGCTCCGGGATGGTCACATGCAGCCAGGCTCAGCCAGGTAATTAGTCCGTCTCCAGCCTCAGGCCTCAGCCGGCGCGGCGTCCATTTTTTTCTGACGGAAGTGTAGCCGAATCGTGAGATAGGAGTCTAGGAACACCTCTTACGATCTGCTCCGAAGAACTGCCCTGAGCTCTGCCCGGCACCTGGACTGTGCTGTAACGTCCCGTAGTAACAGTACATAATGCATCACTCACGTGTGACATCTCGCGTGTGGCGCTCTCGTTGCTTTACAGTACAGTCATTACCGCGTTAAGTTGCGATCGACGCCTAAAATTCTGCGTCGCAACTTAACTGACGCGGTAGAATTAGGCTAGCATCCCACCCCCTCCTCTCACGGACTTCTACACGGCATTCGACAGCTCTCGTCAAGCCCGATCTAGCTGCAGCATGATCAAAACCACCCAAAGTCCCCCATTTTCCTGTTTTTCCAATACCAGGTCTCTTTTCATGATTCTTGTGAGAAAGGCGGGCCGGCTGCCGCAATACAGGCTCCGGCCCGAGCCCCGCCGGGTGCAGCCAGCCAGCCGCCAAACAGTGAGTGCGTGAGGGCCGGCCTTTCATATTTATCATTGACGGATACCACAACTGCCTGACCGCCGTCATCATCATGTGCGCCCTGCACTCATGCTACTGATGTACCGATGTACCGCAGTCCGCGGGCTGCAAATCAATTGATAATTGGAATCACAAGGTTGCATTCGCGCAGATTCGCGCTTTTCATCAGGCGGGGACGTCCTTCGCGCCAGGGGAGCTTGCGTATTTTGCCGCCTACAGCCACATACATAGCGGTTCCGGACTAAAAAAAAAGTGGCCTCCTGCGCGGCCAAAAATGGCTTGACACCTACAAATTGAGTCATTACCGCGTTAAGTTGCGATCGCACCAATGCTTAAGTTGCGGTCGCCGCCCAAACTTCCGCGTCGCAACTTAACGCGGTAACGCAACATTACGAAACGCAACTTAACGCGGTAATCACTGTACAGTACTGTTGTTGTTGTTGTTGTTGTTGTTGTTTGTTGTTGTGTCCCACGCCGCACATGTGCAGCAGTCCAGCAAACTGTACGTACAGTACAGTACACAACGGCGTGGGACACAACAACAACAACAACCTGACAGTACAGTACAGTACAGTACAGAACAGTACAGGAACTTTTTACAGTAGGTAATGAACAGTAGGTATTGCCTGGGTCCCCTGAGGCCTGGCGCAAAAGACCGCGAAAGGTCCTGGCCCGCCTGCAGCGATGGCACTGCTGTTGCAAGGTGTCATGAAACGCTCATCACATCAACAAGAGCTGCAAAAAGAAAACAGGCTTGACTGACGTTCACTAACTGTAGCTCTGGGTTTCGTCACCGCTGACGCAGATTTACGCCATTACCAATCGATCGTTCAATCTTGCTCAATAAAAAAGCAGTATTGCACTTTTTGGAACGTCAGGCGTTCCTTGCCTGTCGAGGGAACTTCCGCATTGTTCGGCAGTGGAGATGGCATCAGCGGCAGCAGGCAAGAAGTACGGCAGCGCCGGGAAGCTATTCGTAGGCAACCTGGTCCCATCAGCCACTGAAGGTGCGTTACCTGCTAGGTGGTAAAGCGCCCGAATGCAGCCCTGTAATTTTTCGTATCTGACGCTGCCCGCTGCGATTAGAAGAGTTTGGCTTAAACAGCTCGACTAGCGTTGTAAAGTGCAAATATAGGCTGTATGCGAAGTGGAATGCGCTGCGTAGGGCAGCGCCCTGCTAAAACTACAGCACGGCAAGGCTGCAAGAGAGGTAAAACGTGATTTCATGCGTCAACGTTGGAAGAAAAGACAGCTCGTTCGGCTCAATCTGTGTTTAGGTATCCTTTCCTCACGATGATTATTGTAATTTCCGTCACAGTCTTTTTCTCACGAGACCCATATTGTTTTCAGGGGTCCGCCCTGAGGTTGCCATGCACATGGGTACGAATGCTGGATTATGGCCACTGCAATACAAGCACCCATGGCTTGAGGTCACGTGTTCTCAGTGCTTTCAAGGAATTCAATAGAAATGCCTGTGGGTGCCCTGTCCTGCTGATGCATCACAGGGCCCTCATTCGTGCTGCTTATGAAGTTGAAGTTTTGAAGTACTTCCTCTTATGGGATGGGCAAAATAGATATTACAGCAAGAACAGTAAAACCAAGCGGGGTATTACTCGCTGCCAACAAACTGGCCTCTGGCTCTTATATGCTATCTACCGCTACCTAGCCAGTTGCAATGCTCCGACAACTGCAGTCATGGCGGGCAGCAAGAGAGTGAGTGTGGCATCGGAATGCCGGCCTGCATGCCTGTTTACAGGTGGCTGGCGGCGGTTAGGTATTACTTAGTGGCTCGTCCTAGTAAGCGATGCACTCCCGGCCATCTTTCTAACAGTGCCCTTCTACATATTCGGGGCCTCGATGGGATTTCCATCGCTCGACATCAAGGGTGGGTTCAGGCTGTTCCTGTGTAGAGACTAGTGCCGTGCCTCTTTGGGGGCCCCATGCGCGGAACAGCGTGGCCGTGCCGCCATGTTGGGGCATAACGAAGTACTTGGCATAAAGGAGCCCTTGTGATATGAGCTAACGAGCAGCACTTGGCATAAAGGAGCCCTCGTGATATGAGCTAACGAGCAGCACTTGGCATAAAGGAGCCCTCGTGATATGAGCTAACGAGCAGCACTTGGCATAAAGGAGCCCTTGTGGTATGAGCTAACGAGCACCACTTGGCATAAAGGAGCCCTTGTGATATGAGCTAACGAGCAGCACTTGGCATAAAGGAGCCCTTGTGATATGAGCTAACGAGCAGCACTTGGCATAAAGGAGCCCTCGTGATATGAGCTAACGAGCAGCACTTGGCATAAAGGAGCCCTTGTGGTATGAGCTAACGAGCAGCACTTGGCATAAAGGAGCCCTCGTGATATGAGCTAACGAGCAGCACTTGGCATAAAGGAGCCCTCGTGATATGAGCTAACGAGCAGCACTTGGCAAAAAGGAGCCCTTGTGATATGAGCTAACGAGCAGCACTTGGCATAAAGGAGCCCTTGTGGTATGAGCTAACGAGCAGCACTTGGCATAAAGGAGCCCTCGTGATATGAGCTAACGAGCAGCACTTGGCATAAAGGAGCCCTTGTGGTATGAGCTAACGAGCAGCACTTGGCATAAAGGAGCCCTTGTGATATGAGCTAACGAGCAGCACTTGGCATAAAGGAGCCCTTGTGATATGAGCTAACGAGCAGCACTTGGCATAAAGGAGCCCTTGTGATATGAGCTAACGAGCAGCACTTGGCAAAAAGGAGCCCTTGTGATATGAGCTAACGAGCAGCACTTGGCATAAAGGAGCCCTTGTGATATGAGCTAACGAGCAGCACTTGGCATAAAGGAGCCCTCGTGATATGAGCTAACCAGCCCGCGCGGCAGCTTTTGAGAAGGTTGACTTCCCAATGCCCAACGGAGGCCTGCGTGAGCAAGTGAATGAAGGAATGAACAGCTCTGGTGAAGCACTTGAAGCAGCCAGGCCCTTCTCTTTGCAGCCATGCGGTTGGCATGGCTTAGGTATGCCATAGCAAGGGTGCCACGTACCCATGGATTAGAGTCATAGGAATTTATGGAAGTGCAGCAGGGTCAGGGCGTCATGGGGTTGAACCCTCATTGCCGTCGGCTTACGGGGATGGATGAGATTTTGGTGTTTGGTGCTGCGGTTCACGGGCAGGGGCAGGGTTGGGCGGATTTTACCGTTCTTGATGATTGTGTAGGCCATTCCAAATGGCACTGTTGGCGTGGCTGGATGCTGCCCCATGGCCAGTACTGCGCACACATTAGGGGGGATGCCCTTTTTAGCAGACAACCAGTAGACAAGCAGCCTCGATATCCCGGTGACCTCTATAACGAGCCCTGCGTGGATGGGGGCAGCTTTTTCGTGTAGTGGTGGTGGGGATGAATGGGTTGTTCATAGCGGCGGTGGGGTGGATGCCCAACAACATGAACGTGGGGGCAGGATGAAACCCAACCCACCAAGGTGGGCGCTAGCTTGCAGGCAGGTGCAGGGGTGGCCATGCACCTGGTATGCTATGCGCCAGCCGCATGACCAACCCGCCAGGCAGGCAGACTTGGCCATGAGTGAACCCGCAAGGATGGCCAAAATTTGGAAGGAAACGCCCGCCGTGCCATGTGCTGGCGTCCCTGGGGTTCGCCCCAGCTTGTGGACCTGGCCGCCATTGGTGCAACTCCCTCAGCTTTTTCTGTCAGAACAGCTTTTCGCTGACATCTTTGTCCATTGCTGGAGGTTATGTCATGAGGCCGATGGCGGTGCCTCATTCTCGTCGGTGGCCCTGTAGTCCGCGGTGTCAAGTTTGATGCTCTTACCATCTTTCCAGGTATCCTCATCCCCCCTGCCCGGTGATGGTGTGGTAAGCCCTGTCTGTGCCATAAGCCCTGTATTGTTGGAGTCCATGGCCGCCCCTTGCCCATAGGGCTATGCCCCTCCCAGGTCCCTGACTGTTACCCTTCCAGGTGCCCAACTGTGACCCTCCCAGGTTACCCCTTGTGCCCTTCCCCGTTGCCCACTTGTTCCCCACTTGAGCCCTTCCCAGCGGTAAACTTGCCAGGCTCCTAACCATGACCCTCCCAGGTGCCCAACTGTGCTCCTCCCAGGTATCCCACTCATGTTTTGCACCTGCCGTATTGTAGGCCACCCCACGCATGTTCACCTGGCTATGCTGCAATTTTTCTGGCCAATGCACTTCCCCACGGTCAACTGCGTTGGGGGCGGCAGGGGAGTTACGTGCGCTCTTCTCAAAATATGGCGAGGTGGCAGAGTGTATCATCCAAAAGAAAGATAATCAGCCCAGGGGCTTTGCCTTTGTGAGAATGGACTTCAAGCACAGTGCGGAAAAGGTTGGTTCTGCCACAATGTGTGGCTTGAAAAGGGATGAAGCCAAGGGGGGTGGGGATTGGGTTTTGAGGATCAGTAGTTGACGGCCATGTTGGGAAGTAGTACGTTAAAGCTATCGCCAGCATGCCACCCCTCAAATGCCGGTATCTGTCCTGGAACAGCTTGCAAAGGCAGAGGCCTGCTGTTGCTAATGTTTTTTGCAAAGCGTACACGGCCAGTTTGCATAGCCTGGTATTTGATTGTATATACCGATGGTGGAAAGCATAGTTGTTTAGGGCCTTTTTATTTTGCTAGTTTTTGTCGTTGTGGATGGATTCAGCTGTGAGGTAGCATTACTGGCAGGCTTGGCAACATGGTCAACAATTGAGCCTTAGCGCTAGGCAGCTGGGTGCTGCTCAACACACTAGGGAAAAAGTTACGATCATGCCTGGTCGGTGCTGATTCAGTCTTTTTCTGTCAGGCCTGCTTAGGGCAGGCCATGCTAGTTAGCTTGTTGATGCTGCCCCCGCTCAGCACACCGAAGAACCTGCGTTTCTAGTGGATTCTCCTATCAATCCTCGGTGTCCAGGTGTCTGTCGTTTATGGTAGGTCTTGAGTTGCATTTTTATGTAGGATGATGATGCATTTTGGCACGAGAAACTTAACACCTTTTTTTTCTTTTTTTTTATGTGAGTCCCGCTCTACAAGGTTGTACTTATCACCCAGTTCAGTAGGGTCAGGTGCATTGCTCAGGCCTGGGAAAGGAAGGCGGATAAGAGCATGGAGGGGTTGCGCATACCCACACCGCTGGCAGTGTCGGTAGGGGGCTGTTATGGGGGTAGGCGCCAGGCGCGGCAGGTCTTGATGCCCAGAGCTCCCAGTCGCCGTGGCCTTGCCATCTGCAGGTGATGTGTCCCTGGTAGTGCTTCATGAGCCAGGAGCATTTCAGTGTGTCAGCGTGTGTGGCATTTGGGTAGAGTGGTTCTCCCATTCTGTGGACAGGAAGGGGGCCAGGGCAGGGCATGGGATTGCCTGGGAAGATAGGTTGTAGGCTGACCCCAGGCGTAGCCATGAGGACTAGGACCGGCCATCACAGCTGCTGTGGGAAGCAATTTGTTTGGCGTTGGCGCACGTATCCTGCGAGCGAGACAACGGATGTAAGGACATTGAATGGGGCATAAGAAACAGGGCATGAGAAACAGGGTTCGCAAACCTGCAAACAAGGGAATGAAGATAGGAAACACGATGCAGAGAAAGAGATGCACACATGGTGGTTTCTAGTGCGGCGGAATGTGCGTTGTTGGTGCACTGCCAGCAATCCAGCGGCGCCCATCACCATGACTGGCGGCTAGTGGAGTGGGCACAAAGCTACTAGATGGGGATTTTTCAAGATTTTTTTTGCCTGACCAGAGGCTGTGCGGTTTCTTGAGATTGTCCTTGCCACTGGGAGATTCACTGCTGCGCGCATGGCCTAGGTAAGGCCCTGCCACGGTCACGACTGGGGTACGATATGGTTCATAAAAAGCACCCCTTGCAGCTGATGTCAGCATGTCAGTGATTGCACGCTGCGGGCATGCACATGGTGTGGGGATGCCCCAACTTTACCATTCGCAACGCCGGGGTGGCTATGATGTCCATCCTCAAGAGTGGCCGGCAAGGTGAAGTCCCTAGGAAGGTGTTTACTGTCGGCCATGTAGGACAATCGGGGGGGGGCGCCACCTAGTTGCTTGCACGCCTTGTGGAAGCATGTAGCCTGGATGATCATTTTTGTGTTTCTTATTTGCGAGTTTTTTTCACTGGTCCCTATCGGTGGTTCACGCAAGGAGCCAAGCACATAGCCACCTTCTGGCTGCAAGCCATTGGCTGCCTTGCGCACTCGCTGGATTAGCACGTCCGCGCTAGTGAGTTGGGTAAAGTAGGCAGCCTTAGCATGTCATCAAACGCTATGGGGCCACGATTTATGGCACAACCTTCGGGAAGTAAATTCATGTCCCTTGAGCGCAACTTGCCCGCCCAACGCAGCCCATCCCCAAGTCATGGGAGGTGGGTGCATGCGATTCATAACAACTGATCGTGGATGTGTTTGTCTCTATTTTGTGATGTGATGTGCTGCCGGGGTGCGGCCCTGCGCCTGTGGCCCAATCTGCCACCTGGCGCGCCGGCGTGCTTGGTCTGCCACTGCTTTACTCATCCCGGCGCGGCCGTGGGGTGGGTGGCTGGGTGATGTCACCTGGCGTGACCCTTCTCCCCGCGGGCTCGGGACCGACGCCAGGCCAGGGACGAGCTCAACGGCAAGCTCTTCAAAGGTATTGCATGCTTTGTTTAGGCGCACAACCCTAGACTCTACAGCCTAAACCTTCAAGCCTTGCCTCTTCATTTATTTTATTCTTTATGTTACTTCATCCTATTCCCAACGTCGCATGGTGGAAAACGCCAAGCCAAGCATGACACCCCTGTGCCTACCGCACCGATGTGCCTGGACCTGGTTGTCTTGCATCCGACTTGTGCTTGCCGAGGAGGGGAAGTGTAGGGGGGTGGCAGGCGTCCAGTCTCGCTCCGTTAGGCACTGCCGCTGCTGGACCGCGTGAACCCTTGCTGGTCATGCTTGCAGATGTCATCTGGGTACTCGGGATCATGCCACCTGTCACCACCCTTTGTCTGTCCCTCTGTTCCTGGATGTGAGCTTCGTTGTATGTACGAGAGCTGTGTAGCTTGTGTGTCTGACTGTTTGTGCGTGTGTTTCTTCATGTTTGCTTTGGAGACGCAGCGTGCGCATCCATAGACATGTCTGCGCATGCCTGGAAGCCCTGCCCTGTGCCGTTTTTCCTCACGATTTGCCTCTCCTGTCTATACACGTGTTCACAGCAAGGAGTGCCCCTGCCATACACAACCACTACCCGTGTGCACCACGTGTCGTGCAGGCAAGGAGCTGCTTGTGCGCAAGGCCATCAACAACGCAACCATTTGGGTGGGGGACCTCGGAGGAAACGTCACCAACGAGGTCCTCGCGGTGGGTACGGTCCCGCCACCTGGCGGCTTTGGAATTATTCTGCAAGTACATCTCTTCCTAAGAAATGCTGTTTAGCGATATACTGGCCCGGCGGCCGCATCTCCTGAGTATTTTCTTTCTTTTCTTTCCTGTACTTTCTTGAGTGTACCTCCCACCCGCTTCTTGACTGCGCGAGGTTGCTCACATGCGCCGCTTCTCTCCTATGCTCCATTTCTTTGCGCTTCCGCATCTCGCGGTTGGCTCTCCTGTGGTGCTGGGGACGTGCAGGAGGCATTCTCCCAGTTTGGTGAAGTTGAGAAAGCGGTGGTGGTGACTGACCCACTGACAAAGAGGTGGGCCAGGGGGGGGTGCTAACGGTTTATGTGTCTTGGCCAGAGGGCGTCCCTCACTCGAGGAGTCATTGCGGGGAGGACATAGTCAGCGCTGGGCTTACGAATCGGTGCTGGGTGATGGATGGGCTGATAGGTATTCCACAAGTCTTTGGGAGTAATCACTTTTGCAAGGCATGCGCTGTTAGGCCATGCTGCATGGGCCATGTCGCAGTGTCTTTTATATTTGTAATGGTCGTGGAGCATACTGGGCGGGTGCGCTCTGCTATTCGAACATGTTCCTATCATGGCTCTTGTGACGCTCTTGCGGTGCTGCAGGCGGCACAATGTGCACCATAACCATGTGGCTGCTAATCAGTTTCATCAGCAGGTAGGGAGAGGGGAGGATGGATGGAAAGAGGGAGCGCGGCCGGGCATGGCATAGGCATACTTGTTTTTGGTGGGTTGGTTAGCTTTGAGGGGGGGGGGGGGGGGGGGGGGAAGCGCCACGGATGATGCTGGAAGCCACGTGCAGCTGGCGGACGCACGAGCTCACTTGCCTGGTCTGCCCCGCGCCCCTGCCTGACCCCCTTGTGCATGATCCCTCGATTGTTGTGCGCATCCCACACCACCTCTGTCTCTTCACCACCCTGCATCTTCCATGGGAGCGCCCTAGTGCGATGCGGCTAATGCAACCGGGGGGTGTGCTTCCTTGTTTTTGTGGTTGAGCCGGGGAGCAGGTCCAAGGGCTATGGCTTTGTGGAGTTTGCCAAGCGAAGCGTCTCGGCACGAGTGCTGCAGGTGGGTGAGGGGGAGGGGGGGGGGGGTGATGGGGGAAGGGGGCCAGGGGGGGCGTGCGGCAAGGCGGGCGTTCTGCGTCACTTTGCTAGAAGAGTTTTGGAGGGAACGTGGAAGCGGTGGTGTGTACCTTGTGCTTAGTTTTGTTGCGATTGCCGTTGCAGGGGGCTGCCACCAGTGGCCTTATGCTATCAGCCACCCATGCCCCAGCGCTGTGGATGCATGCAGAATCCGTACTGGTAAACCCTTGGCTTGGCTTCCGCGCACGTCATGGCCGCGCACATGACGTTCGCCTTTCCCGTTCACCATGGACTCTCCACTAATGGTTGCATGCGCCCCCTATGTCCGGACACACGGGGTGCCTGCTGTGATCGCACCCCCACACACTCGCTCGCGCATGTGCCCGCCTCGTATCCCGTCGCACTACATGTCCAGGCGTGCACAGAGCAGATGTTCCTCATTGGCGGCTCCTGCCGACCCGTGCGCGTGGACACGGCACAGCTGGAAGACGACGAAGTGGGTGACAGTTGCCAGCAGGCGACACTTGGGACCAGCCCACAATGATCACTTGTTGTTCTAGAAACATGTTGCCAAGCGGAAACTGACAGGGTCTCGTTCCTGGTCGTGTCATAGCAACTGGCTTTTGCTTTCATGGCATGCTAGTGGGGTGGCTGCCTATCTTGACAACGTGCCCAGTCTGCGAGGGTGGTTGCTCAGCGGAATGGCCACCTGCACGCACTTTTCTCGTGCGCACAAGAACAGTCCGCAAACCGCTTGGCGAGGGTTGTGTAGAACGTGGTTGTGCAGTGGGGTTGTGGTGGCAGCAACAGGTCCAATGCGGTCGACTCCATGGTGTGCGGGGAAGCATATCGGAACGTCTGCAGTGTATTTTATAATGTCGACATTTCAGCACTTCTTCTCCTGACGGGCATGGTTGAGCTGGTCGCTTGGAGGCCTGTGCGCCATTGGCTAGCGGTATGGATGGATGCATTGCCACCGTTTGGCTGGTTGGCTGACCATTCTGCCTGACCATTCTGCTGCAGTATGGTCTGGCGTGTGCCCACCTGCACACGGTCGCCCTCTTTTTGTGGCCTGTGGGGGTAAATGTATGGGGTGAGGCACACCCACAGCCTTCACATTTCTCTGCAGCAAATAATAATAAGAATAAGAATGGTTAGGATAGCAAGTAATATATTACTGCTGTGCTCACCTGTGGCTCCTATTTCATATTTTTGCAATTGCATGGCCGCTTTATTACGTAAGCCTATATCTGGAATCAAGTCTGGCTGTTGCTGCCAATCCTTGGCAAGTACAGCCCTGGTGCTTGCCCTTGCTGACTGTGGCACGCTCACGTGTGCTTGCACGTGCTGTCCCATCATCCTATGCCCGCCTGCCCATGCGCCTTCAACAACATCCACCTCGCCGCCCACTTGATGATTTCTTCCTACAACAACAACCTGTCGGCATCCACAGGAAGGGCTCTCGGTGAAGGACATGCAGCCGGCGCAGCAGCGCATGTTGTCGCAGCTATCGGTGAGTGTGTGTGTGTGTGTGCCAGCAGCGGCGCATGTTGTCGCAGCTATCGGTGAGTGTGTGTGTGCCAGCAGCAGTGCATGTTGTTGCAGCTATCGGTGAGTGTGTGTTTGTGTGCCAGCAGCGGCGCATGTTGTCGCAGCTATCGGTGAGTGTGTGTGTGCCAGCAGCAGCGCATGTTGTCGCAGCTATCGGTGAGTGTGTGTGTGCCAGCAGCAGCGCATGTTGTCGCAGCTATCAGTGAGTGTGCGTGTGCCGTGCATGCGCTTTCATGACCGCATTTCTTTAGACTGGCCATCAACGTTCTGAGTCTCCATGTGCCGCGTGCCGACGGCATTCCCACGTGACATTGACTGCTCATCACAGGGCGTTTGGAGCCCCAGTGTTGGCTCTTGTGTTTCTTTTCCTGCACTGCGGACGCCCGCAAGCCCTGGCAAGCCTTGGACGCTGACTTGCGACTGTTTGCCACACTATCGACATTGTCGTTCTCGCACGATCGATTTTGTTGGTTGGCCATGCTGGCGGTCATCCATGGTGGCGGACATCGCCCCCAGGCCCCCGCCCACTTCTCCCAAGCCAACACGCTCGAGTTTGAGTTCTCTCTTAAGTGGAAGCACCTCAGCGAGAAGCATAAAGCAGAGAAGGCAGAGCTCAAGGAGGTGAGCGCAAATCAGCGCAGCGGCAAGAGTTGCTAGGGCCATGCTGTTCAAGGTGGTACACTGGAGGGCGAATGGAAAGTGTTCATCGAGGGGGCCATGCCTTATGGGATTCGGGGGCTTCAGTGACAATGCGCACTGGTCATTTAGTCCATGCTTGAGGGGTGGCGTGCCAGGATTATCCCGGCGGAAGAAGATATAGGCTTTCGGGTTGTTGATTCGAAAGGATCGCCCCTCTCGTGGGCATCCAGCAAATACCCCACACGGAAGGTAGGGGCAGGTACACATGGCACCGTCTGGTGAGCCATGGGTATTTTCCTGCATGCATGCATGCATGCCTTCTTTCCTTGTCATTATTGGCGCAGGTTTCTGGGAGGTGCAAAATGTCCCCTTGATAACGGGGCCCCAGGAAATACCACATGTGGCGGCGGAAGCGAGCCCTATGCTGGCAACTGACTCTCCTGCTCTCGGTTTTCCCCACACGCTGGCACCCAACTTGCTGCCCCACGCGCTGGCACCCTTCTTGCTGCCCCACGCGCTGCCACCATATTCCATACCAAACCTGTTTGCGTGTGCAGCGCCACGTGACGGAGGAGGAGCAGCTGCAAGCAGAACAGGAGCGGGTGCTGAGGGAGGAGCGCACGCGGCAGCAGCAGATGGAGGCGGAGATGTGGGTGATGGGGGGCAGAGACGTCTTCTTTTCTTTATGTTTTTATTTATTTATTTTTTTTTTGGGGGGGGGGGGGGGGGGGGGAGGAAAGAGGAGGACATGGGTGCAGCTAGCGCCGTGACTGTCCACAGTTGCTTTTTTAACTGTAGCTAGCGCACATGTTTAGATATAGCAGACAATGCATTTTCAGTTAAGAAACACGTTCAGACAACTATGACATCCTGATACCGTATCTGTTGGTAGCATTACGGCCCACCTGCCGTACGGCGCCTGCTGCCATCCGTGCTTGCGCTCATGGCCATACCACCCATTAGTTTGATGGGGCACTGTTCTCTAAAATCATGCCCTGTGCGTGCGCGGAGGGGTGCATATAGGCATAGACATGTCGAACAGGCACGTAGACAGGGACTGGTTTTCTAGAAGTATCGGGCCATGGTAAATGGGTGTCCCTCGCATGGGTTTTGTGTCACATCCCAGGGTCACCCTGTGCCATCTAGCCAGGGTGTGTTCCGGCAATTTGTTGAGTATTCGCATGCCTTCCTGTCTTTGGCAGGCATGTCATTAGCCAATGCAATGCCGTGCTTGTGGCAGTGGCTCACAACAGGACGCGACTTCTCTGGCACATCCCCCCTCGTGCGCCAATATGCCAGGTGCCGCCACGTAGTGAATTTGGGAAGTGGTCGCCCTGCAAGCGGACACCCCTGTTCCTCCATGCCAGCACTCTCCACCGAGCTGCGTAGAAATCATGTTACTTTCCTTGGGGCATCTTTTGTGCGAGGCCGTGCTGCTCATGTCTCCTCCGTTGGGGCATCTTTTGTGCGAGGCCGTGCTGCTCATGTCTCCTCCGTTGGGGCATCTTTTGTGTGAGGCCGTGCTGCTCATGTCTTCTCCCTTGGGGCATCTTTTGGGCGAGGCCGTGCTGCTCATGTCTCCTCCGTTGGGGCATCCTTTGTGCGAGGCCGTGCTGCTCATGTCTCCTCCGTTGGGGCATCTTTTGTGCGAGGCCGTGCTGCTCATGTCTCCTCCGTAGGGGCATCTTTTGTGGAGGCCGCGCTGCTCAGGTCTTCTCCCTTGGGGCATCTTTTGTGCGAGGCCGTGCTGCTCATGTCTTCTCCCTTGGGGCATCTTTTGGGCGAGGCCGTGCTGCTCATGTCTCCTCCGTTGGGGCATCTTTTGCGCGAGGCCGTGCTGCTCATGTCTTCTCCCCACCCGGGATGCGGCCACCCCTGCGCGCAGGGAGGCGCGGCGTGCGGCTCAGCGGCAGGCGATGGTGCAGGAAGAGCTGATGAGGGAGCGCATGCGCGCCGCCAAGGAGATGGCGCAGGCGGAAGCATTAGCGCGAGAGCGGGAGCTGATCGCCATGGTGAGGGCAATGGGAAGGCTGGGGGAGGGTGGCGCGGGGAGGGGAGGAAGGGGGGGATGATGGAAGGGTGGAAAAGCGGGAAGGGGGGGGGAAGGGGGGGGGAAAGGGGGGGGAAGGGGGGGGAAAGGGGGGGGGGGAAAGGGGGGGGAAAGGGGGGGAAAGGGGGGGAAAGGGGGGGGAAAGGGGGGGGAAAGGGGGGGGAAAGGGGGGGGAAAAGGGGGGAGAAGGGGGGGGGAAGGGGGGGGGAAGGGGGGGGGAAGGGGGTGGGGGAAGGGGGGTGGGGAAGGGGGTGGGGGAAGGGGGTGGGGAAGGGGGTGGGGGAAGGGGGTGGGGAAGGGGGGGGAAGGGGGGGGGAAGGGGGGAAAGGGGGGGGGAAGGGGGGGGGAAGGGGGGGGAAGGGGGGGAAGGGGGGGGGGGGAAGGGGGGGAAGGGGGGGGGAAGGGGGGGGGAAGGGGGGGGGGAAGGGGGGGGGGGGGGGGGGGGGAAGGGGGGGGGGGAAGGGGGGGGGAAGGGGGGGGGGAAGGGGGGGGGGAAGGGGGGGGAAGGGGGGGGGAAGGGGGGGGGAAGGGGGGGGGAAGGGGGGGCTTCTAGGGAGGAGGAAGGGGAGAGAGCCAGGCTTGAGGGAAGGGAGTGGGCGAGGGGGGCTGCGTCTAACATGGTGATGTGCGAGACAAAGCCGCGAGTTTCTCGTGTCTGTGGGGGAGGGCAGCAGAGGCGCGGTTTGCTGGGTGAGTGTGGGAGTTTGTTCATGCAAACAATCAAGAAGATGGGATGGAATTGGTTATGCATGGATGTGCCACCCGTGCCTGTCCGCATTTTGTGCCATCCGTGTGAGGAACACGGGCCGCTTGTCCCACCCAGCATATTCCAAGCTATAGAACACCTGCACAGGTGGTGGCAGGGGTTCGGGCACCTGGAACTGCCCCTTGTCCAGCTTAACCGCCCCTTTACACCCCCCAACCCCCCAAACCCACCCCGGTTTATTGCTTTCCCATGCGTGGGCAGCAGGAGCAACAACGCATGGAGCGAGCCCACTTTGAACGGCAACAAGAGATGCTTCTCGCTGGGGGGGGCGGCGGCATGGGAGGGGGAATGGGCATGGGTGCAGGCCCAGGGTTTCGGAGGGAAATAGGGGGCGGTGGGCCCCTGCAGGGAATGCGGGCCATCCCAGTGGAGCCGTTCATGCCGATGGGGGGGCCGTCTGGGCCAGGGGGCGGCATGATGGGCGGCAGGGGTGTCGGCGCGGGTGGACCACCGATGATGGGGGCTGCATCTGCCATGGGCGCGGGTGGCATGGGTGGCGGTGGCATGGGCGGCGGTGGCATGGTAAGCAGCCATGTGGTACCCCGGCCCGATGGGTTTCGAGCAAAGAGAGATTTGTATCAGTTGAGACTTGAGCTACGTTGACTGCCGGGAGTTGTTGTGTCATGAGCTTGGCACGTGGGTGTCCAGCTAATGGGGTTGTGATACAAATGAGTTCTACCAGAGGACCATGTGTGCCTGCCCTGCCGGTGCTGGTCAAGGGATCCCACATATCCCCTCTTCCCCCGCCCGCCCTTTGATGGGGTCATAGGCTGGTATATGTGGCCTGGCGGATGCCATCTCCCCGACATGCCCTGGGTCCTCATGCATACCCTGGGATCCCTCAACCTTGGCCTTATGCCCATGCGGTTGCGGGCCCCTGCGCAGGTAGATGTTTGTTTAGGTCCCTGCCATCCGCCACCTGTCCTAGTGCATGCGCACTCACCAGTCGCCTCCTTTGTTTATGTATCAGGGCAGTGTGCCTCACTCCTTGGCAGCCCGCTGGACGCCGCATGTGCTCGCTACTGATCGCAAGGCAGCCTCGTTGCTTTCTCGTTGTTGGTGGTGTCTGGTTTTGCCCGTGTGTGTATGATTTCGCGGGGGTGGGATCGGGTTCTGGTATCTGGCCGGCTGGTATCTGGATCGACCTGCTTGTACCTAACATGGCCACTAAATTGTTTACCTGCTTGTACATAACATGTTCGCTGTATGGTTGACCTGCTTGACCTAACGTGGCCGCTAAATGGTTGACCTGCTTGTATCTAACATGGCCGGTGCATGATTGACCTGCTTGTACCTAAGATGGCTGGAAATGGTACCCTGCTTGTACCTCACGTGGCCGCTAAATGGTTGACCTGCTTGTACCTAACATGTCCGCTAAATTGTTGACCTGCTTGTACCTAGCGTGGCCGCGAAAGGGACCTGCTTGTACCTAACATGACCGCTAAATGGTTGACCTTCTTGTACCTGACATGGCCGCAAAATGGTTTACCTGCTTGTACCTAACATGTTCGCTAGATGGTTGACCTGCTTGTACCTAACGTGGCCGCCAAGCTGTGATCGGGTTGGATCATTTTTGTGTGTGTGTCCCGCTTCTGTGTGCGTGTGCAGGGGCGCGGCGGGTTTGACCCCCACCAGCAGATGAGGCTGCGGGAGCAGCAGCTGCGCGAGGAGCAGCAACTGAGGGAGCGGGCAATGCAGATGCGCGGGGGGGGGGCGATGGTGAGTTCCCGCTGGTGTAGGATGTGCTGCATGCAGTCGGCCACATTGCAGGTGCTAGTTTTCCTGGCTTGCGTCTGGCTTTTTAAATGATATCTGCAGCACTTCCAGCACAATTTAGGTCAAGTGATTAATCACAGTTCGCATCTTGCAGGTTGGCTACTTATAATTTTGCAGGTTAGGAAATGCGAGCGTGGGCAAGTGTTTGGTCTACCTGGCAGCCAACTTGACGGCATGGATCCCATGTGCCTTAGCGGGAAACCATGGTGGACTTTGGGAAAAAAGTTCAACCCTTTTATAAGTTTTGTCTACACTGGGGGCCTTTGGGATGTTCTCTCTAACCTGGAACTGGAGAAGGGGGGGAGGAAGGAGGGAGTGAGAGGTAGGAAGGATGGGCGTTCATGGCGGTAAGTATATGAGCTTGGTTGACAATATCCGCTTGCTATGCGTCTCCTTTTGGGGAGGTCATGCCCTCGGCATAGCCAAAATTGTGGGAAGCTGTGCATAGGGTATCGGTGAAATATCAGGGCAACCTGGCTGCACCGTTGCGCCTCACTGGGTGCAATAGAATAAGAGGTTAGGGACCACCTGCAACCACAGTAACGAGACAACCTGCCATCAGCCTGAATGTATGTGGACCTAGCCATTGGTAGCAGCAGCATCTATTTCTGCGGGTCATTGGGGATGGATTGTCTATGGAAGAGTGGGGTATATGTACGTACTTGGTGCCATGCACCGTAGTGGGGCATAGGTATGGAACGGTGGGGTATATGTACGTACTTGGTGCCATGCACCGTAGTGGGGCATAGGTATGGAACGGTGGGGTATATGTACGTACTTGGTGCCATGTAGTGGGGCATAGGTATGGAACGGTGGGGTATATGTACGTACTTGGTGCCATGTAGTGGGGCATAGGTATGGAACGGTGGGGTATATGTACGTACTTGGTGCCATGTAGTGGGGCATAGGTATGGAACGGTGGGGTATATGTACGTACTTGGTGCCATGTAGTGGGGCATAGGTATGGAACGGTGGGGTATATGTACGTACTTGGTGCCATGTAGTGGGGCATAGGTATGGAACGGTGGGGTATATGTACGTACTTGGTGCCATGCACCGTAGTGGGGCATAGGTATGGAACGGTGGGGTATATTTAAGCACTTGGTGCCATGCACTGTAGTGGGGCATACTTGGTGAAATACACCCCCATACACAGACACGGCCGTGTTGCTAACATCTGGGCGACTTTCTGTGCATATGTTATGATGCCTCTGGACTCTCCAAATTTCTGGCGTGCGCTGGTTGTCTCATAGATATGTCACCATGTTACATAGGCATCTTGCTTTTCACATACCCATTCGACTTGCCCTTGTAGGCATGGCTTTTTAAAGGGGTGTCTGCTGCATTTTTCCGTGCGTTTCTTGTGTGCATTCCGGTTTTCTGTTGGATAAAATGGCAGGGGCCACGCCGATTTTGATTCCTTCCTTTCAGCCAGGCTTGCCGAACCTAATGGGGGATCATGTTCAAGAACTGTGAGAAAGTCAGGACAGACAACGCAGCAACAAGCGATGGGCAGATTACCATAGTATAGAGTACATCTAGACTGGTCAAGGACCTTTCAAGGACGTTGCAGTCATTCATGCCTTAAGTTGGGTTTGCTTGAGTTTTGTTCACGTGGATTTCGGCATTCTAAGTTCAAAGTAGTTCAAAGTAGTATGTTTAAATATCTTTCTAGTTTAAATTAGTACAATTTAGTAGAGTCATTCACACCTTAAGTTGGGTTCACTTAAGTTGGGTTTCCCCCTCAAAAACCTCGAACCCAACTTAAGGCGCGAATGACTGTACTATACTGGGAAGGTTTTCTGTATTTAGATATGAGATGCCGGTGTGCCTCCGATTTCATTACTTCAGTGGCTTGGATAGCCAAGCACGGTGTGAAGAAGCCAGTTTCAGGGACATAACGCCCGCCCCAGGCTCAGGGACAGAGGGGCATTACGACATCTAGGTAATCCCTGCGTGAGCACATGCAATTCCATGTTTGGAGCAACCTGGTCATTAATCAGGTCCGGTTCCAATTAATATTTTCATTCCAATCGCTACTTGTGCCATGTGTTGCACATACATTCTTTGCTGATTGTAACTAATCAATTGTCACTCGATCGCGTTGGGGAGCCGCGGAGCAACATTACTTGCAGTAATGGTGACGATGCAGATTAATTAAGTAATTAATTAGACTCGTGCTCCCGTTGGGGAGTCACGGAGCATTAACCCCGATGGATGGATGGGTGGGTGCAAACAGTCCTACCGGTCTAAGCTATCTACATCAGCTACCTACGACATCTATCTAACAGCAACGAACTACATCTATCTATACAGCACGTGGCCCTAGGGGAGCTGTCTGGCGTGCCTCCCGTGGGTTTGCACACGCGGGCGCTTCCACACAGGGGGGGCTCGTTGTCCTCTATGACCTGGGCCCACTTGGCCTTGTCCATCATCTTCTTCCAAATCACGGAGAGGCCTAGGCCCCCCATGTCCTCTACTAGCTGTTCTTTGAAGGTGCGGGCCTTGCGGCGTCTAACATCAGGGGGCCCGGCCCACGTCAGGAGGTGCCGGCCAGGCTGAGCTGGTCGCAGTCCTGCGGGGGGGCCACGTGAGGTGTCTACCTGGTTGGTGCGAGCTAGGTGCCCTACTAGCTGCAGGCGCCGCTGCTTAATGGTGCTGGTGATATATGGCATGATGCATGATGGCAGGCCGCGTGATTTACACCTCGATCAGTCAGGTCGTACTGGAACAATGTCTATCTTAAGTACTAGTCTAGTCCAGGGTACGTACGGCCCTGCAGGCGGGCATGCCAGAGCAAGTAAGTACTTGCGTGTCATTAATTAATTAATTAATTAATTAATTAGACTCGTGCTCCCGTTGGGGAGTCACGGAGCATTAACCCCGATGGATGGATGGGTGGGTGCAAACAGTCCTACCGGTCTAAGCTATCTACATCAGCTACCTACGACATCTATCTAACAGCATTACTAACTACAACATCGAGCTATACAGCACTGGCGTGCCGGCCTCCCACGGGCTTGCACACGCGGGCGCTTCCCCACAGGGGGGGGCTCGTTGTCCTCTACGACCTGGGCCCACTTGGCCTTGCCCATCATCTTCTTCCAAATCACGGAGAGGCCGAGGCCCCCCATGTCCTCGACTAGCTGTTCTTTGAAGGTGCGGGCCTTGCGGCGTCTAACATCAGGGGGCCCGGCCCACGTCAGGAGGTGCCGGCCAGGCTGAGCTGGTCGCAGTCCTGCGGGGGGGCCACGTGAGGTGTCTACCTGGTTGGTGCGAGCTAGGTGCCCTACTAGCTGCAGGCGCCGCTGCTTAATGGTGCTGGTGATATATGGCATGATGCATGATGGCAGGCCGCGTGATTTACACCTCGATCAGTCAGGTCGTACTGGAACAATGTCTATCTTAAGTACTAGTCTAGTCCAGGGTACGTACGGCCCTGCAGGCGGGCATGCCAGAGCAAGTAAGTACTTGCGTGTCATTAATTAATTAATTAATTAATTAATTAGACTCGTGCCCCCGTTGGGGAGTCACGGAGCATTAACCCCGATGGATGGATGGGTGGGTGCAAACAGTCCTACCGGTCTAAGCTATCTACATCAGCTACCTACGACATCTATCTAACAGCATTACTAACTACAACATCGAGCTATACAGCACTGGCGTGCCGGCCTCCCACGGGCTTGCACACGCGGGCGCTTCCCCACAGGGGGGGGCTCGTTGTCCTCTACGACCTGGGCCCACTTGGCCTTGCCCATCATCTTCTTCCAAATCACGGAGAGGCCGAGGCCCCCCATGTCCTCGACTAGCTGTTCTTTGAAGGTGCGGGCCTTGCGGCGTCTAACATCAGGGGGCCCGGCCCACGTCAGGAGGTGCCGGCCAGGCTGAGCTGGTCGCAGTCCTGCGGGGGGGCCACGTGATCATGAGGTGTCTACCTGGTTGGTCCGAGCTAGGTGCCCTACTAGCTGCAGGCGCCGCTGCTTAATGGTGCTGGTGATGTATGGCATGTCCTGGTACAGGTCCTCATTGCGGACATGAGCAGCATATCCTACTCTGTAAATGGAACGCAGCATGTTGGTGACCGCGCCGTCCAGCTTGCGGGCCAGGTCGGCGGTGAGGGTCCACGTCTCGGCCCCATACGTGAGAACAGGAAGGACGAGGACCTTGAACAGGTCCTGTTTCTCGATCTTGCCCAGGGGCTTGCGCCACAGGGCCCGGTACTGGCGTAAAGCGTGCCAGGCGAGGGAGATGCGGTGGTCCACATCAACCTCGCAGCTGGGGAGCAGGCTGCCCAGCAGCTTGACGCGGTCACGATACAGGACTCGAGAGCCGTCGAAGAGATAGAGGGGCGGCGGTGAGTGGGTGAGCCCAACCGCCAGGGCCTCTGTCTTCTTGCTGACCTCAAGCCCCACTGCACGGGCCTCGATAGCCAGGCAGTCAAGCCATGTCTGCCTTGCGTGTCATGCGCATGGGCATTAATTGATTAACCCGGGCTAATTAATTGATCTGGGTGCACAAAGGGCACCTGCACACCACTGTATTCAGGCACCTAGGGGTGCCGACAGAGGTAGGAAGATCATCATGGCTATACAATTAATTAATTAATTAATCAGACTCGTGCTCCCGTTGGGGAGTCACGGAGCATGGCTATACAAACGCTAGGGCTTGGCTTCTCGACAGAGAGTGACTCTCTGCATAGGCACAGCTTGGCTAAATTCTTAAAATGCATCATCCATGGGGAGTCCTCCATGGGGCTTCCTCCACCCCATCCAGCATGGAATATGTGCTACATGATCTCCCAACGGAGGCATGTTATAATTTAATTATTTTTTTTTTTTTAAGGGGAGTCCCATTATAGGCAGGGCGTGGCTAAATTCTTAGGGCATCATCCATGGAGGGCCATTATGGGCGCACATGCGCCTAGGCCGCGTGCTAGGCTAAGCTTTACTAATCTACACTACTGCCATATTCCCTAGGCTGGGGTTGCGGGGGTGGCAGGGGGTGCCTGCCAGGGCTTGTGGTCGAGGTGGATGACGTCCCCCCTCCAGTGATACCGGTTTCCCCCCTGCATGCGCTCTGCATGCCGGAGCTGGAGGTAGGTCGGCCATAGCTCCTGTCGTCGTTGTTGCTGGGCCAGGGTCAAGTCATCGTCCAGCGTGAAGCGAGTCCTCGAGAGCTTCTTGCCGCACGACAGCTTATCCGCCATGTACTTAAGGTGAGGAGCACGGGAGCCGGGCCAGCCTTACCCCGCGTGCGGGGAAGGCGGGCAGCCGACATCCGCAGCTCACCAGTGAGTTGCATGGGGGCAATAATGTCGCGCTTCAAATGCCGTGAGAAGAGTCGCCGAGGTCTCATCTGCCGGCTGGTCGAAGTGCTTGACGATGACATTGTGGCCGGGCTGCGCTGGGTGCGGTCGGCCTCCTCACGGAGGTCGAGGGCTTGTTGCTTGACTTGGGCCACAATTGTGGAGGTGGTGGAGGTGGCCGGTGTGGTGCTTGAGCAGCCTGGTCCGCCCAGGTCTGGGTGGGAGGAGCATCGCTGGCCGGGCCAGCAGATGTTGGCTGGGCAGCGATGTCCTTCACCACCTGGGCGGTTTTTGGAAATCGCATCCGGTGCTGGGCGCACCCGATGACAGATGACAATGACAAGAGGCTACGGTACGCGTCGATAAATACGGGTAACGCTTGCGAAAGGAACGGTGTGGGCCGATAAATACGGGTAACGCTTGCAGACGCGGCGGCATGAGCCGGAAAAATTGTGATCAGGGACGAAACGAACGGAAAGCGCAGCCTACTGGCTCATACTACGGAGGGCGCCGACGCACATGCCTGTGCGAACTGCTAAGTCTACTGTATCGATCGCACGCGCCCCGGCGCGTAAACTTATGGTGCGTAAGTACAAATGACAGAAGAAAATGCTGGCGCGTCAACTGCCAAGCGGAGCCTCGCCACAGGATGGAAGGCAGAAAACTTCTAAGTCCATCACCAATTTCACCATGGCCAGGGCGCGAGCCGCGGGGGGACTTTGGCCTAGTAGAATAAATTCAACTCCACACCAAAAGAATTGACGGACCGAAAGAATTTAGCGGCATCTGTTCCAGTCAAGTAGGCTGGGGAAATGTCGATCAACGGCCGAATTAGTATTGCGTTGCGGTGCTAGCTGGTAGGACAAACTCAGTAGTCAAGAAAACAGGGCTGTTAGATTGGTTCCTTCGGCTGTGCTGTGGAGGGAATCCGGCGGGTTGTGCGCAACAATTTTCATGCCTCCGATTGATTATATTCGCATGTTAATAAGTAATTTCAACCTCCATGGACGTGCGGGCACAAGACGACGATATTTAGGCAAATATTTTATTGCAGGACGCAGGTCCCATGGTGGCATGGTCGGTGTTATGTGTCGTAAGGGCGGGGTTGCCACTTCAGGATCAGCTGCTCCGCAGATAAAGGCATGCTTGGGATGTTGTGGTTTGGGGCAGGTAAAGGCCACTAGGTGTCCTTGGCGCTTGTGACCACTGACCACATGCCGTTCACATCATGAGTTTCTACACGGCATTGGCGCCCTTCTCGGCTGCAGGCCAATTCTAGGAAGCAGGTTTTTGCTGTGCAGTGGGGTGGGGTGAGGGGTGCCGGGTGACAACCGCAGTGGCCCGGTGTCGGCAAGATGACGACCGGGAGCGCCAGAACTGTCTGCGTTGTAGCACACAAAGCTCTATGATTCATGCGTATGTGTTATAAATTGTAATTGGATAAGGAGCAATTGAAAAATCATGCAAATTGAGGACTTGGTATAAATTATCTGGCCTGCGCTGGTTGTTGCATTGTCTCCTTGATAAATGGTTGCTTCTTGCCTCGACGACATATATAAGCCCTCAATGGGGCACGTGAACAGGTACTCCCGGCCACTAGTTGGTCATTATCAAGTGAAACTACGTGCATTCACACATATTAATTATTAAGTGAGACAATGATGTGAGACAACTAGAGCATATCTACTAGTGAGTATATATCTAGGTAGTTGTCTCTTTGATATATCTAGGCAAGACTCCTAGGGTCTGGCACACTCTAGCTAGATAAGATAGACTAATAGGATTGTTTGTTACTAGATAGAATAGACGGGTTGGATTGTGTGCACCCATCCATCCATCCATCCATCCATCCATCCATCCATCCACCCACCCACCCACCCACCCACCCACCCACCCACACACACACACACACACACACGCACACCCACACCCACCCACCCACCCACCCACCCACCCACCCACCCACCCACCCACCCACCCACCCACCCACCCACCCACCCACCCACCCACCCACCCACCCACCCACCCACCCACCCACCCACCCACCCACCCACCCACCCACCCACCCACCCACCACCCACCCACCCACCCACCCACCCACCCACCCACCCACCCACCCACCACCACCCACCCACCCACCCACCCACCCACCCACCCACCCACCCACCCACCCACCCACCCACCCACCCACCCACCCACCCACCCACCCACCCACCCACCCACCCACCCACCCACCCACCCACCCACCCACCCACCCACCCACCCACCCACCCACCCACCCACCCACCCATCCATCCATCCATCCATCCATCCATCCATCCATCCATCCATCCATCCATCCATCCATCCATCCATCCATCCATCCATCCATCCATCCATCCATCCATCCATCCATCCATCCATCCATCCATCCATCCGTCGCGATTAATGCTCCATGACTAGCTCCCAAACGGGAGCTAGCACGATTTTAATTAGTAAATTAATTAATCCATCTCATGCATGCATAGTTAAAAAATTAAATTAAATTATAACATGCCTCCGTGGGGAGGTCATGTAGCACATATTCCATGATGGATGGGGTGGAGGAAGCCGCGTAATCGAACTATACTAACGCTAGGCTATCTAGAAAATCCTAACTACACTACTCATCAAAACGCCTCCTCCGCTTGGGGGAGGTGGCTTGCCCACAGGGTCGGGCGTGTGCGCCTTGACAATCTTCTTCCACCGCGTCTTGTCCTGCATGACAGTCCAAAGACGGGAGAGAGAGTGTATGCGGTGCTCAAACTGGGCTGGGACCACTAGGTCGTCCAGCAACATCTGAACGTAGTTGGTGACAGGCATGCATAGTTGTCTCACTTAATCTAGTCAATCGAATCCATCGGGGTTGACGAATTAAACTCGTGCACACAATCATACCGCGGCTTAAGAAACAATTGATCACACCACATTGGACCGCAATGCGTTGATCAAGAAATATCAAGGAGACAACCAGCGCAGGCCAGAAATCGAGAGATGCGTTGATCAAGAAATATAATTGTCTCCTTGATAATTGTGTCTAGTTATCTCAGTAAGTTAGACAAGTAATATCCTTGACTACTTCTGTGGAACTGAAAGTGGTCAACGAGCAAGAGGCTTTGAGGATGGATGAATTATGCGAACCTTATTGTACCATGTTAGATTAGATCACAACAAACGTTCCAGCAATGGCAACCCATACGTCCTAATCTCAACGTGCATGTCGAGCATGCTCCACCGTTAGCCTGAAATGGACCAATCAGGTTACAGCATCACAAGGTAAGATTCTTTCGTCCCTCTAACTAGACACGTAACACAAGAGCACACAAACCAGCCTGGCATAATCCAGACGTGGAATCACCGAATCTTGATAAGCATTGGAGTCCTAAAATATCTAGGCAAGACTTGGCAGAACCGACCAACTAATAACCCCACGTGGATCAGGCCACGACCAATGAGGGTCTAAACAAGTCAGTTGACAAAGTCCAGGTCTCGAAATATCTCTGCACGTGGGAAACCTCATAACTAGCTCAATACTCATCCAAAAGGCCTCAAATAAAATCCCAAACTATTACAAAACTCAGGATGTAACAACAAGTCAGATTTGGTTGTTACATATTGACATGTCAAGCAAATGTGGGTCAGCAAGTATTGACTGTCCTCCCTAATGGTGGCGGTTGCTAGGGAACATCCAGTAATGTTATCCTGAGGGGGGGCACTCAGGGTTTAAGGGAACTCCCACAGCAACCTTGGGTTGGTACCACAATGCATGGCACTACCCAACGCCAGCGGCGGCGGCGGCCCGGCTAAGGCGGTGGCGGCCCAAAGGAGGCGGCGGCGGCAGCGGCGGCCCGGAGGAGGGGGCAGCGGCGGCCCAAAGGAGGAGGCGGCGGCGGCGGCCCGGAGGCGGCGGCAGCAGCGGCGGCCCGGAGGCGGCAGCGGCCCGGAGGAGGCGGCGGCGGCCATTGAAACCACCACTCAGTTGGACAGCCTACACGAGCTTTCACCAACAAAGCCGGACATGTCAAACTACCAGTGAAGATTCGCTTTTTGCACCCGAGTGGGTTGAGAGCCCACTACTCGTCTAGCCACTAAATCGGCACATGCCAAACCAGCCACTTCAGGCTAGCTTCAACCATGGTTGAACCACCGTCAACATGAGCGGCTCAACACATGTAGTGAACGTTGGAACTGATGGGAAGCACAGATGTCCACCGGGGGAAGTGATGGCACCACGGCTCCATCGCAAGCAAGGGCCACTAGACCTACTGTCCACACCATGATGGCTGATTGAGCTTCAAACGTTGCCAAGAATTATGATGATGGCACCACTGATATGCCACATCCTTGATGATAAGTGTAGCAATAGTAGCCGGTCCGCAGCAGCAAGAAGATATGTCGCATGCAGCGCCACGTAGGTCCGTCCACCATGCGCCGCACCTGCAAGTGTGGAGACTAGGGCATGGTTGCATGTCTGGGGGTGGCCTTGTACATTTGGGAGGAGTTGGCGCCACATGTATAAGTAACGCAAAGAAACCAAGAACTCAAGTCCATCGTTGAAAGAAAATACACACATGAGATTCAAGGCCACATCTCACGATCATGGAGGCAGCCAACAAGCACTACAATGGACACCACAACTCCAACATTCCATTATAGGGCTTAAAGCCAAACACCGCAAAATGTTCGGGAGCAAGACAATGGCCCGGCACATATGTTTGAGATACTCACATTACACTACGGCAAGAAGATGTTCAATGTTGATACGAAGTTTTGCCGAGGAAACGCACCAACTTACAACAAACACAGATGAAATGTAGCCAGGATACACATGTTGTCCCGCTTAGGATTGTTAACGTGAAGATGGATGTGCCGCAAAGGATGTAGGCAGCCTGTGGTGCATAGAAGTTGCACCTTCCCTAATGCACATAGCAAGCGCTGCCATGCTAGCAACATTGCCAGCAAATACCTCCAAATGATCCATGAGGGCATTGACCTCGTGAAGGTGCATTGAGGTTGCAGTTTCATATTCGCTCATGGGAGTTGGGGTTGCGAAGAAGCACTGCCAACACTTGGAGCAGACGCGGCATTGCTAGGGCAGTTGCCGTGACCAAGAGAAGCAACGAACCCGCCCCGGGCCCGGGCCCGCTTCGGAGTACCCGTAGCCTCACCGACAACGCTTCCACCAAGAGTTGCAGAGACCTTGCGTTTTGACGTGGGTGGCTCGTTGGGATGGTGTGCTCTTTGTTTACGTGGTTGTTTTCCCCGACCACGGGGTGGAGGACCTAAAGGGTTTTCTACCACCAACGGCGTGGTGGCCAGGTTCTTTCTTACGCCACGTTCAAAATCACCGTTCATAAACACTTTACGCGGCCGCCTTGGCATGGTATGGCCCATAGGCCGCCATCTTGACCCACGAGTATGAGCCAGTAGGCTGCGCTTTCCGTTCGTTTCGTCCCTGATCACAATGTTTCCGGCTCATGCCGCCGCGTCTGCAAGCGTTACCCGTATTTATCGGCCCACACCGTTCCTTTCGCAAGCGTTACCCGTATTTATCGACGCGTACCGTAGCCTCTTGTCATTGTCATCTGTCATCGGGTGCGCCCAGCACCGGATGCGATTTCCAAAACCCCTGGGCGGTGATGCCTGCGGTGTTTTAATTGCAGGCATTCGATGGCGATGGCGTGGTCGGGGAGGCGCTGGTCGATGTCGTGGAGCTGGGTTTTGATGTCGGCGATGGAGGTGGAGGCGGCAGTGGAGGTGGAGGCGAGGAGGGTGGAGGTGGAGGTGACGGTGGTGGAAATGTGAGGGAGCTCAGTAGCCAGCGTGCCTCCCATTGCTGCCACATCTGCGGCAAGGGGGGTCACGTGCTGCTGGAGGGCCTCCGTAAGGATGGAGCGGAGTGTAGGTGCGGAGATGGATGGAGCCCAGATCTCGCCGTCAGACTTCGTGAGGAGGGAGCAGAGAATCAGGTGCTGAAGGTCAGGCCGGCTGTAGTGGAGGCCCGTCAGCAGCACATTTCGGCTTTGAAACCTGAGGCCATCTGCATGGCTCGAGAAGACAGTTGATGCTGTGAAGGTGGAGGCACAGCTGAAGGAGCGAGGCGTAATCCCCGTAGAAAATGCACGGCCATGAGCAGTGCACGGGGCAATGTTGTACCAGTCGTAATCGATCTTCGACATTGAAGTTTTTGAGCTAGCTTGAAACGCGGTTCGCGGACCGCGGGTGGGTGACTGCGTTTGGTTTCGGGCGATGCCGATGGCGAGGCCGCGGGAGCAGCCGAGTGAGCCACTAATGCTTTGCTAGGGTCACCGCTGCCTGGGCCGGAGGCCGGAAGGCGGAACTGCAGCCGGGGCTGCAGGTGTATTTGCTTGGCTGATTGCAGCCACTAAACTGCAATTCGTCGAGTTGCGTTTGCTTCAATGCCATAATATTGCGTAATGGTGTCGGGAAAATATATCAGCGTATTAATTAATTAATTAAACTCGTGCTCCCGTTGGGGAGTCACGGAGCACCGAAGTGCTTTTAATCCCTGTGTGTGCACTACAGGAGAAAGGGCAGAGACCCCCAGTCTCCTTCATGCCAAAGGCATGCCACAGCTGCAATCGGGCGCGGCTAGCTAAAAGGACAGGCTAACGATCCGGCAAACTGTGGGTGCAATAAGACCCATGTGAGCATATCATAGCAAGGAGCGTGGGCAAGTAATCTGAACATCAGCGTATGCGTCTGAGAAAGACGCCATGGTGCTTTGCGTAATATAGCTAGCTGCAGGCTGGTCACAATACTGCGTTACAGCTGTAACCGATGATAGTAGCACATGTATGCGCCTAGAAAAGACGCATCGGTTGCAAGTGACTGATCTGACTGCATTTGGGGCTCAGACGCAAAAGTTCTGAGCTCCCCCGTCAGCCATTGCATTAAGATTAAATTAAATTATAACATGACTCCGTTGGGAGATCATGTAGCACATATTCCTTGATGGATGGGTGGAGTGGAGGAAGCCGCGTAATCGAACTAACCTAACTCTAAGCTATATAGTTTAGAAAATCCTAACTACACTACTCATCAAAACGCCTCCTCCTCTTCCCCAAACTGGCTGACTGACTGACTGAAGTCCTGACTGACTGGTCAACTGACTGACTGACTGAAGTTGACTGACTGACTGACTGACTGACTGACTGACTGAAGTTGACTGAAGTCCTGACTGACTGACTGACTGACTGACTGACTGACTGACTGACTGACTGACTGACTGACTGACTGACTGACTGACTGACTGACTGACTGACTGACTGACTGACTGACTGACTGACTGACTGACTGACTGACTGACTGACTGACTGACTGACTGACTGACTGACTGACTGACTGACTGACTGAAGTTGACTGACTGACGGACGGACGGACGGACGGACGGACGGACTGACTGACTGGCTGACTGACTGACTGACTGACTGACTGACTGACTGACTGACTGACTGACTGACTGACTGACTGACTGACTGACTGACTGACTGACTGACTGACTGACTGACCGACCGACCGACCGACCGACTGACTGACTGACTGACTGACTGACTGACTGACTTAAGTCCTGACTGACTGACTGACTGACTGACTGACTGACTGACTGACTGACTGACTGACTGACTGACTGACTGACTGACTGGCTGACTGAGTGAGTGAGTGAGTGAGTGACTGGCTGGCTGGCTGGCTGGCTGGCTGGCTGGCTGGCTGGCTGGCTGGCTGGCTGGCTGGCTGGCTGGCTGGCTGGCTGGCTGGCTGGCTGGCTGGCTGGCTGGCTGGCTGGCTGGCTGGGTGGCTGGCTGGCTGGCTGGCTGGCTGGCTGGCTGGCTGGCTGGCTGGCTGGCTGGCTGGCTGGCTGGCTGGCTGACTGACTGACTGACTGACTGACTGACTGACTGACTGACTGACTGACTGACTGACTGACTGACTGACTGAATATAGAGTCGAATGAATGGGTGAATGGATGAATGAATGAATGAATGAATGAATGAATGAATGAATGAATGAATGAATGAATGAATGAATGAATGAATGAATGAAGGAAGGAAGGAAGGAAGGAAGGAAGGAAGGAAGGAAGGAAGGAAGGAAGGAAGGAAGGATTGAAGGAATGAAGGAATGAAGGAATGAAGGAATGAAGGAATGAAGGAATGAAGGAATGAAGGAATGGATGGATGGATGGATGGATGGATGAATGAATGAATGAATGAATGAATGAATGAATGAATGAATGAATGAATGAATGAATGAATGAATGAATGAATGAATGAATGAATGAATGAATGAATGAATGAATGCATTCAACAGATGGACCATTATCGACAGAGCCGTACGTGGCCGCCCGGACTGCAAGCAGTACCCATGCTCACGCCTAGCAGCTGTTCACTCTGCACCTAGCTCCAGATCTAGTTGACATGTACAAGTGCAGGCCCGCATGTATCTAAATAGTCCGGCTGTCGCACGTGCATGCATACCATTTACTCTTTCCTTGCTGGCGCCGACCAAGCGCGTGCTAAGTGCAATGCTTAGAGTAAGCAACAAACCGAAGTATTGCTTGCTGCCACATGCCGGTGAGGTATAGGCTCGCCAGAGAGACGGTGAGTGCGCGGGTGGCCATACTTGCTGCTGGTAGATTGTTTTTGAATATAGTGCTTCCATGTTCCGGATCTTCCAGATCCGAGGCCTGCGCTGGTTGCTTCTTGATATTCTGATCTTCCATCTGGGTCGATTGCGGTCCAGGATAGCTGCCAACGGGTGCAAACCTCGCTGGTTGCTGCTGTACCCGTGCTGGTAATAGGAGCAACAAAGCCCGATCCCTTCGGCCGAGGACTTAGCTGGCGCCAAATGTCCACGGCCATCTGCCATCCACTGTCGCATGAGATGCGTGGAGGTAGGTTAGAAAATGGGGGGGTCGTGCCACAAGCCTCTATGCAGGGCTGAATATGGCACTTACTCAAGAAACCACTTGCAAAGGGGTCGAGCCCCCCCTGTGCCATGCAGGCAGCAGCTTGGCCGTGAAAATAACGTGGGCTGTGCATCAACGTCTATGCTCGCAGGTCATGCAGCGTCTCTCATGCACCCACTTCATGGCCCCATATGGCCACATGCTCGCTGCTAGTGGCGCCAGATGCGGTGTGTATCAATTCAGGGAGGAGATGCAGCGTTTGCCAGAACTCACCTGCCACATATCGGTGGCGAGGTGGGATCTAATGCGGCCGTATGAACCCCCCCAAAGCAGCTGTGCAGCCCACGCGGCATAACGCTGTCATGAAGCACTTGCTGGCGCCGACACCGATACATCTGCTTGTATAATCAATCATGACAGGTGGCGCCATCTACATGATGCCAGGGCAGCGGCATGGCGTCAGCCACGGTAAACACCTGACCCCGGTGCTGCGGTAACCTCAGCAGATATGCCGTGCTCAAGGATGATCCCACGCTCTGGGAGGATCTTGAGAAGAGCGTTGGCCAGGATGAACCCGCATGCCTCCAGGGGGCCGCTTGTCTTGACCTCTTGCTGGCACAACAAAGGTACAGTGAGGACAACTAGAAGACAAGGTTGCCAGTGCGCCATTGGCAACAAGGCAAAGGTGCCCACAAACCTGGTCTCCGCTTGTGTTCGCCGAAACACTGCCAATCTCAAATGTCGGGTTCACTCCAGTGGGGGCACTTCGTCGTCGTCCACAAAGTCGTCTTCAGCCCCCGTTGCAGCAGAAGGAGCCTTCCGGGCCACCTCCTTAATCTGTGCAGCATGCGTGCACACAGCCATGAACATATTAACACAATTTCAACAAATAACGGGCCACATTTGTAATAAAGAGCGTGAGCGTGACTAACAAGCATGGCTCCGGTCATTGAACCACCCGATCGTTGACATGTGTCAATTGCTAATTCACAAAGCCAAAACTGTTCCGGCTTGTGCCGTGCAGACAAAAGCTCACGCAGCGCCATTCAACCCACGTGCATATCCATCCCATCCCAGCAAAATGTAGGCCATACACGGACACCCTCTCTCGCCCAAAACACACTCATATCCAGAGGCAACGTTGGAGGGTGGGAGACAAGCACTGCTGGAGCTGCCGGCCAGTGCTCATTTTACACTTTTTTGCACAGCCGGCCCCGCCCCGGCAACAAATGGCAGAAGCCGGGGGCAGGGAACAGCCGCCAGGTTCCCGGCGCTTGGGACCATATACCTGAGGGGACCCAAGGGCCCCGGGGAAATCGGATTTTGTGCCAGAAAGTCTTTTTGAGGGTCAGCTTGCCTCGCGCCGGCCACAATTTATGGTATCAGCCTTCAGAAGTTACCAACGTCGCAGTTCATCTTACAAGAAGGTGCAAGGAACTTACTGAACTTTCTAGCGCCGAAGTAATACTTGTCACCTACGGACTACCGACCTATAAGCACATTTTCCCCGCCCCGGCAACTATATGGCCTGCCGGTGCGCCGGCCCCGCCTCGGCAACTTTCCCGGCCTGCCAGGGCCGGCACCCCGCCGCCCGGGATCCCGCGCAGGGCCGGCACTAAAATGAGCACTGCTGCCGGTGGGTCTTGGTGAGGGCATGCTGGCCGTAGCATGCGCGGTAAGAATAAACGGTGGAGAGTCGCGGGCACGTGGTTGGGAGGATACAGGGGCGCATGCCAGGCAGACGTAGGGCGGTGCCCAGTATAAGTCACGCCCAGAGATAGCGAGAACCGTGATTTGGGGTCAGGAACCCTAGAAACGGTGATGGGTTAGGAGCCCTCACCTCGATGGTGGGTTCGGAACCCTAGACATGGTGATATGTGGGCAAGGGAACAGACAGAATTGGATGGTTGGGAGTGCGTGGCTATCGATATGTGTCGCTCCTAGTGCTGTGGTGCTCCCTAATTGTTGGACTGGCTCTCCAGCATGCCTCCTGCCTGTCAGTCTGCTGGCCCTCACGTTTGTTAAAAAACTGTGCCCTCGCATGCGTCCATGTGAGCAGACACCAGCATCATCACCCTCACCGATGGCACTTAGTGGCCCTGAGTGCCTGCCACGACGGCCTGACAAGTGGTATGGCAGCAGCCAACACCAGTAAAAACCCTATCTGGACATCAGGCACGCACCTGCGCCGGGCCAGGGGCGTCCTCATCCCCCCCCTCCCGCTTCACCAAGTTGTGGATGGACACCGCTGCACTGCTGCTTGCCCCTTTGCCATTGCTGGCCGCGTGAGGTGCCGGCTTGGGAGCGCCTGCCTTCTTGTCGCCCGTGATGCCCTCATCTTGTGCTGGCGCCCGCTTGAGGAAAGAGATGTCCTGCGGGTCCAGCTTGGGCATGGTCACCACCAGGTGGCCCGTCACTTTGGACCGCTGCGCAAAGCTCTTGTCCGGCATGACCTGCCCAACGCGGCACCAACCGGGTTGCCCCGATGTCCGTAGGCAAAGTCCGTAGGACGACAAGTGGCAGAATCAGGAACAACCACCCATCTATTACAAGTTGTGGGGAAGGGGATAGATGAATTTGCAATAAAGAGGCGGTGCCCTGAAAGGCACACAGCTGTCATTGATGGCGCTTGGGGCTGTGCCCCAAAAGTGGCAGTTGAGCCGGAAATCGATGGCAACATGCTGGGAAGGGCCTTGTCAACACAAATCCTCTGAGACTGGACGGGGCGAGAGCCTGGCAGGCACCGTCAGCTTGTTGCCCACCTGCACAGTCACGTGCTAGCCAAAGCAATTGCCCCCAAAGCAAACCAGATGGCTCTGCTGGGTATAACCCGAACACCTCCCTGTGTCAGGTTGTGAAAGGCTGGAGTTAAATGCTTGTGATAATCACAGTACAAAATGTGAGGTATGTATGCTCAAATCTTCGCAATTTATCGCAACATCTCATCTTCGCAATTCATCAAATTAATTAACATATATGCTCTAACATGCAGGCATGCAGATAATATTAACTTTGTATATTCTTCTGCCATCATCCCCTGATGACCTTCCAAGTCATCAGCTACCAGCACATGCACAACGGCGCAAGCAAAACCTTCCCAAGGTGCACCAATAACCACAGAGACGCCACACCTCACGCCCCTCTTGTACTTAATCAAAGATGCCCAGCGTCGCCCTCAGGCTCTTCAAGGCATCCGCCTCCCAGGCCTTGTACTCCACGCGGATGAAGCCCCCAAGCTGATGAAAGCACCACACCGATGGGAACTGCACACTTATGAACACGACGCGGCTCACCTCTTCGGGCAGCGCCAGCTGCAGCAGCCGCCCCTTGATGAGCACGCGCACCGCGTGGGGCTGTACGTCCACATCCAGCAGCGAGGTGTCCAGGAACTTGCCCACCGCCACGTCCAGCAGGATGCTCTTCCCGTCATGAGAGTCCAGCAGCTCAAAGTCCCACCTGCACAAACATGACAGTGAGGGCAAGGTGAGGGGGGAAAGGGGGTGAACCGGAGGCGCCATGGAGGGGCGCGGCGACCCGGCGGGGGGGGGGGGGGGGGGATGTCATTGATACAAATGTGAAGGATTGGGACTGTCAAAACCAAGATGTTCCGCACAGGGATATGCAGCGTTGACAGCAAGTTGGTGGGTGACACAAAGCAGCTCCCTGCAGTGCTACACACAACAGGCGCGTAAACATCCAGAAGGAGGCGACATTATGCCGGCATTGGAGCACCCTGGCCGGATGCCCTGTTGGTGCATCGTGGCACATCCAGTCTGCTCACATGTGGCTCAAGAGTTCATATTCTATCATATACTAGCATATACTAGCATATAATAGCATATAATAGCATATTCTAGCATGTACTACTTTGTGGCTCTTGTGACGGTTGATGCTTCCCCTGGTGAACCGTGACAGCTGGCACTGGGCAGGGGCGCCACCCCCAGAGACAAGGGTGGCGCACACTGCATTCATGTGCACGGAACCAAGAAAGCATCCTGCAGTAAACGCTGCGTGACCAACCCATAGGCGCGTACAAGATGATGCACAATACGATAGTAGTATTAGATCATGTTACGCACAGGGTTTAGGGTCCAGGCTCTAGGCGTCACGGTTTACGGCTTGGGTTGTGCGGCCAGCCACTTGCCCTCACTCTTGTGATCGACACGATATGGGCTGTGATGTACGCAGCACGTGATGAGGGAATGCCACACACACCAAAGTGTGTGAGCTACCCACTTGCCCTCGTTCTTCTGAAAGATCTTGCCCTCCGGAAGCGGGTCGAAACCGGTGCGGCGCGGCGGCGCGGGCGGTGCCTTCAGCAGCTCGTCCTTGTTGGCCGCCTGCATGCGAGCACACGGCGATAACATACCGATGGAAGCAGCCAGCCATATTACTCTGGTTGTCTCTTTGATATTACATGTGCAGGCATTCACATCATTCGCTGGGTTCGCTGAAGTTGGGCTCACGACTTCAAGTTGCGTTGACCTGACTATCCGGCGAACCCAACTTCAGGCGTGAATGACTGCACTCACACACGGAACTATTCAAGGGCATAGGGACACGCAACGGAGACCAGAGGACAGCATGCACGAGGACGAGTAGGCCACCGAATGGCAGCGGCGAGCAGGGAGCCCAAGAAAAGGGACGACATAGCCTGGTTGCCAACAGGCTAGTGCACCACAGGCTCGTGATGCAGCACAAGCAGGGGAAGGACAGGAGGGGGGCTGTGCAAAAGGAAAGGGTCAGACGAAGATTTACCATGTCCGATGTGGGAACCAACGGGATGACTCTACATTCCGTCTACGATGGTTAGATCGTGTCCTTGTGGTTTCCTCTGGCTGCTGTCTAAGTAGTAATCCGGTCCTCGCGTGCCCTAGGGCACAGGCGCGCGGATGATGTGGACGGGGGAAGGCACACGTACGCGCCCGGGGGAACGAAATCGTGGGGAGGATCGCGCCATTGTGGAACACGCTTTACAGCCAACGGGGGTTAGAGAGCATAGGCTGATTCCCCGATAAGGTTTCCCATCCGATCAACGAAACAGTCCCCTTCATAGGACAACGAGCACTTCTGGCTGCTTAAACTGGTGATGTTGTTGCTCGGCTATATAGCCTCAGTGCGGCAAACATGGCTTGACATTGAAAAGCCTACCAATCACCCCCTCGCTCTACACTGCATGTAAGTTACATGCTTTGGCGCGCCCCTTATTGTAGACAGTCAACTACCGGTTGCTGCCCCTCATGGCTGTCTCCCGGCGGCCATTGCCTTCTGCTTCTCGGCCACCCCTCACATTGTGCCATCAACTAAGATGTATTGCTTTACTTCTGGCCACCGCCCACCCCTCACCTACTGCACCTCAGCAGCCCCCCAGAGTTTGCCGACAACTAAGATATGCTGCTATGCGACTCGCCTTCTGCTTCTCCGCTGCCTCCCGCATGGCCATCATCTCCCGGTGCTCGAGCACGCGTGTCTTGGCGCTCCACTTGCGCACCCGCTCGCCCTTCTCGTTGCTGGGGAGGGGGGGGGGGGGGGAGGGAGCGAAGGGGGAAGGGAAGGGAAGAAGGGGCGGGGGTGGCCGCTAGGGGTATCACATGCATGCACGGTGGTCATAGGACACAGATTGCGCACAGGGTAGTACAGAATTGGGTGATTCTAGGGAGTGGACGGGTGTAACAGATATCCTTAAACGACCGACGGGAGGGTTTAGAAGAGGACATCTCATGTGAAGGTGACACGGCACGGTCGCGGCACTGGTTGGTGGTCCTCTCACTAAGATCTGCCCTCCAGGGAGGGAGGAGACCGCTGAAGCATATCCTCCCGCAGGAAGTGGGGTACGTTGACACGAAGATGATCTGATGATGGGTGCAATGGTGGGACACTGCCCACCCTGCAGAAAGGCGGGGACGCCACAGAAAGACAGGAGAGGCGCTTAAAGCAGGAGCAAGGAGAAACGCTACCGTCTGCAATAGACAAAAAATCATAGAGGACAGAAGAGCACAATAGAGAATTATACAGAAAAAACCAGCCACTGCCCACGCCACCCCCTTGTCACTCACTACATGGGCTCCTCCTCTTCATCCTCGTCCTCGTCGTCACCATCGTCCAGGCCCCCGCTCGGGTTCTCCATCAGCACGTGGACGTCCACCCCCTTGGCGACCAGTGCTTGGATCAGACGCTCCTTAATCGCTGGCAGGTCCTGCAACATGCCATCAATATGCCAATATTATGTACCAATGTTGCGGGACAGAGTATCAAAAGGCGGGACATGTGCCAAAGCATGCAATGGCATGGCATACTCACAGCCCCGTGCATGTGCCCAGCTCGCGAATGCATGGCTTGGCTCCAACAGTTTGAATCTTCATAATTCCAGGACCGAAATGAAGCAGTGTATGGGGTGCCTGATGCCAGCGGCAGGAGGGGCAGGGGATGAAGAGCTCAAAGGAGCCCACTGGGATAAAGACCCACTTGGCTCTGCAAACGATAAGATCCCTGTTTCAAAACAGGCTTGTCTAGCTTTGACCGACTTTCAAGGGGCGCTTGGCTGCCATTTGGATATCTCTTCTGCCTCCAGCACGGAGAGGCCCATACCTTGTCCCAGCTCTCTGCCCAAAATGCCACTTGCCTTGTCAAAAGAACAAGGACCCAGCGGCAAAAACACATTTTGACCTGACCACGCGCTCATTGTCTACTTACCCGTGGTAGTTCTGTCTTACGTATCTGCTGACCCAGACGTAGCTGGCGCGGCCTCCTGGCCTGCAAATATTGCCAACGCATGCCTTACTGGCTGTGCCCCAGGCTCCATGCGTGTTTCCCTGGGGATGCAGAGCCCTGCTCTCGGGTCCACACGTGGCACACATCGCCGCCTTGTTCTGCACACAGGGGTGCTGGATGCCATGATGGAAGGCAGATTGCACACATCGCCTGGCCTGGCCTGGCCTGGGATTACCTAGTTGTATCAGAAATTGCCCACTGTAAGGACTTGAACGTCAGGACAAGCATACCTGCAAACATGCATCAAGCAAGGCATACCGTATGCTCCGCCACCTGGCAACACTTGTACGTAGCAGCGGCATGCCCCTGGGCGTACCTGCAGCGCCTCGATCCTCTCCGAGTGGGGGATCTCCTTTCCGTCCAATCGCTGCGCGACAACGATGCAGCCAAGGCAAGCACGGCACATCACGTCAAGCAAAGGAAGAACAGAGGCAGGAAAGAGGCAGGACACATGCCCCTAATAGATAGCTTCTATTTGTAGGACACGGGCCTGCCAAGCCAGCTAGCCCTGGCTGGCAACTACAGTGCATGCACAATGGTTGATGCTGGCATTGCTCATGAAAACTTGGGGGCGAGGAGGATCATGAAAAGGTGTGCACTACAGTCACCTGGTTGAGTTCACACCCGGTTGTTAGGCTGATTATAGTTGCTATGGTGACTATGGCGGCAGCTCCGTGTTTTCCCTTTATACGGTTCCCGCTGCCCCACAAAACTTTTATTCCGTGGTCCTTTTCGACCTAGGAAAATTGTTTGACACCTTACTTGTCGGAAGCTCATGAGTTACACGAAATTGCAACGGCTTTGCAGCCCCGTTAGTGTGAGCTACCCAATGCCGGTCCGTGCTTTGCCAGTGACAAATCTTTCGCTTGCGCGTCGCTAACTTATATGAAAGTGTAAAAAATCAGCGCCAAAATTCTTTTGCAACTGAACGCGCAAATGGCCGTTGGGATATTCTGCCAAGCGGGACGAGCGGTTGCTTCACCAACGCCTCCCATCATCGCGGAAACTTTGGCGTTTTGTGCCACGGAAATTTGGAACTGTTACCAGCAGCAGGAAACAGACTCTGGTGGATCAAAATATGGTAAGAACACTATTTTTCGCAAGCCCCAAGTCTTTTCTCGCTACATGGTTGAAACCTTTCTCGGCAGAGTGGACCTCTACCGCCATGAGTTGCCCTTGTCAAAGAGGGCACTTCTTATTCTGGCTTACACCACATGCAAATGTTCCTACTTTAAATTCATATGCAAACACTCCGCCCCCTAGCCAAGGGGAGAGTACTTTTCAGTTCAGTTCAGACAAGGTGCCTTGCCAAGAGAATGCCTACCTACTCCACATGCCTACTCCACTGGAGCACAAACACCGTGGGACCACGAGTCGACCGTGAAGCTGTCCGTCTGCTCATTCCACACATAAAGGGTTGCACATGTGCGATGAGGCGGGCTAGCGGTGAGAATCGCCAGGGAAGGGTTCTGGCGCCTGGGCACCCAGCCACCTTAACACATGATGGGGCGGTAGCACAGAGGATGCAGCTGCACGCGCCCGCGTGCCAAGGCAACGCGCATGCGTGGATACCATGCATTCCTGGGCAACCTGCATGCGTGGATACCATGCATTCCTGGGCAACATGCATGCCTGGGCAACATGCATGCCTGGGCAACATGCATGCCTGGGCAACATGCATGCCTGGGCAACATGCATGCCTGGGCAACATGCATTCCTGGGCAACCTGCATGCGTGGATACCATGCATTCCTGGGCAACATGCATGCCTGGGCAACATGCATGCCTGGGCAACATGCATTCCTGGGCAACATGCATTCCTGGGCAACATGCATGCCTGGGCAACATGCATTCCTGGGCAACATGCATGCCTGGGCAACATGCATTCCTGGGCAACATGCATTCCTGGGCAACATGCATGCCTGGGCAACATGCATGCCTGGGCAACATGCATTCCTGGGCAACCTGCATTCCTGGGCAACATGCATTCCTGGGCAACATGCATTCCTGGGCAACATGCATTCCTGGGCAACATGCATGCCTGGGCAACATGCATTCCTGGGCAACCTGCATTCCTGGGCAACATGCATTCCTGGGCAACATGCATTCCTGGGCAACATGCATGCCTGGGCAACATGCATGCCTGGGCAACATGCATTCCTGGGCAACCTGCATTCCTGGGCAACATGCATTCCTGGGCAACCAGACCAGGGCAAGGCCCACCTTTAATTGGGGGAGTGTTGCCACCACAAACTTGCGGTAGCCATCAAAGTCGGTGCATGGGTTGCCCGTCAGGTACCTGGACAGACCCAAAGGGTAAGGTGGTGGCCATAGAGGGGGGAGGTGTATATGTAGGGGGAGGTGAGCACACAGAGGGGGGGAGAGCACACAGAGGGGGGAGAGCACACAGAGGGGGGGAGAGCACACAGAGGGGGGGAGAGCACACAGAGGGGGAGGTGAGCACACAGAGGGGGGGAGAGCACACAGAGGGGGGAGAGCACACAGAGGGGGGGAGAGCACACAGAGGGGGGAGAGCACACAGAGGGGGGAGAGCACACAGAGGGGGGGGAGCACACAGAGGGGGGAGAGCACACAGAGGGGGGAGAGCACACAGAGGGGGGGAGAGCACACAGAGGGGGGGTGAGCACACAGAGGGGGGGTGAGCACACAGAGGGGGGGCGGGTCACCACGTGCATGTGGCGAGCATCATCAAGCGCGCAGAAAGCAGTGAGAGAGATGTCAAGGATATTTGCATCCCCGCTGTGCGAGAGCGGCCTCTTCCATCTTTACCACGTATGCGCCCAGCAGATGGCTGCAAGGCTACCAGTTGCGAGGCTCTTGGTTGCGAGGCTATCGGTTGCGAGGCTCTCGCTGCAAGGCTATCGATTGCAAGGCTATCAATTGCAAGGCTATCAATTGCAAGGCTACCGCTTACACGGCTATACAATTTGCAAGGCTATCAGATGAGCTTGCCTTCATTGCCTTGCTTCCTCACATGCGCGTCCAGGGTCATGGGCTCATGGTTGATTTCGTGTCCCTGAGAGTAGACCCTCCACAACTGTGAATATACACGCATCCGCTATGAGTATACCCGCGACCGTAGCAAGAAGACAGGAACAAGGAAACATGCACAGACAGAATAAGAAACCAGGAGCAAGGGAACAGGGATAGACAGAATAAGAAACCAGGAACAAGGGAACAGGGATAGACAGAATAAGAAACCAGGAACAAGGGAACAGGGATAGACAGAATAAGAAACCAGGAACAAGGGAACAGGGATAGACAGAATAAGAAACCAGGAGCAAGGGAACAGGGATAGACAGAATAAGAAACCAGGAACAAGGGAACAGGGATAGACAGAATAAGAAACCAGGAACAAGGGAACAGGGATAGACAGAATAAGAAACCAGGAACAAGGGAACAGGGATAGACAGAATAAGAAACCAGGAACAAGGGAACAGGGATAGACAGAATAAGAAACCAGGAACAAGGGAACAGGGATAGACAGAACAAGAAACCAGGAACAAGGGAACAGGGATAGACAGAATAAGAAACCAGGAACAAGGGAACAGGGATAGACAGAATAAGAAACCAGGAACAAGGGAACAGGGATAGACAGAACAAGAAACCAGGAACAAGGGAACAGGGATAGACAGAATAAGAAACCAGGAACAAGGGAACAGGGATAGACAGAATAAGAAACCAGGAACAAGGGAACAGGGATAGACAGAATAAGAAACCAGGAGCAAGGAAACATGCACAGACAGAATAAGAAACCAGGAACAAGGGAACAGGGATAGACAGAATAAGAAACCAGGAACAAGGAAACAGGGATAGACAGAATAAGAAACCAGGAACAAGGGAACAGGGATAGACAGAATAAGAAACCAGGAGCAAGGGAACAGGGATAGACAGAATAAGAAACCAGGAACAAGGGAACAGGGATAGACAGAATAAGAAACCAGGAACAAGGGAACAGGGATAGACAGAATAAGAAACCAGGAGCAAGGGAACAGGGATAGACAGAATAAGAAACCAGGAACAAGGGAACAGGGATAGACAGAATAAGAAACCAGGAACAAGGGAACAGGGATAGACAGAACAAGAAACCAGGAACAAGGGAACAGGGATAGACAGAATAAGAAACCAGGAGCAAGGAAACATGCACAGACAGAATAAGAAACCAGGAACAAGGGAACAGGGATAGACAGAATAAGAAACCAGGAGCAAGGAAACATGCACAGACAGAATAAGAAACCAGGAGCAAGGGAACAGGGATAGACAGAATAAGAAACCAGGAACAAGGGAACAGGGATAGACAGAATAAGAAACCAGGAGCAAGGGAACAGGGATAGACAGAATAAGAAACCAGGAACAAGGGAACAGGGATAGACAGAACAAGAAACCAGGAACAAGGGAACAGGGATAGACAGAATAAGAAACCAGGAACAAGGGAACAGGGATAGACAGAATAAGAAACCAGGAGCAAGGGAACAGGGATAGACAGAATAAGAAACCAGGAACAAGGGAACAGGGATAGACAGAACAAGAAACCAGGAACAAGGGAACAGGGATAGACAGAATAAGAAACCAGGAGCAAGGGAACAGGGATAGACAGAATAAGAAACCAGGAGCAAGGGAACAGGGATAGACAGAATAAGAAACCAGGAACAAGGGAACAGGGATAGACAGAATAAGAAACCAGGAACAAGGGAACAGGGATAGACAGAATAAGAAACCAGGAACAAGGGAACAGGGATAGACAGAACAAGAAACCAGGAACAAGGGAACAGGGATAGACAGAATAAGAAACCAGGAACAAGGGAACAGGGATAGACAGAATAAGAAACCAGGAGCAAGGGAACAGGGATAGACAGAATAAGAAACCAGGAACAAGGGAACAGGGATAGACAGAACAAGAAACCAGGAACAAGGGAACAGGGATAGACAGAATAAGAAACCAGGAACAAGGGAACAGGGATAGACAGAATAAGAAACCAGGAACAAGGGAACAGGGATAGACAGAATAAGAAACCAGGAACAAGGGAACAGGGATAGACAGAATAAGAAACCAGGAACAAGGAAACAGGGATAGACAGAATAAGAAACCAGGAACAAGGGAACAGGGATAGACAGAATAAGAAACCAGGAACAAGGGAACAGGGATAGACAGAACAAGAAACCAGGAACAAGGGAACAGGGATAGACAGAATAAGAAACCAGGAACAAGGGAACAGGGATAGACAGAATAAGAAACCAGGAGCAAGGGAACAGGGATAGACAGAATAAGAAACCAGGAACAAGGGAACAGGGATAGACAGAACAAGAAACCAGGAACAAGGGAACAGGGATAGACAGAATAAGAAACCAGGAGCAAGGGAACAGGGATAGACAGAATAAGAAACCAGGAGCAAGGGAACAGGGATAGACAGAATAAGAAACCAGGAACAAGGGAACAGGGATAGACAGAATAAGAAACCAGGAACAAGGGAACAGGGATAGACAGAATAAGAAACCAGGAACAAGGAAACAGGGATAGACAGAATAAGAAACCAGGAACAAGGGAACAGGGATAGACAGAATAAGAAACCAGGAGCAAGGAAACATGCACAGACAGAATAAGAAACCAGGAACAAGGGAACAGGGATAGACAGAATAAGAAACCAGGAGCAAGGAAACATGCACAGACAGAATAAGAAACCAGGAGCAAGGGAACAGGGATAGACAGAATAAGAAACCAGGAACAAGGGAACAGGGATAGACAGAATAAGAAACCAGGAGCAAGGGAACAGGGATAGACAGAATAAGAAACCAGGAACAAGGGAACAGGGATAGACAGAACAAGAAACCAGGAACAAGGGAACAGGGATAGACAGAATAAGAAACCAGGAGCAAGGGAACAGGGATAGACAGAATAAGAAACCAGGAACAAGGGAACCGCTGTGTTCCCCGCTCCGCTCTTACAGGTCCTTCAGCTGGTAGTTTGCGCGCAGCCGTGTGATGCTGAGCAGCCCCTCCAGGTCCAGAAAGTTGACTGTCAGGTCTAGCTTGTTGAGCGACTCGCAGCGCTCCAAGTTCTCTATCTGGGGGGACGAGGGCAAGGGCAATGTGGGTGGGTCGGGTGGGGTGGGGTGCGTGTGTGTGTGTGAGTGCGCATGCGCGTAAATGTGTGTGCAGTTGGCAAGAAAAACGAGAATCATCTTGACATCAGAGAAGTTTGGTCATGTTGGCATGAAATGTTTTGAGCTTGCCATGAAGGAAGCTGTGGGTGGAGGGGCCAGGGGGAGCAGGAGGATCTATAATTAGAAACGTGAGGGGCACACCACTGATGGGCATCACCAAAGCGAGACAGCCCCACCAAATCATGCAGGAGCAATCAGCAACAAATGCTTGTCTCACTTTGAAAAGCAACAGGTGCCTTACGCGCGAACAAGCCGCGCTCCCAAGTGGCCGTTGCTACCAGCAACCAGCGTCCCACCGTTCCTGAGGGCAATTGCCACATGCCATGGCCCACACGTCATGCCCCACACGCCATGCCACATGGCGCTCACCAGCTTGATGTTGTTGACTGCCACGTTCAAGTACTGCAGGTCCTTGAGTCGGCGAAGATTCTCTGTTGGGCCCATGCCAACAGGGCGACGGGCGGGCACCAGTATTGCACGCAAAATGCAACGAATTGAGATGGGATTATGAACGTCGAAAATGGATGGAATATAACCACGCGGACAGCGTGTACCCCATGACTCTCCAAACAGAGGCGCGTAAAATAAAAGAAGAGACGTCAGTTCCTTTTCTGACACGAGATGCCATCACCAGCTAATATACAGGCATGCAGCATCAAAGTGCTGAAGCAACAAAAGGCAAGTGCGGCACTGTCGCTGATACTGCTAGACAGGTGATATCAGCAGCTTTTCCATGCAGATTCCTAGCACGCAGGGAAGCGTGCCAGGAAGGCCAGTCATGGTTTGCACAAGAGGCAGCACAGCTTGAGCCTACACAGGGTGTCCCCTGCAGTTTCCCGAATTCCATTTCTATGTGAGCACATCGAGTTATGCATGGTGCGTTAGCTCCCTTAAGCCACGCATGTCGCCTGGTTATAGATTTCGTCCAAGTTCCAGCATAAAGCTACACATGTGTATGGACGACTTTACCCTCGACCAAAGGCGTTAGCATTACCATCTTTCTCGGTCACACTTTCTGATATGCATAAGCGGAGCAACGGGGAATTAAACACCACTGTTGTTCATGTGCCACTAGGCCACTTGTGATGTCTTCAAAGCAGAAGGAGCCAAGGAGGGCGGTGCGCAGAAAAGGCATGCCGTACCTAGTCTCCCAATGAGGTTGTTTTGCAGATACAATATTTCGAGCTCCCGGCAGAATGTCCCTAGATTTTCAATTTTCTCGATTTCTTGCTGGTGAAGAGAAACCTCCTGCAGGTTTACAGTGTCGATCAATGGGGAATACAGTAGTAGAGGTTAGAATGGGGACCGATTCAAGGCTGGAACCAAAATTGAACACTGCTATTGCATGAAAGGGGACGCCCTGTCTGGAACCATAAAAAGGGAGGCTGATGCAAGCATGCGTCAACATATACACCGAGATATGTGCAAGCGTGCTATAATATTCCACCTTCAACGTAGAGATCATGCCCTCGTTGTGTTCTGCCCTCTTCCGGAGCAATTCCTTAGTTATGGGCGCCATGATAGATGTTAGATTCCGTGAACAAGTAAGCTGTGGTTCACGCAGTACAGTTTTGTAACCTGACTATACATGCACTGCAGCCATATCCGGTATGGTACCAAACAATTTCATAGTTAGCAGAGAGATAGTCTTTAGGACGCTCCTTGTCGAAGGCGATTCGTTATCTTCCTAAATGTCACCATTCGTGCGTAAGCGATGATTGATTGGTTGGGAAACATAAAGGTTACGCTTTATTCTTTAGCACGCCGCTGCGCAGTGGCACATCCAACCCTTGGTCATGCAGTGGCTATGAAAGTCGCTTGCCTAATGCCTACGTTGTGCACTGGTTGGTGGCATTTGCTAATTCCATTATGGAAGATTACGAAGTAAAACCAATAATAATTATTCCAGAAATACCTTCCGGCCTACTACAGTATACTGTAGCACAATGTACTGGTAGAGCAGTACAGTATGTAACTACAGTACTGGTACTGTTGTTGTTGTTGTTGTTGTTGTGTCCCACGCCGCACATGGGCAGCAGAGAATCTATAGTGGCCGAGGGCCGGATATATTTAGTATCGGTGGTACTGTGCCTACTGGCTACTGCAGCCTGCAAGGGCGGACCAAAGGGCGCGTAACGGACCACCGCGCAGCGGTTGAGTTGAGTTGAGTTGAGCTTTATTCCCGCGCCGGAGGTCCGACAGGGTTATTAATAGTGCGGCGGCTGATCGAGTTGAGAGTTGAGTTATTCCCGCGCCGGCGTACAGGGTTATTTAAAATAGTGGATCCGCCTGGTCCTGCCTTACTGTATGGGGTGGCAAACAACAGTGCGGCGGGCCAGAAGGTGGACTAATTATAGGTGGAAAGCGTGGCACGTTGCAACAGGGCACTAGCAAGTGATAACTGCCAAGCTAACCCAGTTTCTAAGTCTATAGGTTTGAACTTAGCGTTGTAATTCACAATAGGGTGCGGTGGAGTGTTTGAACTCAGTAGTATCCGAAAACGTTCATGGTGGATCACGGTTTGCCTGAGCATGACGATTGACGGGTCTGCCGGCCTGCCCGGCCTGCCGCTTCAATGTGGCCGGTGATCTTCAAGACAAGATATTTGTTGGCTGACTTGGCGATATCTGGTCGCTAGCAACGTTGCCAGGGACCCGTTTGAACCAAGCTGAGCTGGCGACTGGCGGGTTATTTCTTGACGCGGCAATGCAGACTGCCATCAGCAGTATGCATCGTGTGGGGCCAGTGGGGGCACAGCCAGGAAGCCAGCTGCCCGGTGGCCAACCTTGAAAGGGGAAGGTCTGTTTCGGGAGGCCATTACTCTTGACGTAGTCAGGTGACTAAGCGACGGGAGTTGTTCAGGCTGAGAGCTTTTTTAAGTTTTAGCAAACACCTTTACGAGCGGCCTTGCGAAGATGGCCGCAGCCCTAGGATTGGCTACTCATATCACGCCTTTCTGCGCCCGGGTGCCTTTCTCAAAGCCGTCAATTCAGCGTCGTTGTGGGACACGAAATGTCCTGCCCCGTCTTACCTGTCGTGCTTCCTACGAGCGAGACGGGCCAAATGAGGGGAACCCCGAGGTTCAAAATTTCTTGGTTGATGTCATTCGCATCGAAACTGAAAAGGTAATGCATTATTGTTGTTACTTGATGCCAGTGGAACTGCTTTTTGGTAAGGAATGTGCTTGCTATGGAGAAGATGATCAGCGTAATCAAACATGCAGACCTTCACTTCCTGTCCGTGTTGGTTACTGTTGCTGGCTGCAGGTGCGAGTCGCGGAGATGTTTGACAAGAAAGCCGAATTGCTTCGGAAGATTGTCGAGGATGCGGACGAGGAGTACAAGCAAATAGCAAGGCACGCGGAGGACACCATCAACGCTGCCAGTGAGGAGCTTTTGAAGTCCATCGCAGCGGAGTCGGAGTTTGAGCAAAAGCTTAACCAGAGGAGGGCCGAGGCAAAACAACGGGCAGAGGCTGACGCTGAAGAATTTGAAAACTTTGCAGAGTCCGTCTCGTCCGGCTTGAGGGAGGGCTTGTATTTCAAGAGCATGTACCCATCTCCAAGGATGATCCGACAAAAGGAAGAGTTCAAAAAGAGGCTGCCACAGGACTTGGTTAATGCCAGGACAAATGCTAAGTCGCAGGTCATGTCTGGCTTTCTTGTGTTCTTCACGGCAGCCTTCTCAATCACGGTGGTCTTTGCCCTGTGGACGATGGTGGAGGCGTTCGTCAATCACGAGGACGTAAACCTCGAAAAGGGCGGCATCCTGCTGATGCTGCTCTGTCTCCTGGGGTCTCAACTGACATACTTCAGGAGGCGTCAAGACAGTTAGCTGAGTGTGTGTTAGTGAGAAAGCTGCTTCGGAGCCGCATGCCTTTCTACGTGTTTGCTCCAGATGCCTTTTTGTGACCATGTACATTATATGGCTGGGCTGAAGCAACCCCCGCGATAGCTGTCGTTTTGTACATACTGGTTGTCTCCTTGATGCCGAATCCTGGTCGTCTCTTTGTAAGTAAATCCAGTGAGGTGGCCAGAGGCTCCCTGTGGCTTGAATCCGTATGCCCATTTCTGTACAAACGTGCACCTAGCTTCTGCATGTTGAGCGCATTGCTCAGTAAAGAGTAGGCAGGATATTGCTGATGGTGCCAACGGCGCCAAAATGTAGAAGCAACTGTACATATGCAAGTTGGCGGTTAATTGAACCCATACAACGTTTGCAAAACATATGTGAAGAAGAAAGTATCGTTCTGATTGCATGCTTGTGTACCGAGTCCAATTATAAAGCTGTGGAAGGTTACGGCACAGCGACCCCCGCGATATCTGTCATTTTGTACGTATACTGAATCGTGGTCCACATGGTTCGATCCACTGGTTCATATCAGAGAATTTCGAACGCACTTGCACCGCTCTCCGGTAAAGAGCTTTTTCACAGTTAATTGGGCTATCAAGGAGACAACCAGCGCAGGCCAGAAATCGGGAGAATCCGGACCATCGTAGCTCGAGCCTGCCGTTGTTTTGTCCGCGTTTTCGAGTCGATCAGGATGATGAATATGAATGGAAATGTGTAGCCTTGTGCATTGAAATTATGGCGGGCTTACGTGTAGAGCGACGAGATGACCTAGACGGTGGGGCCGGAAACAGCTTGCTTGATCAGGGCGTGTGTTTCGAGCCTAACTGGCCGGGAGTGTCTAGTGGTGAGCACCATTGCTGCGATATCGCTCTCCCACCATTTACAAGGACTGATACCCGCAAATGGAAAACCATATTGAAAAGGTCGATAGCTAGTCAGTCATTACGTTAGCCATGCCATGCCATGCCAAACATCCAATTGAACTGCACACGGTGCAAATGGCAAAAATATCCGGAGGACAGCACTTTCAAACGTGCGGCGGGAACCAAAAGCCCGTGTATGCCAGAAAACATCGTGTTGCATGCTGCAGCGATGCGGCGGTGTGGACAACGAATCCAGTGCCAAGCTCGGAACGGCCGCAAAGCCGCAAATCGCTTAGGATGCCTTCGGATCCTAAAAGGGTAGGGAAACATGCCATGAACTACACCCAGATGTTGCTGGCCGACCTAGTGGTCCCAGCCCAGTTTGAACACCGCATCCACTCTCTCTCCCTTCTTTGGACTGCCATGCAGGACCCGCCCGCCCCTGCATGTGGGCAAGCCCCCTCCCCCCAAGCGGAAAAGGGGCTTTGCTGAGTAGCATAGGTAGGTTTTCTAGATTAGATTAGCTTAGAGTTAGATTAGTTCGGTTTCGCGGCTTTGTCCCCCCTCCATCCATCCACGGGAATATGTGCTACATGATCTCCCAACGGAGTCCTGTTATTATTTAATTTAATTTAATTTTAATGCAGGACAAGACGCGGTGGCAGAAGATTGTCAAGGCTCACACGCCCGACCCTGTGGGCAAGCCACCTCCCCCCAAGAGGAGGCGGCGTTTTGATGAGTAGTGTAGTTAGGCTTTTCTAGACTAGATAGCTTAGAGTTAGGTTAGTTCGATTACGCGGCTTCCTCCACTCCACCCATCCATCATGGAATATGTGCTACATGATCTCCCAACGGAGGCATGTTATAATTTCATTTAATTTATTCTGATTTAATTTATAATTTAATGCCTTCGGATCCTAGGAGACCCCTACAGCCGCGGGATCATGCAAGAGGTACGTCCTGCATCTGTTCGAATCCGGTACCAAACTATTTCACTGAATTCTGTTTGTCTCTTAATGAGCACTAGTAAATCCAGTGAGGCCGGTGGCAAGAGGCTCCCTGTGCCGCTTGAATCCGTATCATGAAGGAGACAACCATATGCCCATTTCTGATCAGAATATGCCCATTTCTGTACAAATGTAACTATAAGTTTAAGAAGTAAGTAAGTACTTGCGTTTCATGCGCATGGGCATGCCACGGACGGTACTACGCTAATCTCATTAGAAAAAAAATTACACTAAAGTTACAAATATCGTCTGCATCATGCCCCAACCATACAGTCACTTCGACCCGCTGCAGGACGAGACCGCCGAGACCCTTGCCCTGGCGCTTGCGAACAAAATCCTTGTCCCCATGGCTATCACTGGTAAGGGCAAGCCGCGGGGGGTGACCCGCCTTCCCCGCTCGCGGGGTAAGGCCGGCCCCGAGGTCCCCCTTGCTCCTCACCTTTGACACCATGGCGGATAAGATGGAGTTCCTCAAGTGTCGCAAGCGGCTTGGGGGGACCGCCTACACGCTGGACGACGACTTGACCTTGACGCAGCAACAACGGCGACGGGAGTTATCGCCGACCTACCTCCAGCTTCGGCAGACGGCGGGGCAGAAGCCGGTCTACTGGAAGGGGGCGGACATCTACGTCGCCCACAAGCCCTGGCAGGCGACCCCTGCCGCCCCAGCCACCCCAGCCACCCCAGCCTAGGGAATATATAGCAGTAGTGTAGACTAGAAAGCTTAGTGACGTGGCCATGTATGCCTACGTGATGGGCCCACACCCGCCCTTGCAATAGCCGTAGCAATTTCGAGTCATGCTTTGCCCATGCAGGGAGTTACTCCCTGCTGAGCTAGAGGCCATGTGTACCCTAGCTATAGCCTAGCCACATACCTTCCACCCCATATGTCATGCAGGCCTTCTAGGCCCTCTCCTCAACGTACCCCCCCTGGGTGCCTGTGCATGCTTGTTTAGGAGGCATGAACCATCATGGAGGTGCAGGTGCACCTAGTGCACCCAGAGCAGGTGCATGATAGTTGTACATCCTACACCTGCAGGTTGTCGCCCTGATTGTATTACAAACCCATAGATGCCCCTTTCTCAGGGCTATGTGTTACATATGCTCCCCACGGAGCTATGATTTTAATTAATTAATGCAGTCACTAGAGGGGGATATAATCCTCATCTGAGCTGTCCTCTACTGTAATGGCAGACGAGGTGGTAGTGTAGCGGCTATCCTCAGGGGCAATAACCTCCACATGAGGACTTCTACCCTGCATTCTACCAATGCATGTGGCGGCAGTGGGCGGCACGCTGTATGGCTGCTGAGCTCCCCCTCCTCTCCACCACCGCCACCGCCACCTCCACCCTCCTCGCCTCGAACCTCCAGGCCACCAACACGTGCCGTACCGCCACCACTGATGCCATTACTGCCTGGCCAGCTCCTCCACATCGACGAGCGCCTCGAAGGACAACGCCATCGCCATTGAATGCCTGCAAAACACTGCCGGCCTCACCGCCCAGGCGGTGATCAGGACAAATTGCCGCCAGGCCACCCCCCCCGGGCCGCTGGCGCAGTGCAGGCGATACTCCTAGCTCCCCTCGACCGGGCTCCAGACCTGGGCCGGCCGCCATGCTGCTGAACCACACCACCTCCACCACCTCCGCCATCGCTGCCCAGCTCAAGCAACAGCTAGACACTCAACCTCCTTGAGGAGCTAGGCTGAGCTCGACAAAGCGCAGCCATTGACGTCATCGTCAAGCACTTCGACCTGCTGGAAGGTGAGAACTCCGAGAAGCTCGCCCAGGCGTTTGAGAACAAAATCTTTTATTCCCCCATGGCCCTCATAGGCCGGCGAGCTCCGGATGGAGGTCCGGTCCGCCTTCCCCGCTCACGGGGTAAGGCTGGATCGCCACCAAGCTGCGCTGCTCACCTTTGAGTCACATGGCGCCGCGGACAAGCTTCTGTTCCTCAAACGTCGCAAGCGGCTCGCCGAGGACTCCCTACACAAGTGCTGCCGGACGACGACTTGACCCTGGCGCAGCAACAACGGCGACGGGAGCGCTATGGCCGACCTACCTCCAGCTCCGGCAGACATGCAGCGGGATGCATATGGAAGATTTAAGCCGGTATACTGCAGGGGGGCTGCCATCTACGTCGACCACAAGCCCTGGCAGGCCGCGACCCCTGCTCCCTGGCCCAGCAACCCCAGCAACCCCACGCAGCCTAGGGGACTAGTATAGCAGTATAGTGTAGACTAGTCAATGCAATGAAGGCTTAGTAGACGTGGCCATGCACATGCATGCCTATCAAGGAGACAACCAGAGCCTATGATGGGATCCACACCAGATGCTGCATTAAAGCCTTTAAGTAGTTAGCCTTGCTTTGCCCATGCAGAGAGTTACTCTCTGCAGAGACGCCATGCCCAAGCCATTGCCTAGCCATAACGATCATCTTCCACCCTGGTATGCCAGGTCTTTAATTAGGTATGATACATCATGGTGGTGCAGGTGCACCTTCGGTTTGTGCACCCAGCTAGAGTAGGTGGCAGTTTACGTATCCCCCACCTGCAGGATGTCGCCCAGAATGTCGCTCTAAACCATGTGCCCCTTCTCAGGGGTATGTGTTACATTTGCTCCCGCAACGGAGATATCAAGGAGACAACCAGCGCAGGCCAACGGAGATAACAAGGAGACAACCAGCACAGGCCAGAAATCGGGAGAATCCGGACTGCATGGTAGCTCGATAAGCAGCGGATTCCTCTCTCGTCGCAAGCGGTTGCACGACCTCACCTGGACGCTGGATGACGACCTAACCCCCGCTCAGCAACAGCAGCGACGCGACCTGTGGCCGGAATACCTCCGCCATAAGCAGGACCCCCAGAAGCCCAAGGTGTACTGGAGGGGCGGGGACCTGATGATCAACCACAAGATGTGGACGCCCCCAGCGGGCTAGAATAGCAATAGCCCTAGCTTGTAACCATTGGAGTCACTGTCGCTAAGGCAGCCATGCCTACTAGAATGTTTGCCTAGCTGTGCCAACACACCTAGTCACGTGCCGCCAACGCACGGTACACAACCAGCCATAGCCTTAGCCTAGTTCTAGTACAGCCATGCTACGCCCTGGCTATGTTCAGATTACTTGCCCACACTCCTTGCTATGATATGCTCACATGGGTCTTATTGCACCCACAGTTTGCCGGATCGTTAGCCTGTCCTTTTAGCTAGCCGCGCCCGATTGCAGCTGTGGCATGCCTTTGGCATGAAGGAGACTGGGGGTCTCTGCCCTTTCTCCTGTAGTGCACACACAGGGATTAAAAGCACTTCGGTGCTCCGTGACTCCCCAACGGGAGCACGAGTTTAATTAATTAATTAATGGTAGCTCGAGCCTGCCGTTATCTTGTCCGCGTGTTCGATCGAGTCTGTCAGCATGATGAATATGAACGGTGATGGAAATGTGTAGCCTTGTGCATTGAAGTTATCAAGGAGACAACCATCAAAGAAGTTATGGCTGGTGTACGTGTAGAGCGACTAGATGACCTAGACGGTGGGGCCGGAAACAGCTTGCTTGATCAGGGCGTGTGTTTCGAGCCTAACTGGCCGGGAGTGTCTAGTGGTGAGCACCATTGCTGCGATCGTTCTCCCACCATTTACGAGGACATACCTGCGAATTGGAAAACCATGCACTGAAAAGGTCTAGCTAGTCAGTAATATGTTCTTATAATTTAATTATGTACTTAATTACTGAAGGGTTTTATGCCAGTCGGCGCACACTACAATTGGACATGAATGCAATTTCATGCTCAAACTTCATCATGACAGATCGAAGTTCTTAAAGACTTTATGCAAGCCAGCCAACGATGTTGGTTGATAAGGAGCTCGGTCAGGGCTTTGCGGTCAGCTGCCCCGCGTGCGGGAAGGTGGTCATATGAATCGTGTGAATAATTCTCATTGCAAGGTGCTCAAGTCCTTGTCCAGGCCCCATACAACTTACAAAGTACCATATCATCCTCAGGACTGAGCAGCTTTTACTCATCTTCAAGTGCATGGACGCAGCACGTACGAGGGATTCAGATGCTACCCAACTACCACAAATCCAACTCAATGCCGCCACATGCGCTGCAACTGGCAAAATATACAAAGCCACGTTCCTTTGGGATGAGGTGGCTGCCGGCAGCCGGCAGGCTCAGTTCTCCAAGAAGGCAGGGCCCTCCATAAATATATATAACAGGTACAGTCAGCCACAGTAATCCACACATAACAGCTGTCTCATTGCTAGACAACCTTGGAAATGGGCCTCTCCCCGCCGCAAATCCCCACCAACTGCCCCAATGCGGATGCATGGCTAGCACGAAATCCAGCCACCGACAAGCCCAAGTGCTGCCTTCCGCTTCTCTACCCTTACATCTGCAGCATGTTGTTCCGATGCCCCTATGGGTCGCGCATGTCACCGCCACACGATGACCGTGCCGTTACGGTCGCAAGAAGCCATCATGGACCCATGCACGGGGCTCCACGCGCATGCAGTGACCACCCCCGTGTGACCCTTGAGCACCGCCTCCACCCCCCCTGAGCGCGCGTCCCACACGTACACCCCCCGGTCGGCCGACCCAGCGGCCACGCGGCGCGTGGTCGGGCTCGCGCCCACGCGCCCAAAGTTGGCGCCGAAACGGAACCCCCCCGCCTGGAGCCCACCCTTGACCTCGAGCGTGCGAGCGTCCAGCAGCCGGATGACGCTGTCGCGTCCACAGGTGATCACATGCGTGCCATCGTGGGACATCTCCACTGCCGACACAGGGCCCGCGTGCAGGTCCGCCACCTCGCACGTGAGCCGGCCCGATCGCGTGTCCCACACGCGCAGGTGGCCGTCGAAGTGGCCCGAGTAGAGCGTGGTGGAGAGGCCTGCGGATCCGCCCGTTGCAAGCCCGTTGCAGTTGCTGTGGCACATGATCGTTTGCACGCAGTAGCCGCGCGAGAGGTCCCACACCTTCATGCAGCGGTCCTGCCCGCCGCTGACTGCCGTCACGGACTCATACCCGCCCGTGTCCACCGCGCACACCTGGGGTACGTGATTGGGGGGGGGGGAGGAGGCGGGGGGGAGCGCGGTGATAAGGAGGGCATGGATGGTGATTGGATGGAGCAGGAAGCAGCCAGGGTGATAAGCTCCTCTTACGCCCAAAAAGCAGACACGTTGACGTGACCACATGTTGGAAAACAAGGGGGGGAAATCGCATCTGGGTGAATGTAATGATAGCTGCAGTCGGTGTTGTGATGGGAGATTTACATGGGAGATGTCGCAATGACACTTGATGTGTGCGTTCCAAGGACACATAAACGTGCTGACAAGAGATGGGGTATCTACCACGGGGCCTCTCGCCCATGACCCCTGCAACAATTATGTAGGATCAAATCCACATAGTACACAGATAAGCCAAAAGGGCAGCAAGTCATTCTCAGAAAGTACACTGCGCTGGCACGTCCTCTGCCAGCTCGTAAACAGGACCGACCCTGTCCTCCTACGCGGCAATATTACCCAACCATTCTACCCAGCCACAACAACCCCAAATTCACCCAGCACATGCACCACAAGCCAGCATATATCCATCGTCGCCACCGTCCGAACCCTTGCGATGGTTCCCCATCTGCTGGGCCTGACAACCCCCCCATTTGCTGCCCCACTTGGCCCTATTCCTTCGCACAGCGAACCCTTTTCCCCTTTTCCCCTGCTTTGCCCTCCCCTTTCATCCCCCTTTGCAACCTCCTTTGCCCCCCAACCCCTTGCTACCAACTTGGGCCACATCTTGCTCCGTTTTCAGCCTCCCCAGCCCCCCCCCCCCGTTACCCCCCCCCTTTGCCCCTCCTCATCCCCCCCACCTTGTCCGTGTGGCCCGTGAGGATGTGGTGCACGCGCCCCGAATCGGCCGACCACACGAGCAGCTGCTTGTCGGAGCACGCGCCCACCACAAGGTGCTCGTCGCTCGTGACCGCCACGTCCAGGATGGAGCCCAGCGCACCCTGCAGGGTGCTCAGCAGCTGGCCCGACACGGGATCCCACACCCGCACGCAGCGGTCCATCCCGCCGGACACCAGCCGCGTGCCCGTCCGGAAGAACTGGAGGCTGTTGCCGCCACCCTCGTGGCCCCGCATCGTGTGCAGGAGGCGAGAGGGGGGGCCTGCGGTGGCGGCGGCAGCAGTGGCCGCGTCGCTATCGTCCATGACACCACCCAGTAAAGCCGCGCGAAGCGACCCGGACCCTCCCGCACCTGCCAATCTCCTCCGATGCTCCTCCTCCACCGCGTCGGCCAACCGGCTCTCGACCTGCCGCTGCGCCTTCTCGGCGGCCCCTAGCACATCGTCGTAGATGCGGTTGGCCTCGTTCAGCCCCTCAGCCTCACGCCGCTTGAGGTCCATCCATCGGTTGGTCAGCTCCTCGTTCTCTTGGGCCAGTTTGGCCGCGCGGAGGGACAGCTCGTTGGCCTGCGCGCGAGAGGCCGCGGCTTCCTCGGCCGCCACGTCGAGCGCCGCACGCAGCGCACGTGCCTCCTCTGTGCGGGCATCCAGCTGGCGACGCAGGTCCGCCACCTGGCCCTCCAGCGCCTGGGTAGAGGGCAAGGTTGTGGGTGCATGGCCGTGAGGTCGTTTTGGCCGGTTGCAGCGATGTAGAATAGAATGGGTGCATGAATGAGTGAATCACTGGAAGGGAGTGAGGGTGGATGGCGTGGGAGCGGGGGGGTTTGAGGCAGGGTTGTGGAGAGGCAATGTAGTCAGCAAAGGGAGGCCGAAATGGCGAGCAAAAACATGTTGACCGTCTTGTACGTTAGCTACCCAGGACTTCACAAGTGAAGGTGGAACGGGGCTGCCAGGGAAACCTGCGCCAGCCTGTCTCTCGCCAGACAGCACTGCCTGAGCACTGCGATGGGGCCACCACACCGGGGACAAAGAGGGGCGAAGGGTGGGGGGTTGCGGGAATAGTGGAAGGGCAAAGGGAGGGCATGCATGGCCCAGTCAGCGCAAGCATGCCCGCTCATGAAGCGGTAGCATGTGTGTGGGGCAGCCCTCCCCTGGGAGTCCGAAGGATAAGGGATGGGCCACGTCCTTCCAAGGCATGCGTGCCAAGGAAGTCGGCCACATGCACATGTGGCATGCCCAGGCAGCATGAGCCAGGCCCCTTCTGCTGGCTGTACACTCTCGCATGTTTATACAGGAATAGTTGTCTCACTTAGAAGTCCACCTCTATCACTCTCGCATGTATATAATTCGGCTCCATGACTACCGCACCTGCCTGCACGCGCCTCCCCGAGGGCACGCTCCCTTGCCGGCGACCGCTCGTCGGTCCAGGCGCGGGCGACCATTTGGCCCCTGGCGCTCGCACCCTGGGCCACCTGGCGGCTATCTGGGCCATTAGAGCGGTGGGGTGGCATCCGCTTTGGGACCGCTACACCGCTTGACTGACACCTGTACAACACAGCATACCGGCTACTAGTATATCCCTAGTCCAAGCAATGGCATCCGTGTCTCATGCACCCGCTATTAGCTGTCTCTGATACTTGTAGCTGGCTGTCTCTTACACACGATTGCCTTACTAGACACGGTTGTGCTTGCACCAGTTGTGAGGCCCCCACCTGTATGCGCGCTCCGTTCGTGCTGGCGTCTGCACGCAAATGCTCCATCGTCTCCTTAGCGGCCAGCAGCTGCTGCGCGACAGTCGCGTTGTCCTTGTAGCACGCCGACAGCTCCGCCTGCAGCAGCTTGACCGACTCTGCGAGGCTGTCCGCCTATGTGTGTGTTGGGGGGGGGGGGGGGGGGGGGCGGGCGGTATGGCATGAGCAGTAGGAGAGCATACACACACAAGCATAGCCTCCACGATACACCAACATGGGCACACACATGGGCAGGGCGTGGGCAGGAGTAGGAGTAGGAACAAATACCCACAAAAAAGGAAGGAACACATGATACCAAAAAAAGAACACAAGAAAACACAGGATGCACACAAATAAGGAGGAACACACACAAGCACACAGAGAGGCACAGAAGTACGCAAACACACTCAGGCGCCAGCACGTGATGCCACAGATAGACATGCACATGGGCAAGAAGCCGGGATCAAGACTAGGGCGTCAGAAAAGGCCACATGCTGACTATTCCCTCGCCGGGCTGGATTTCCCTAGCATGGACACTCTGCATGGCAATACCATGCTCATGTTATGCCCGTTTTGCGATTCCTGGTGTTGCAGATCAAATTTCGGGAATCCGGCGTTCTCAACAAAAATACAAGTACTGGGCACGATGTGTATACCTGCGGGGCTATCAGCCGGGGAATAACAAGCCCGTAATCGGATAGCTGAGTGCCCTAGGTACTTGGCAAACTAGGCCCGTAGGCATGATCTGTGGTACTATTAATTAATTAATTAATTAATTAATTAATAAATAGACACGTGACTGCGACTGTGGTACTATAGGCAGGTGAGTATCTTGAAAAGCTCCATCCAGGACTCCCCTCCTCTGTTTTCCCAGAATAATATTTTCCATGCAGAGTGTCCATGCAGCATGCCTAGACAGCGCTCCCTGCATGGGTCCCCATCGAGCCCCCCTTGAACAGGGGCATGCGACCTAGTGAATGCACGCGCCATCAGTGTCGATGGTGGCGCGGAAAAAGCAAGCTGCCAGCAGTTGTGGGCGCAAATTGCAGCAATTACGCTAATAAACTAAACCAACGTTGTGCACAATGCCACCAGTCCACCCGGTATTGGATTATAGCAGCAAGGAATGCACGCCGACACAAACACTGCAAAACACAACTCATGCTGCCAGATTATGTCCAATTCCAAGGTTTGACCAAGGATCCCGGGGTCGTCTAACCTGCCCATGATGAAGACATGCATATAAGCTTTGCTGTGCGGTAAATAAGGTTATGAGCTGGAATGCCAATCAAAGTATCCATGGTACATAAGGAAATGTTAACACCTTGAGACGCAACAGGAAGGACCACAAACTATATCTATTGGGCATCTTACTTCGGCGCTCCGGGCAGAAGCTTTCTCCTTCGCTATAAGCGCACTCGACAGCGATGCCTTCTCCTCCTTCACGGTCTCCAACTCCACCCGGCAATCTGCTAGTTGCCGTTGCCGAAGACGAAGGTCTTGAACATGGCTGTTCAAGCTATCTACGAGCTCTCGAAAGGCGTCAACCTCCTTGGCATTTCGGGCACGAAGCTTTTGGAGTACGTCTCGCTCAAGAGCCTCCATGGACAGTAATTCCGATACTTCCAATACCATGGTCCTAATTAACTCCAACGAGTGAATTGACACGAGGTAGAATGGTGCGGGTTTGACTGACCCGCAACTAGAAAGAAATGACCACCCACCCCGCAAGTATTCGCATAAAATATTCACGGTATGTCGACTAGATTCCCCCCGATCGGCTGGTCAACTGCACATGGCAAGGAGAGGACAGTTAGTCCCCAGTAAGTTCATAATTCCATCTAGCATGCACCGCAGTCATGGGCAGGGGCGTCATCATTGGTCAACTGAAAATGAATCACCTGAATTAGAGTATATACGACCTCAGCTAAGAAATGCTACATAATGGATGGGCTTGTGTTATGAGCACATGCTCTAAAGGAACCTACGAGCGATGGCGGAAGTCCCGAAGCGCTAGATAAGAAAGTATTGCCGCGCCTTGGAGAATAGTTGTCAGTTTGTTACGAGCACTCATAATAATTGTTGTTGTAAACAAGTACGAGCACCAAATTTTGTTGTTGTAAGTTGTAACAGTTGTAAACAAGTTGTTTAAGTTGTAACGAGCTTCGCAGTTCGCACAGGAATGAACTTGCTGCCGAGTGCTGTAAGCGGAACCACCCACACTTGCTGCCGAGTGCCGACTGCCGAGTGGGCGGGATTTCTTATTCCGGCGCCCAATGGCCTCCAGGACAGGCGCGCCGCGCCAGACTCGCCCGCGTTTGGGCTTTGGGCGTCTTGGAATTTGGCTTTGGGCGTCTTGGAAGTTGGCTTTGGGCGTTTGCTCTTTTGGCAGATTTCTGCACTACACTGGTACTACGTAAAAAAGCACAGACTGGTGCGGCGTAAAAAGAACATTGGAGCCAGCACTTTCCCGCGGGTTGTAGCCGATATTCCCCCATGCAGCGATATTCACCAATGCGCTATCAATAAACAAGTCGACACCATCCGGTATGTAAAAAAAGCACGCTGCTGGCCACGACGGTCACGGCGATGATGAACGACAATAACAAGAACGCCTAATAGCAGGCGTCGGTCATACAAACTAGAACAGACTGGAACAACTACTTACCCGGTCGTCTGTGATCTTGACGCAGAGCCTGGTTTACAAGGAAGCGAGGGAAACCGGCCACTATGAGCACCCCTACTTAACCCACATAATGAAGGTTAGGAATCCTCCCCATCATGCTAACCGTAGACTTGGTGAAACGCCCCATGCTACAAATGCGATAGCCCAGCAACGACTACTTGCGGCCATCACCTTGTCCAGTTCTGGCTGGCTGTGCGGCGGTAATTTTACCAAGTTTAAAAATGTTACGCCGCACCAGTCTGTGCTTTCTTACGTAGTACCAGTGTAGTGCAGAAATCTGCCAAAAGAGCAAACGCCCAAAGCCAACTTCCAAGACGCCCAAAGCCAAATTCCAAGACGCCCAAAGCCCAAACGCGGGCGAGTCTGGCGCGGCGCGCCTGTCCTGGAGGCCATTGGGCGCCGGAATAAGAAATCCCCGAGTGGGCCGATGCTGAGTGTAGACAGGCGAACACGTGGTAGCATATTGTGGCAAAGAAATATTGTGAAGAAAGCACTGCAGAAAATACCAGCATGGTCACCAACAGTTGATAAACATTCCACAAAGCACTGACCGCTCTGGGGTGTCACGGGTCACCGCGTGCACGCTCGAAAGAAGTAGTGTCGCAGTTACTTTGCTTCCATTCAAATCGGCACATCTACCGCACGTGCCACGAGCCCTTAAGGACATGGCTTCGCTGAAGGAAGTCTTGAATATATTAGACACAGATTTCGCTGCCGTAAAGGGTTTCTTAGACAAACGCCCCTCGTATGAATCTGTCATGGGATTCTTGAAGCAGCAGTCTTTAGATTCTTTATCGGCTGCTTGCTTACTTTTTATTCTGGTGGCTCTTCTATGCTTTAGCGTCTCCGTCATTTGCAAGAACCATTCTCAGGTAATTACGTTTTAATTGCGCGCGGATCTTGCCACTTTCCCCTACCACTTCGCACGTTGTTGCTCCCTTATTCCTGACGTCTTTGCGCGGCACAATTACACGTAGGTTTGCCCTGTCATGATGCTAGGACTTGTTGTGCATCGCCGCAATTGGCAGCCGTCATTGAAACAATGGCCCCAACCCCCAGAAGTTTGCTTGTGTATAGACTTCGCAGTTACTATTTGGGCATATCGTACACACCGGCGTACATATGTCCCGGTAAAACAAATTGGTTGAGGTCACAATCGTGACGATACGCTTTCTTCTGCCAGCGATAATCTGCACATGCCGTACAGGGTAATTGCCAGGCTAGCACAACGTCCAGTCTCGACTTTTCAGCTTTCACCACCACCACCACCCCGATATTCTCTCACGCATCACCTGGTAGCACACGTTGCGACACATGGTGGATGTCTAGTTAGGGGCTGCGTCACGCTGTCCCTGGCACACAACTAAAACGCTGGCCCTACGCACACAACTGACATAGAGCCGTCCTTACTTTCAGTTCTTAGATGGGCGAAGGGGGCCCAAGTCTGCAGCTGCGACCTACCGGTGTTCCTTGATGTTTTAATTGCCTCATAGTAGGGTTCAAGTAGGGTTCAAGTAGGGTTCAAGGCATGGGTTTGAAAGTCCATTCGCGCCATATACTGGATGACAAAAGGCCGTTCCTGTCGTGCATGGATGTTGACTCTGCCTCATTCCTCACTCTCTGTGTTGCTGTTAAAGCCTTGAACGCCGCATGAGGATGTAGGCATGAACTTATAGCTTGACTTACGATGTAGGCTGGTATCGGGTTCCAATGCCTGGTGCTATACCTGGCATGATGATTGTTTCTCCCCTCCCTTACCTTGCTTCTTCGTGGCAATTCCGCCAGTAACATCCCATCGCTCATGTTGCAGTGTTGTATGTCACACACTGACCGTCCTGTCCCGTCCCGTCCCCTCCCTTCCCTCACTGCTGGTGCAGGTGGATCGCCTGTGGAGCATCCTCCCGCTTGTCTACACCTCCCTCTTCACCTTCTACCATGTCCTCAACCCGTCCTCGTCCCCGCCCCCCACTCCACGCGCTCTGCTCATGACCTCCCTGGTTGTCATCTGGGGCACCCGCCTCACCTACAACTTCTACCGCAAGGGCGGGTACAAGCGGGGAGAGGAGGACTACCGGTGGCCCGCGCTGCGCGCCATCATCCGCCCTCCCCTCCTCTTCCTCGTCTTCAACCTCGTCTTCATCGCGACGATCCAGAACCTGCTGCTCCTGCTCATGACGCTGCCCATCTACGTGGCCTCCAAGGTGGCGACCCCCCTGAACGAGATCGATGCGGCCGCGAGCATATTATTCCTGCTCTTCCTCGCAGGGGAGGTGACGGCTGACCAGCAGCAATGGGCATTCCAAAAGGACAAGAAGCGCCAGCTGGACAGTGGCAAGAAGCCAGTCAAGGGGGACGCGGCGCTGGGCTTCCTGTGCTCCTCGGGCCTGTTCCGATTCAGCCGGCACCCAAACTTCTTCTGTGAGCAGGCCATGTGGTGGTGCATCTACCTATTCAGCGTCGCCGCCACGCGCCAGTGGCTGCATTATTCCATCATCGGCACCCTGGGGCTCACGATGCTCTTCCAAGGGTCCACCAACTTCACGGAGAAGCTCAGCAAGCAGAAGTACCCCGCGTATGCGGCGTACCAGAGGACAACCAGCCGGCTCATGCCCTGGTTCCCGGGGCCATCCGTAGAGAGCCAGCTCCGCAAGGAGGGGAAGAGCGTGGCGGCAAAATAAATGGCTTACACCGCCGGAGGTTAACTGCGGGGGCGTAACACAGCGTCCCCTGGTAGTTAGTTCAATGGAATACAGCCCAGTATTTGGGCGGAAACCGCACAGCATTCAGCCTGGTCCACACTCAATGGTAGTGCAGAGTTGTAAGGCCTACACCAAATGATGCAGGGCTGAGGCATGTAACACAGCTAGATCGAGGCTTTTTGTTTCTCTAGGTATAATGTCTAGACTAGCATAAAGTATACTCGTTCATGGGTGCAACATGCACCATTGATTCATGTTCATGCATTCGCGCGCAGGCCTCCGTCAGGGAGAGTCATGGGGTACCGACTTTTTAGTAGGTACCTTTCATCCCGGCCAAGGTTTGATGCACTGCAAGAAGGGGGCATGCCCCCCCCCCCCATCCTCTCGTTGCCTTCAAAGGCACAGGGCCACAGGTTCAATTAAACTGCTGACTGTGAGAGTCTAGCAACTGCTGTGCGTGCAATAAAGCTTCGACATAGCAAAGGCATAGCGGATGCAGTAGGGCTGCCCCATGGTCCAGAGGCCACAGATAGGCTTGGAGCTCATTTAGAGGCGCCACTTTGGGAGAATATAAAGGCCTCTAGCTCCCGGAGCCTGCATGATGGTTTTAATAGGGCAATACCCATGCGCTATTAAATTAATTAATAATTAATAGACACGTGACTGCGTCACGTGAGCATACGTCCTCAGTGGGAGGGGAACATGGGATGGAATGGATGATGTAAGCCCATGCGCTATGTTCACGTCCACATGCAAACCCGGCCCATGCATGCGGCCCATGCATGCATCACATGCAGAAGTCGCAATATGTACAACAAGAACTAGGCTGACGAAAGGCAGATGCTAAATTTAAAGGCGAGAGACCTGCATCCACGCGGTTGGGGCGTACGTACGTAGCTGCTGAGACGATATCAAGAATTGACAACCAGCGCAGGCCAGAAATCGGGAGACGATTGCTGAGGGGATGCTGCATGAGACGATATAGCAAATTCATTAATTCATTATAAGGGGACGGGACACCCCCGAATTTTTTGGCGCCAAAAAATTCGCGCCGGAACCGGACCAGAAATTCACGTGTGAGGCGAAATTCGGGTGAGGGCTGGGGTGCGATGGCGGATCAGGGCGTGGATATGCAGCGTGAAATTGAGGCAATGTTGGCCGTTTCAGGGTGGAAAATTTCGAACGGATATCGCGAAATCCCGTTGGAAAGTATTTGCAGTCGGGAAAGTCTTATTGCTCTCGGTTCAGCTGGCCGCAACCACGTACCCCCAACCGCCATCGATAATACCAATAACATTTTCAGGAACGCTGCTTATCGTTGGTTTTGCGCCATGCTGGGCTGGATTAATGATGATGGAACTGCCAAGGAACTTCCGGGCGAGATTACCACAGCTATCCACAAACGTTTTCCCGATGAGCAGGGGATCTACGTAGGTTTTATTCCGACTGGGGACAGATAGAATTTTTTTCGTGCAGTATAGACTAGCCCGCAAAAAGAAGAAATGCCGAATCCCGGCAAACGATCAGGGTCGCAGCGGTCACCGACGGCGACTTGAGGAGACATCCGCTGCGTGGTTAGGCACCGATTTTGAGGCAGCAGCAACGCCCACATCACCTAAAAATGGCCTTTTTTGTTACATGGGGTCATATCTCCCACACATATAGTCAGATCGGGGTGCCTTTCTAGACTTAAGGTCCCCCTAGGACCCTGTTCACATCACATAAATTGGGGGGCCAACTGAACTATTTTTAGCATCAAACCGTGACGTGGAAAAGTGCAAAAAACGATGTTTTCCAGGCATAAGGAGGCGTAGCAGCCACATGTACAACAAGTAGTAAATGTAGTCCAATTCAGTTGGAAATGGTCATGCTTATTAATTTACATCCAAAGACAAAAACCGCCCTTAAGTATGCAATGTAGGACCAAACTATGTGCTATAATTCTGGCATACATGAGCCAAAACACCGTTTTAGTGCATTATTTTCAAACTTATGAAGCCCCTGCCAGCACATATGTGGCCCAATCATGCCAGAATTCGTCACAATAGTAGCACAATACTTGAATTTACACTAGAACACAAGTTGGACATACTAGGACCACTGCCGGCCCACTGAAAGTGACGGATGCAAGCAGAAATAGAGCGATTTTTGCCAAAATACTCCATATTCTGCGCCATTGTCTTGGAAAACTTTGCATTCTTCACTCAATTATCGTCATGGCTGTCATGGGATTCATATACATGCCACTGGGGCTGGATACATTAACCAACACAGACTAAAAAAGCGATCATCAAGGGACAAAATCTCCATCAATCACAGTAGATGCTGGCATTCGGAACAAGCACCGTAGTGCCTACAAGCCTCAAGAAGGGGAGCTTGGCTGACCAGTCGTGCCTGTCGGCTGACCAGTCTCTTTTCTAAACGGGCCCCGCTCGGCAGCACACACAATCTCCTTTGCAGTACTTGGCCCACTCTGCTGGGCACCCCTGCTGTGCGTGTGTTATAGCAGCTAATCCACATATATATCTGCCAGGTGCCTCTCTGCTACATGGAAATACAAAGCGCAATCAAGGACAGCAGTGGCTTGGGCTGCTATTCGATTGAGCTCAGCACCTAGCTGCTGTGCAACATGATTCTGCATCAGTGCCTGTCCTAATTGCGCCCCCCCGCCCCCTTGCCATCATCGTCATGCTCATCATAGTCTTTGGAACGTGCACTGAACTCCAACCCTTGGACAGTCCATAGGTCATTAAGAATCTGTGCATGTAATGCTAGCTCTTCTCAGTTGAACTCATCTACCACCCTCTCATGGTCGTGTCATCTCTCATGTAATCCACCTAGGTTTATCGTGGCCACTGATCTTTCAGCCCCTCCTGACATCAAAATCTGGGCAAACACACTGTTGACATCGCCCTTCCTTTTTAGCCTGCATGGCTCCTCATGTTTATCCTTATCTCATCCCTCAACACACCTAGAACTGTCTATTCATCCCCCTTGCATAGGCGGTGCATAATTGCGGCGTGATGGGGGATTGCCAAAAATAGGTGTAAAATGCATGGGATGGCACGGGGAGGCTCACACTCATCGCTTTACAATCACACACTCATGTGCTAACAATGTCCCTCTCTGCTTTTGACACTGCATGCACATGCATTTCCTACCGGCTATATCAAGCCTTTAGTGTGGTTTGGTGCATCAAGAGACATGGCAGGTCAGCTGAGTGCATCAGACCACATTTGTGTTAAGTGTACGCTTGCAACGCTGTTTGCCCACCGCATGGAGCTCCCCTTTCGGACAGTGGCACAAGTAGCACTTACACCTTACTCCCAGCCGCTCACCCTGCCCATGCTAGCAACAAGAACAAATGCATGGTCCCCATCCCAACGTAAGGTGCATCACATTGATGGCCCTGCCATCACCTAGCAGTGTGCCACGCCCTCTCCACCTCAACCTACTCTGAAAGGCCAGGGCCCCAACAAACCTTTCAAGACATGGCACTCCTCAAAGAAGGCAACCCCTCAAAGAAGGCGAGGCAGTTTAGGTCTAGGGGGGCTTTGGGTACGTTAAAAGATGATAGAGTTCACTAACACAGGCCATGGCAACGACAACCTGCTTCACCCGCTGCATCCATACATCACAAGCCATAAACTGCACAGCCTGGCATGATTGCCTAAGGGTCACGTGATCCAAGATGCCCTTCAGGCGCACCCCAGCACACCGGCCCATCCTCACCACCCCACTGGTCATAGTCATCTACAGTGGCATCAAACTCCTCTAGGACAGAGTGCAGTAAAGGCAACATAGACGTCCTGACACAATTGAATAAGAACGTGGCTGCTACCTACTGCCCTTAAAAAAAATGTCGATTGCTTGCACACATACGCATTCAATTCTTCAAGCAAGCATGCTAACACCTTCACAGCACATCCCAAGGTTGACATCCATCGAGCTTTGTCAACAAGCATGACTTCCTGATGCAAACTTAGCTGTCAAGCTAGGAGAAGGAAAGCTAGGTAAAGAGGTGAGATAGACCCCCCCACAGCACCTTCCTGCACCAAAACCATGACAATATCATCCAGAGCTTGCTAAATACGTACAGCTAACCGGTAGCGGGCGACCTTGCAGTCCAGGTTCAGCGCGAACATCTCGTGTCAGCACCCGCGGAGATGGCGGACGCGAACCCACAATGCTTTAAAGCGAGTCATAAGACTATTTCGGGGAGCGGTGAACGGCTTGGAACACCGAAGGTATGCCGCGACAAAAGCCTGAAGTTTTTCTCGGAAATACACGCCTGGATGTGGATAAGGGCACCGTTGTCGTGCTTGTGCTTGCGTTGCGAGCAGGCAACCAGTGTTTCTTGCAGTGTCGAGCAGTAACAGATGGTGGCGCGAGAGCAATATGTGACTTTTAAATCATGGCTACACAGCTTACACCTCCGCAGGCATGTTGGAACAAGCCCCGCCATGCCGTGAGCCGAAAAAAAGGAAGAAACGCATCAAGCAAGGACGGTCGTAAACGTCACTGAAAACAGCAAAATCTGACCTGCCGGCAGGTAATGCGACAGCCTGGAAAATGTGATTCGTTTCTCGAAAAACTGATCAGCGCTCGTGAAAGTAGACTTGAAGCCCATTCGGATTCGACCTTTTGGGAATTGTGAGCTTCCAACAAAAAAGTTTCCCCCACAATTAATAAACATGCATTTTCGCTGCCAATTCCAGATCTGGCTGACACAAAAAAATAGCGTCTCATTTTGCGAATTATTTTGACGCATGAACATACGCGAATAATATCTACCATGCATCATCGCAAAGCAGGAGAGTTTACGCGTCGTTTGCATCCATCGCAGCGACTTAACATGCATAATTGACTTATGACTGATATTCCGGCGGACATAGGGTCGACAGCCATGCGAGGTGGAATTTTTCTGGTCCCGTCGTCCTCAACGCGACGCGTTCGCGCCAAAATTCCCAGGATCTCATGTAACCGGACGGACCGATTTTAGGTGATGTGCCGCAACGCAGGGGCAGCGGGCGCCCTCGCGGCTCGACGAAAGAGAAAGGCCCAGGTCGGCGGCGCACACAGTCGAATAAAAAGAAAAGCAGGGCATCAATTACAAGCGTCAGCCCAGCAACACCGGCAACTGGATCGACCCCTGGCAGCGAGGGTGGTGCGCTTTTAACGCCGTCGAGCAGTGGGCGCAAAAGAAAGGCACCTGAGTTGTATGGTCCATCGCCCAAGAAGGTGGACGCCGGCGCGAGGCCTTCACGCCAAGGTACACACCTCACCTCATACTGTGCCTGCCCCTGCTCGTGGCGAGCCATTTGAGATGCCTCGTTTGCTGGTAGATGCCCACAATCTTGAGGCCATTATTGGTGCCATGGCATGCCCCTCTTGCAAGCTGTGCACTGTCAAGATAGGGGAACCAGAGCTGCACGCGGGGTCTGATCGTGGCAGCCCATCTTCTGTAGTGCTATGGTGCACTAATAGCAGCTGCACGGGGGTAGATGGCGGGCCATGGTGGTGTACCAAAGCCATCCTCTCCCCTAATTCTGACCTGAGGCCGGGTGTGGATCGCAACATGCTCAACAGCCTCATGGCAGTGGCTGGGGTGTTGTTTGGTATCAGCCAGCCCACGCTTGTGCGTCTAGCCACTCTCCTAGGGCTGAGGTGCACCACTGGGCATCGCACGTGGCGAAAGGATGTCGCAGCTGCCACGTCTATTGTCAAGGAGCACCTGCACGATCAGCTAATGGAGAATAGGGAGACGGTGCGGGCATGGGAGCAGGAGCACAAGCGCTTTGGCGTAGATGGGGAGGGGAGGCAGGGCTGCCGCCTGCATGACGCTTGATGGGTCATGGCCCAACCGGGGTTTTGCATCCCCCTTTGGCCAGCAGTCGATAATTCACGATGGCACTGGGCTGTGCGTGGGGCACCATGTCTCTGGCAAGTGGTGTCAGGTCTGCGAGGTGGCTAGCAAGGCAGGCAAGGAGCCCGGGCCCCATGTGTGCTATCTCAACCACACAGGCAGCAGTAGAAGCATGGAAGGGGAGGGGGCTGTCTTCTTGCTGCGTGACCTGGCATCCACGGTTGCGGGCATTAGCACGGGGCAGGTGGTGCACAGGGAGGAGGGGGCAGCAGGGGAGGAGGGGGCAGCAGGGGAGGAGGGGGCAGCAGGGGAGGAGGGGGCAGCAGGGGAGGAGGGGGCAGGAGGGGAGAAGGAGGTGCTGCCAAAGCCAATGGCCCAACGCTTGTACGCTGCTGAGGTGGTTAGCGATGGTGACACCACCTGGTTTGCACGGGTCAAAGAGGACGAGTTCCTCGCAGAGGCAGGCCTCATCCCCGAGAAGAAGGAAGACATCAATCACTTGGGGGGGTGTTTGTACAATGCACTGACCAAGCTCAAGAAGGAGCACCTGGGCAAGCTCAGCGGGGTGCTAGATGACCTTACAGTGAACTCCATGTGTTATTCCTTCCGCACGTGCATCCATGCCAACGGGCACATGGGGGCAGTCCACCTAGCTCAAGGGGGCACTAGGCAACGCACTGCTGCACTACTTTAACAAGCACGACGAGTGTGAGCAGTGGCCTAACTATGTGCGGCAAGCGGATCCAAGCCAGCCGCATGTTGAGCAGCAGTGGTGTGGCTCTGTGGTGGGGGACACAACGCCCGGGTGGGGTGGGACCACGTGGCTGCCCGTCGCTGCGAGCACGCCGCAGGGGGTGACAGTGGATGTGCTGGGGCTGGTCAAGGCTGTCTGGGCCAAGTACACCACGATGGACATTCTGGAGGCCTGCACCCACGATTCTAGCAGCAACAGGAATGAGTTCCTGCACTCCCAGCAGATCAGGGCTGTCCCCGGTGGGAAGGGCGGGTTTGGGGCAGGGCTGTACCCAGGTGCATGCGCGGTGGGCATACTGCACGTGCAGCACGGTGAACAGTGGTGGCTAGAGGATGCAGAGGAACTGGGTGTGACAGTGACCCCCGCTGTCGACAGTGTAAAATCGTACGTTATACGCGTTATACGGTCACGGTGGAGTATAATGTATAATACGGTATGATACGGTATAATACGATATTATACGTTATCGTACGGACACACTCAGAATACTCTGATTTGACACATTTTAAGACACCCACCATCAATCCCCATGTTTTTAACACTGTTTTGGACATAATCCAAGGTTGCCCTACCCAAAATACTCAATGAGGTGTACATTGTGGACACGATGTAGCATGTAATACTGAGCTAAGGCTCGTCTTGCACATAGTAATGTGATCATAGTTAGTACTATACATGCAGTTCCAACTGGTGAGGAACCCTTGCACATGCATGCACTTGCTCTATTCATATTATGTGCAAACGTGTGCATGCATAATTGTGTATATGTGTGTATATATCTGGCAGTGCATGCACGCAAATACAATTAATGCATTATATGTTTGCATTGTGCGATGCTATGTGCATATACTGAGCTGCATGTGACTGTGTGTGACGATCCAGCCAGCCATGTGGCCCCTCGCCCACGAGGCTGCCATGTGCTCCGCTAGCTTCCCATGAACATGGCCCTGGCAGCGCTAACTGCAAATCCCAACATATTAAATTCTTCTAGTTCTTGCCCAGATTAACAAAGCTTTCATCGCGTGCAGCAGCAACCATGCCGTGGCTCCGGAGCAGGCAGGACCGGCACTTCGAGGAGATCAGATGCAGGCCGACGATGCAGTTGCATGCAGGCCGACGAACAAATGATAAACTCCGGCCACCTGCTTTGCTAAATCCATGTGCTTCGTCTAGCCAGCATCAACATTTTATGACATGCAGACCAGAAGAATAAATACCCAAAGACCTTATGTCGGATAAACAAACCGATCTGACTCGGCAAAGCATTAGCAGTACCTCCTGCACAGTGCGGCCGAAATATCAGGACGTGATATAGCATGCGCTTCCCAACCGCGCCGTTGCCTGGGCGTGAATTTAACCATCCATTACCAATTGACTTATGAGTACGTAGCTATCGATAGCCAAGCTGGCTAGTTCCTGCGCTTGTATGTTGTAAATAACGCAATCGCTAGGGTGCTATTCCGTGCTTTCGCCATGCAAGTCAGGCAAAATTGGGTAGGAATTCCTATGTATGCACAAAGTGCTCAGTCAGCACGTCGGCTGCTCAGTGCTCGCCCCTCTGTGACTCCCTACCTACCGCCACGTTTCAATTTGCAATCCATGTGCTACAGTTCAGACCTGGTTCAGACGGGTTAGTAGAGATACGAAAGCATGTGATCAATCTCACTGTCCGTAGTTTCAAGTCGTTGCAATGTTCCACTGTCATCACAGCCGCGCAAAAACAGCCTTGTTCCGCACTGAAACGCCAAAAAACCGCGGAAAATACGGCATTATACGGTATTCTACGTCATTATGCGTCATTATGCGCTAAAACGTATTACGTATGAAAAATTATACGCTAAAAACCAGCGCATAACGTATTATACCGTATTATACCGTATAATACGGCGTATGATTTTACACTGGGCCTGTCGAGGCGCAGCTAGGGACCATCATCACCAAGAGGGAGTGGCAGCAGCAGCTCAAGGGGCAGCATGACTGGAAGCGGCGCAAGACACAATGAAAAGGAAGTTAGAGAAGAAGAAAAGGCACTGGCCGGGAAGGAGGGCAACTGAAGCAGGACCGCTGCACATACAGCAAGGGGGTGCACTATGAGGAGGGGGGGGCAGGGGATGAGGATGGGGATGACATGGATGTTGATGCTAGACTGTGCATGTTCTGCGGTGGCCCCACACACACAACTCACAACCCCTTCCTCATATGTGGTGGCACTGACTGATTGTGTGCAGGGGGCCCACATGCTGTGCACCGGTCTCACCCTCGAAACTGTGCCAAAGGGGGAGTGGTACTGCCAGGACTGCGACCCTGGGGACTGAGGCCTATAGTGATGATGAATGAGCTTTTTCCTAGTGTCTGGCGCTGCCACGTGGCAATCTAGGAATATCCATCAAATAGGGCTGCGCTTGTCAGAATGACCTGAAAATTTGGGGCTGCATGTCCCCCCCTCTCTAGTATTTGGGAATATATGATTTGCATGGCACTATTGCATGCGTTTATGATTTGTTTTATTTTTTTTGTTTAAAAAAGGACCCTTTTTGCGGGAAAATCCATCAATGTGTCTAAACATCATTATTTTGTGCTCAAAATTAGGCAGGCTTTCTCAAAAGTGGGGGAACTATGCGGGAATATATGATTTGGTCCCAATATGTTTGCCCATTGTCCTATGAAAAATGTGACTAAAATAGCGGCCGGGCCCACTTCAAATGTTCCGCCGTCCAAGCCAAGTGTGTGACACTTTTTCGCTATTTTCGCAAAAAAAAAATAAAATTTCGCACGAGTTCGCGTGATTTTCGCGTGATTTTCGCAAAATTTTCACACATTTTCGCACGATTTCGCACGATTTCGCACAATTTTGCATGATTTCGCACAATTTCGCATGGATTTCAACCAAGGGTCGTTTTGGGGAGTGACGTTTGACAAAATTTCGCATGAATTCACACACGTTGTGCACATCAAAATTTTTTACCGTCGACATTTTTCACATGAAATTTCGCACAATTTCAGCAAATTTCGCACAAATTCGCACGATTTCAGCAAATTTCACACGATTTCAGCAAATTTCGCACAATTTCGCACGATTTCGCACGACGAATCACTCTGCAGAGTGACGATCGTCGAAAAAGTCAAAAAAACGACCAAAAGTGTCACACTTTTCGGAACATTTGAAGTGGGCCCGGCCTAGCGTCTTTTTCTATTTTTAGCGCGTAACCGGTGTGTGGTGGGGGCTAGTACCACCCCCAAGTGGCTGGAATTTTTTTTTTTAATCATATTTATGGTCCCCAATCATCATTGGATTTTTAGCACATGCATATAGGTATGCTGCACTTGTCTCTCGCCTTAACCAGGTGGAGGGCAAGTGTGGCGTGCTCCTGAAGAAGCTTGAGGCCATCACCGCCCACACCGAGGCCCTGGCCACACAGGTCCCCAAGATCGCGGAGCAGACGGCCACCATTGCATCCCAGCCACCCCGGCAGGATGTTGGCGACCTCCCGCCGCTCTCCTACGCGGACCTGCTGCGGTCAGCGACCGCCTCCACCACCGACGCCATCGCCACAAAGCTCCAGGAGCTGGAGAACCACCGCCAGGCCCAGCAACGGGAGGTCACCGACCGCGCTCGCCGCGAGTGCCGAGTGGTGCTACGTCGCTTCCCCCAGAAGCCAGGTGAGACGTCAACCTCTCTTGCCATGACGAGCTCAAGAACCAGCTTCTTACCCTCATGGGCCTGGTAGGTGAGGTAGCAATGAGCGGGTGCCAACGCCTTCCCCACTCACGGGACAAGGCGGCTCCCCCACCAGTCCTACTCACCTTCCCCTCCCCTGAGGATAAGCAGCGGTTCCTCTCTCGTCGCAAGCGGTTGCACGACCTCACCTGGACGCTGGATGACGACCTCACCCCCGCTCAGCAACAGCAGCGACGCGACCTGTGGCCGGAATACCTCCGCCATAAGCAGGACCCCCAGAAGCCCAAGGTGTACTGGCGGGGCGGGGACCTGATGATCAACCACAAGATGTGGACGCCCCCAGCGGGCTAGAATAGCAATAGCCCTAGATTGTCACAATTGGCGTCACTGCCGCTAAGGCAGCCATGCCTAGAATGTTTGCCTAGCTGTGCCAACACACCTAGTCACGTGCCGCCAACGCACGGTACACAACCAGCCATAGCCTTTAAGCCTAGTCCTAGTACAGCCATGCTACGCCCTGGCTATGTTTAGCCAAGCCATGCCTATAATGGGAACCCCCCATGGATGTTGCATTAAGAATTTAGCCATGCTATGCCATGCAGAGAGATGCTCTCTGTCGAGACGCCATGTCCTAGCTCTTGTATAGCCATGATGATCTTCCCCCACATAACATACTCCCCCTTAGCTGGGCATAGTGTGAAGATTATTAGGGTGCAGGTGCCTTGGTGCACCTAGAGCAAGGGTCGCTTACATTCCCACCCTTGCAGGAAGTAGCCTAGAATGTATTAAAAGCCATATGCCCCTTCTCAGGGATATGTGCTACGTTGACTCCCAACGGAGTGATGTTCCTAATTAATTAATTAATATAGGTATGGTTTCCAGAAAAGTGCCCTTTAGGGGTGTCCCCTCCCCTTAACTAGTCTTGTACACGTCCCCGTTGCATGGGGGACCGCGGAGCGATGAATTCGATCCCTTCTATTCTACTGTAAGTACGTAAGTAAGTGTGTGAACATCATATGCACTGAAAGCATGCCATGGAGTACCCGATGAGGTACTTTTCTATGTGGATATACTTCACCCGCAAAGGCCAAGTGGCGCGACTCACTCGCCCAGGTCTGGAGTGGCAGATAGCAACTCCGCGTCATCCGGACTATCAATGCAAGACGACTGCACGCTGATCGGCCATGATGTGATGGGCGTTAAGTGGGGGTAGTTTGCATATTCTACTGTCGAGGAGACAACCAGCGCAGGCCACAAATCGGGAGAATCCGGACCATGGTAGCTCGAGCCTGCCGTTATCTTGTCCGCGTGTTCGAGTCGTTCAGGATGATGAAGATGTAAGTAAGTAAGTACTTGCGTGTCAGGGCTGGTTTTTTTTAGTATGTTAAAATCCAGGGTTTATATTTTTAATAAACCCTTGAATCTTTATTTCCGCTTTATTTCTTGTTGTTTCGTCATAAACTGTTACGCTAACTATGTGAGAAGGAACAAGGGATTAATGTGTGATTGTTCCCCATGCTTACCACACATGGATTGCCCCATTCAACACCACATACACTTGCCGTCCAGGTTTTACATCTCGGCTCGGGTAGCGTCAAATGTGGGCGAGCTGCAACTTCTGATTTGCTGCTCAAATAATGCTTGATTTGAGGACCAGTGCCGCACTTGGAGCCAGTTCTTATGTAATGCACTATTCATGACTCCAATATGGTATAAAAGCAATCATGTAACTGACACCATGGCACAGGTATGAGGCGTCTTGATGATCAACATGTGGAACAGTAACACTTCATTGACAGGCTGGCTTCAATTGCGTGCTTGCTACCATAATTGTTAACTAGTGCCATAGTAGCCTGATAGCAAGATCGCGGCTCCGCGGAAGGTGACCACCAATTGCATTCACCAGCATTAAATATGGTCATCTTGGCAGCGGGCAGCGGGCTGCGGGCAGCGGGCAGCGGGCAGCGGGCAGCGGGCAGCGGGCAGCGGGCAGCGCGCAGCGGGCAGCGGGCAGCGGGCAGCGGGCAGCGCGCAGCGGGCAGCGGGCATGCAGCGGGCAGCGCGCAGCGGGCAGCGCGCAGCGGGCAGCGGGCTGCGGGCAGCGGGCAGCGGGGCGAAGTACTGCCACAAAAAGGGACCCTGTTTTGGGCTGGGCGAAGCCAGCGGGTGCCACTAGTGCTATTGTAAGACAGACCACAATGGCCACCGAGCAGCCCACCCATGCCGTAATGTCATCCCGTCATGTCACGGCATGCCACACACCAAGCATAATACACGCCATGCAATTAAGCATCTCGACCACCCTACACTCCCGGCTGGCCCATGCCGCCCACACCACCCGTGCCACACAAGGCAAGACAATGTATTCAGTCATCATCCATGCTGTCGTTCTCCTCGTCGCTGGGCTGGCTGGCCTCCTCCACATCCTCCTCGCCCAAGTCACTGTCCTCCAAATCTGCAGCATTGTAGGAGTGACGCGTGGCAGTTGCCGCCCGCCTCAACTGCTTCCTCCCTCCTCCGAGGGGTGCCGCACGACTTGTGCCAGCTGCCGGGTGCGCTGGCGGCTGCCCGCGCCTCCCACGAGTCTGCACGCCCCTACCGCCTCGCGTAGAAGGCTCCGCATGTGCGGATGCATCCTCCTCGACCACATCAGGCTCAGCCCCTGCAGTCTGCCCAGCCGAGCCCTGCCCACGAATTGGCTGCGCTCCTCCTGCTTTTGCAAGCCAAGGTACTTTTCTCTGGCTGCACACCAGACTCGGAAATCCCGGACTGAGGTGCCGACTGGTCCCATGCAATCCTTTTGGCAGCATGTGCGAATAAGGCTCATGTCAGCGACGATGACGCTGTCCACCAGTTTCTCCGACCGCACCGTGGCGATGCTCTTTCTCCCTGCTTGCCTGCGTTCGCTACCAAGGCAGCCAGCTGCCCCCGGCTGGTTAGAATCCGTGCCGAGGGAGCCAACATTGGTGACGCACACGCTACCATCCCTGTCGACAAAGGCTGCTGTCCTGCCGCCGGGGGTGGCTGACCTCGAACAAGAAGACGCCATTTTCAACGCATGGTGCGCAGCTGTCAACTGAACGTGGACCTGTCCACATGACAGACTGATAGAGAAACTAGTAGTCAATGCACAACTCCTACAGAAGACTGACCTAATTTCCACACATTTACATCAGTTCATCCTCGTAATGCATTACTACCTCGTAACACATTCACAAGCAGTTAGTCGACAGTGGCAAAATGCAGTTGCCGCGGAAGTACGCAGGTTGGCGTGGGACAAAGCCAACCTGGCAGTGAAGTGTCATGCATAATACGCGGGGAAGCACCTGAGTTAGGCGGGAAGTCGAGTTGGTCGGCGAGCTGACAGGTTGTTCACCGACTTGCAGGCACCAAATTACGAGATGGTCAATTGCCAACCGAGATGTCAAGTTGTCAAACGAGATGTCAAGTTGACAACCGAAGTGCCTCCTGAACTGTCAACTAGGCAATTGCGCAAAACCGGCCTACCTTCTGAACTGTCAACTTGTAGTACTGTCGATTGCGGCTTTAGACTTTTAGTTGACAGTTCAGAAGGTAGGCAATTGCGCAAAACCGGCCTACCTTCTGAACTGTCAACTAACAGTCTAAATCGATTGCGGCTTTAGACTTTTAGTTGACAGTTCAGAAGGTAGGCAATTGCGCAAAACCGACCTACCTTCTGAACTGTCAACTTGTAGTACTGTCGATTGCGGCTTTAGACTTTTAGTTGACAGTTCAGAAGGTAGGCAATTGCGCAAAACCGACCTACCTTCTGAACTGTCAACTTGTAGTACTGTCGATTGCGGCTTTAGACTTTTAGTTGACAGTTCAGGAGGCACTTCGGTTGTCAACTTGACATCTCGTTTGACAACTTGACATCTCGGTTGGCAATTGAAACAGGTTTGCTCAACGGAGGCTGTGAGCGCGGGAGTTCACCCGTAAAACCTTGTGCCCGCAAGTAGCAAAGCGCATCAACCGGGGATGGCTACTGCCGACGATGCAAATTTGGACGATGCTACTAGCTGTGAGGCTGGCATGGCAGAGTGCCATGCAGCCGCAGCAAATGGCAATGACCCAAAGTTTCTCAAGGGTGCAACGTGTGAATGCTCCGGAAAGTGTGGGAGAAAGGCGCATGCTGCATGCACGTTTTTGCTGTCACCAAACCCTACCGGTACTAACAGCAGTGGACAGACGGTTTGGAAATGTGTGCAGTGCACGGTGCCCGATGCTCAGTTACCAGGAGATGCCCCAGACGATGCCATGGCTGCCTTTGCTAACAGGTTTAGGCTGCGTCCCAACGACCCCACCTCACGGCAGCTAGAGGTGGATTTCGGAGCAGGGTCCTCACCAGGAATCACGCATCCGGTAACGGCTGCGACATCTGGGGTCACACAGGAAACGCCGCAGAGCCACTTGCCGGAAATCTCAGGGCTGGCAAACGGCGATGTGCAGCCGTCCGGTGAAGTGCTGCAAACGACGCTGAGCAACGCGACGGCGGAAGGAGTTCCTATCACTGTAGGAGTTCCTGTTGAAACTCCTTCGGTTTCTCAGAGTGAGGGCACCTCGCCAGTCGAGTTTGCTCCTGGCGGCTCGTTATACCAGGTGTGTTTGAAGGAAAACTGTTTCTGTGCAGACATGTATTTGGATTTGCTTGGTTGACAATGCTATAGACTGTGTGTACAGTAGTGCTCTACACTGTGTGTATATAAAACCCTGCACGGCTTGGCACTATAAAATATAAAATTTCACTCGTGGGGGGTTGCAAAGCGGTAGGGCTGCGGGCTATATTCCCTCGCGGGGGCGTGCAAACTCAGGCATAGCGTATAGGGCGCGTGAAAACGGCGAAGGCTCCGCTACGCCCGCCCAAAGGCGGCGGGCTCCGCTTTGCCTTTGCCGTTTTCACGCGCCCTATACGCTATGCCTGAGTTTGCACGCCCCCGCGAGGGAATCTGTTTCTCTTGGTAGGAAGGCACTCCAATTGAACTTAGCTTCAGTCACCTAGACTATGGCTTGCTTGTTGGTTGTGATTCAACGGGAATGGTAGCTGACTAGTGCTTGCGTTTTTATGTAAATTGTGCACATTGCTTGTCTTCCCATACCGCGACTTGTGCAGGGAACGGTCTCCTGGACAAATGCTGCTGGACAATTTTGTCAAGTCAGTGTGGGTGACGTGGTCGCCCCACACAGCTACGTGTCAGACCAAGCGTGCTGCGTGGTTATTGTGCACCCAAATGCCGGTTTCGTGCTGGCACCTACAAACTGCAGGGTCGGGCCCGACAATCGATCATGCAGTCGGGTGCGTCAGCATTGTGACGAGAATACGCTGCGACTTTGGCATGAATTCTATTACCTGCGCTGCACCGCCACTGATGAGCCTCCATGCACACCATTCGTGAGGCGCGGGAGCAAATCAGTCATGAAGGTTACCGGTGGGCTCCAAGTCTTGTCGGTCCAGCAGTGCCACAACGCACTGCACAATCTCACCGCAACAGCGGCTTTGGCCCATGCGGTGAGCTCCATTACCCCTGGCCAACCAACTCCAGCGATCACGGCCATGCCGGCCACAGAAACAGAGAGCCAGCGAACCAAGGTCATCGAACCGAGTGCGCCCACGGCAGAGCCTACGGCAGCGACCCGGACCAGGGCTGGAGCCGCGCCCAAGGCAGCGGCAACCACGGCAGCGGGATCCAAGGGAGCCGGGTCCAAAGCTGCACCCGCGCCCAAGGCAGCGGCAAGCACGGCAACAAGACAAAAGAGGAAGGTGGCACCTTCTGCTGACAAGGAAAACATTCCACCAACATCCAATTGCCAAGCTAAGGGCGTATCCAGGGCAGCTAAAGGCAGGGTTGCTGTGGTGTCTGTGGATGACGATGAGGATTGGATTGGTCATGGTGCGGACATGATGATTACAGACACCGACGATGAAACCATGCTTGCACACCAGGAAGCACAGCGACTGGCGACCAGGCAAAGCGTGCAGCGCGCATCTGACAACAAGCTGCAGCAGTACACTAAGGAGCTGGGAAATGCAGCTGGAGAGCGGCGCAAGATGGAGGAAGAGCGGCGCAAGATGGAGGAAGAGCGGCGCAAGTTGGAGCAAGAGCGGCGCAAGTTGGAGGAAGAGGTGGCGCAGCTACGTAAGCGCGGGGAGGAGTCGCAGCAGCCGCAGTCGCTGTCGTGGCAGCAGCCGCAGTCGCTGCCGTCGCAGCAGCCGCAGTCGCTGCCGTCGCACCAGCCGCAGTCGCTGCCGTCGCAGCAGCCGCAGTCGCTGCCGTCACTGCCGTGGCCACTGCTGCAACGGCAGCAGCCTCTGCCGCCACCACCATCACCACAGCCATCGCAAACAAGTCAGCCGATCCTGCAGCAGCTGTTGGACATGTTGGAGTCGCAGCCGCACTTGCAGCCGGTGCCATCCCCGCCGCCACCGCCTCCGCCACAGCAGCCACAACCGCAGCTGCAGCCGCAAACGAGGTTGCAGTTTTTGCACCAGATGTGGCATCTAGTGGAGCAGCAGCCGCGGGAGCAGCAGCAGCAGTTCCTGCAGCAGATGTTGCAGCCTGTTCAGCCGCAGTTGCAGCGAAACTATGGGTTGCTGGGCATCGGCATGGGCGATACATCAGCAGTCAGAAGCATGAGCGACCGCGGTGTTCTCAACCATTCAGGCATGGCAGCTGACCATGGTGTACAGCTAGCCATGCACCGGCTGGCAGACACGATGGATCGCTTTGCATGCCTCCTAGTACCTAACAGCCGTACTGAGTCCCATGGCGCTCTGCCACTGTCGGCGTACCATGGCAATGCCAGCGCGGGGCGCGGGTTGCCGTACCAGCTCAACGGCAGCATCTATGGGCAACCTAGCGGGTGTCACATGCAATAGTAGGTGCTGCCATCCTTTTGTTAGTGGCTGACCAGTGACCAAGGTGTAGTGACCTATCGGTGGAGACAACTTTCTTGCCAATGTGGCTGGCTTTTAGTGGCTACCTTGGACATTATTAGCAGGATGACAAGGTATTGGGCTTGCGAAAAATGTGATGGCCAAGAGAGTCAGCATGTAAGCTGGCTGCCATTTCGTCTTGACAGTGCCCAGCTGCACTTGACATCATAAAGGTTCTTGTGCTGGGTCCCTCATGCAATATACTTGGACTGCAGCTCCTTGATCAGTAGTTGTTGTGACTTCAAACTGCATTGGCATGGTCATAACACAGGCAAGTAGGCGCAAGAAGCACACACACACATCATTGATGAAAATCACGCGCATTGTAATATGGCATGGGATGTGCCAGGGCACTTAATTGGTGCATGGGGCATGGAGCATGGAGCAATCAGGCCATATGGCCGGGCATGGGGGGCTTGGTTTTGGGCACATGGGGCATGGGGCATGGGGCATGGGGCATGGGGTATGGGGGAATGGGAGCAACGATGTTTGACAGTTGGCTTGCGGTTCGTGGCATGTGTGGCATGGAGCATCGACCATGCAGTAGAAGGGCATGGGGCATGGGGCATGATGGGGCATGAGCCATGGGGCATGGGGCATATTAGAGCATCACTAGGGCACAGTTCCAGGGCATGTGGCAGGTGGTTTAGGTGGCCAAAAGCATGGGAAATGTCGCATCTTGATAAATTTTTAATAAACGGTTCAGATTTTAACATACTAAAAAAAACCAGCCCTCATGCGCAAAGGCATGCCACGGAATTGAATTGAATTGAATTGAATTGTAACTTAACTCCGTTGGGAGTATATGTAGCCGACATAGCCCTTGAGAGGGGGCATATGGCCTATCATACATCCTAAGCTACTTCCTGCAAGGGTGGGGATGTAAAGGACCCTTGCTCTAGGTGCACCAGGGCACGTGCATCCCCATGATCTTCAAGCTATGCCCAGCGAAGGGGGAGCCTGTCATGGGGGGGGAAGATCAGCATAGCTATACAAAGAAGCTAGGGCATGGCGTCTCAGCAGAGAGTTACTCCCTGCATGGGCACAACATAACTAAATACAGCTAGGCATCATCTGGAGTGTGGCTCATCATAGGCACACATGTACATGATTAAATAAAGCGCGTGGCTTAGCTGGGATAGGGCCTCTAGGAGGCGTACATGTACATGGCCACGGTCTATATCAGTATTCTACACTACTACTGAGCTGTATTCCCCTATAGAGTCGCTGGGGCCGCGGGGGGGGGGGGGGTCGCCTGCCAGGGCTTGTGGCCGACGTAGATGGCCGCCCCCTTCCAGTACACCGGCTAGTGCCCCGCCTTGGTCTGCCGGAGCTGGAGGTAGGTGTACTGCCACGGAGTACTATGGCATGCCACGGAGTACTATGCTAATCTCATTAGAAAAATAATTACACAAAAGTTTAAACAAATATCGTCTGCATCATCCCCCAACCGGATAATGCTCCGTGACTCCCCAACGGGAGCACGAGTCTAATTAATTAATTAATTAATTAATTAATTAATTAATTAATTAATTAATTAATTAATTAATAGCACTAGATGGGGATGTAATCCTCATCCGAGCTGTCCTCTACTGTATAATGGCAGACGAGGCGGTAGTGTAGTGATGAAGATGAATGGTGATGGAAATGTGCCTTGTGCATTGAAATTATGGCTGGCTTACGTGTAGAGCGACTAAATGACCTAGACGGTGGGGCCGGAAATGTCACAATGAACGGTTCAGCATGCTTGATCAGGGTGTGTGTTTCGAGCCTATAACTGGCCGGGATTCTACTGTGACTATATATCAAGGATGTGTAGTACTCCTACACACAGATCTCGAGTGATTTATCTAGTACCAAATCCGAAAGGCTTGCATCACTCCCCGGACAGGAGAAATTTTGCGGATGACTGTAGGTGTAAGTTGGCGATGCCATGGTAACCGGAGACGTCCGTCCTATTGTCAGCAAAATTTGGTGCGAGAGGTCCCCAGTTCGATTCAGGTCGGATTCATTTGTAGATCGCGTTTTCCGCGTTTTCCGCGGCCCGGCACTGAACGCAAAGGTTTTCACCTTTGCGGAGTGTCTGATCAGAATATACGCTTGGCTGATTTCGATAGTACCGGCTACGCCCCCTTCGAGAGAAGGTTTCAGCCGTGTTCAGCCCGTCTCACGGTGCGAGACTGAACAAGTCTCGCGTGCAGACACGTGTGTAGTACTCCTACACACAGATCTCGAGTGATTTATCTAGTACCAAATCCGAAAGGCTTGCATCACTCCCCGGACAGGAGAAATTTTGCGGATGACTGTAGGTGTAAGTTGGCGATGCCATGGTAACCGGAGACGTCCGTCCTATTGTCAGCAAAATTTGGTGCGAGAGGTCCCCAGTTCGATTCAGGTCGGATTCATTTGTAGATCGCGTTTTCCGCGTTTTCCGCGGCCCGGCACTGAACGCAAAGGTTTTCACCTTTGCGGAGTGTCTGATCAGAATATATCAAGGAGACAACCAGCGCAGCTGCAGGCCAGAAAACTATGGTTGGGGGCGGCATGATGCAGACGCTATTCGTAATTAACTAGCTCGTGCAATTAGTTTTTCTAATGATCGAGATTAGCATAGTCGTGGCATGCCCACGGGTGCGCATGACACGCAAGTACTGATGGTAGATCGATCCATGTAGACCTCGGGTAATGGACTCGAGCCTCTATCTCAATTGCGGGTACAATGAAGCTTATTGCTCTGTATATACCCCACTGTCTAGGTCATCTAGCTAGTCGCTCTTAGCGTTAGCAATCCATAATTTCAACGAGCCAGGCTACACATTTACATCTCCATTCATATCCATTATCCTGAATGACTCGAAAACACGGATAAGGTAACGGCAGCCTCGAGCTACGTACCACGGTCCAGATTCTCCAGATTTTTAGTGGCCTAGCTGCGCTGCTTGTCTCATATTTATATTAGCCTCTTAAGTTAGCCACACTAGAGCTCTTTGCCTATGCAGATCGAGAGGCACTCTCTGCTGAGAAGCCATGCTGTAGCTATGGACTAGCCTGCAGCTAGTAGGGCACTTAGCTCCACCAACCAGGGAGACACATCACGTGCCCCCCCCGCAGGACTGCGCCCAGCTCAGCCTGACCGGCACCTCCTTACGTGGGCCGGGCCCCGCAATGCTAGACGCTGCAAGGCCCGCACCTTCAAAGAACAGCTAGTAGAGGACATAGGGGGGCCTAGGCCTCTCCGTGATTTGGAAAAAGATGATGGACAAGGCCAAGTGGGCCCAGGTCATAGAGGACAACGAACCCCCTCCCGTGGAGAAGCGTCCCCGTGTTTGCAAACGCGGGAAGCACGCTAGACAGGACCCCTAGGGTAGAGAGCTTAGATATAACTGAGTTGGCTTGATGTTGTAGATAGATTAGACCGGTAGTCCTGTTATTGCGTGTCCCCATCCATCCATCCATCCATCCATCCATCCATCCATCCATCCATATCCATCCATCCGTCCGTCCGTGCGTCCGTCCGTCCGTCCGTCCGTCCGTCCGTCCGTCCGTCCGTCCGTCCGTCCGTCCGTCCGTCCGTCCGTCCGTCCGTCCGTCCGTCCGTCCGTCCGTCCGTCCGTCCGTCCGTCCGTCCGTCCGTCCGTCCGTCCGTCCGTCCGTCCGTCCGTCCGCCCGCCGCCCGCCCGCCCGCCCGCCGCCCGCCGCCCGCCGCCCGCCGCCCGCCGCCCGCCGCCCGCCGCCGCCCGCCCGCCCGCCCGCCCGCCGCCCGCCCGCCGCCCGCCCCCGCCCGCCGCCCGCCCGCGCCGCCCGCCCGCCCTCCCTCCCTCCCTCCTCCTCCCTCCTCCTCCCTCCCTCCTCCCTCCCCCCTCCCTCCTCCCTCCCTCCCTCCCTCCCTCCCTCCTCCCTCCTCCCTCCCTCCCTCCCTCCCTCCCTCCCTCCCTCCCTCCCTCCCTCCCTCCCTCCCTCCCTCCCTCCCTCCCTCCTCCCTCCCTCCCTCCCTCCCTCCCTCCCTCCCTCCCTCCCTCCCTCCCCCCCTCCCTCCCTCCCTCCCTCCCTCCCTCCCTCCCTCCCTCCCTCCCTCCCTCCCTCCCTCCCTCCCTCCCTCCATCCCTCCCTCCCTCCATCCATCCATCGGGGTTAATGCTCCGTGACTCCCCGACGGGAGCACGAGTTTAATTAATTAATTAATGGACTAGCCATGCATGATATGTGGACTAGCCATCTTCCACCGGCCCCATGCATCTCAGGCCTTTTGGCATGATATGTACACCATGCATGACCTGGTGCAGGTGCACCCATGCAGAGCAGGTGACCATTTATACACCCACCACGTACCTGCAGGTTGCTGAACAAATATGCTTTTTTTTCAATATAATCATACGACCATTCTCAGGGATATGTGTTACGTATCCTCCTTGGGCATGGATGTAAGTAATATTGATATTGCTCTGCATGTATAATGCCCGCGGCCCTTAGGTAGAATGCATGCAGGGTAGAAGTCCTCAGGTGGAGGTTATTGGGCGCCCCTGAGGATAGTTGCTACACTACCGCCTCGTCTGCCCTTACAGTATCTAGAGGACAGCTCAGATGAGGATTATATCCCCCTCTAGTGACTAAATGGTTGGGGCATGATGCAGACGATATTTGTAACTTTCGCGTAATTATTTTTCTAATGAGATTCGCATAGTACTCTCACGATTCCTTATATTAAGTGAGACAACATGGTGATTCCTCATATGTACGATCGAATATGCTGGAGGGAGAGTGCGACTACAGTAGCACTTGGGTACATGCTTGCAAATGAGCTGGACACTCCTGGCCGGCCGGCTGCTAGGAACACACGCACTGATAAAGCGATGCGTTTTCCGATGGATAGCGTGTCTTGGATAGTCCACAATCTCACGGACGACCTAATGGTGGTCCTTCATGCAACTGTACCAGGCGGGTCCCGTGGTACACATCATGGGCTGATCATCCGCCAGTAACAGTCCTCTACGAAGGGTCCTTAATGGTATACCTGCAGCAATCAAGCTAGCTAGCGCCCATCCACGGGTGCTGTAGAATGGAGCGACTGAGTAGTGGCACGTGAGTAGATGCACATGGGTCACCTGCATATATGGCCCGCACACTTAGTATGGGCACAGGGCTAGGTCAACCTGATTGTAATGCTCGAAGTCAGTGGGCAACAGCCTTCTACATCGCCGTTGCGGCGCCGGGGTGATGTCCTTATAAACACGAGAAAAAAGAATGAAGCCAGCGCTCAATCAACATTTGAACCAAGTAGACATGGTGATCAATAAAAAAACATACATCGACGCAGATTGAGGCTGCCACATGTGCATGGACTGCTCATACCTCTAAGCTACTACCTCATCCGGCAGAACCTTGTATGGGTTCAGAATGCCATTTGGGTCAAACAACTTCTTTAAGCTCTTCATGGCACGCACCTGCATCATTACCACACGATTCCGGGCATGGGACCAACGATAACAAGTATCCACTAGTATAAGTGTCGTGCATGGAAGTGATGAAACCGCGTCAGCATGGATCGATGCCTTTAGCAATGATGAAGTTCCACACACATGCACATTTCATGGCTGTGTGCGAATACCCCACGGGTTCGCATGTTGAATAAATGGCTGTATGCACCTGGTAGGACATCCAAACTTTGGTGCGATTTGCAAACACTGTAGTACACACATCTAGTTCAAGTGAACAGACCAAATGGAATCGGCTTGAGCACGTGATGGGGCACACACGAATACCGAAACAAGCAAACATCCACCATCAACTTCCAACTGTGCTGTGTTTTCGCAAGTACACTAACAGGCATTTCAATCATGCCAAAATCCCTCGCAGTCCAACATCCCCCTGCTCAACATGCACCCACCAGATAGCGAGCGTTCGCAAGAATCCCCGGCCTTGTCGGAAAGTCCACGATCTCTTCAACTGCCTGTGTAAAACCCAATGAGGGCCCCATTAGAGGAGTACAGCTTCAAACACACGGCGCGGAACACGCATGGATGCACCCACCACATCCGGTGGCTTGGAGTAGTGGATCTTGTTCGCCTTCATCAGCCCCAGGCCGTGCTCCGCGCTCACGCTCCCTTTCTGGGACCGCGTCCACTCGTACACAAAAGGCTCGATGCGCGCCAGCAACTGCGGGCCGATGGACGACACAACATGTCACAGTATGACCCATCATGGTCCCCAACATGCCGTTCAACAAGGTCAGATTGTGGCTCATTTAAGTTATAATAAAAGTCAACGAGCGTCACAATAAGGGTGACATGGTCAAAGGGCAACACGGTACCGCGGTGACAGGAAAAAAAACGCGTACAGTGTCAACACAGAATGGGATGCGGTCGTGTCAAACAAGGCAGGGCGCAGGGTACCCAAGCGGGTAGGTGACGACCAAGGTTGTTGGGTGGTGCATGCAGGGCATAAGCAGGTACAACAAATGGGTGGGCGCATGGTTGGTTGGTTGGCTGGCTGGCTGGCTGGCTGGCTGGATGTGAAAAGTTGGTTGACTGGTTGGGCAGTCATTCGTTTGATAACTCAGAGGCTATTGCGCTATGCCTAAAGGATTGCCCACAACACGCATAACACAGGCGCCCGGTTCTGCTGATGAGACTAACATCAAGCGTATCCATTCACTAGAATAACATGGGTGTCCGGTGCCACTAGAAGTTGAACTACCAGAGAGTGGGGCAGAGGAAACGATCATCCACCGCTTGCTCTCATGTCATCCCTTGCTTCTCATATAGCCCGATCCTTCCTCTGCTTCATCCTCCCAGGCTCATCATGTACACATGGCGAGGCAAGAAAGGGCGACATATTTCCCACCAGAGGCTGGTCAGTCCCACGTAATGGCCCCGAGCCCAATTGCAAGCCCGCGACAAATGCCAAGGCTAACTCCGAGCCAAACAGCATCATAGGATCTGGGTCCATAACACAGAGAGCATTCACTTGGTTCATACGACAAAGCTGTCAGTGCAATTCCTGGCCATAATGACCTTGCTCAGCCATGCTTGCATCAGAAATCTATGAAAGAAAATACTGATACCATAGGCTAAGCCACATTCAGCGCTAGCTCAATGCTAATCTCCTTGGCCGAACATGGGTGGCCTGGCAATGAGGGCTGACAAACCCGATGCACCGCTGCCTCCATGGGCAAAAAATAGAAGAACTCTCTGACACCATATTAGTACCAGTACGAGGCGGCAACTATCATCCTATCATCCTGTCATCCTGTCATCCTCTCATCCTGTCATCCTGTCATCTTGTCATCCTATCATCCTGTCATCCTGTCATCCTGTCATCCTGTCATCCTGTCATCCTGTCATCCTGTCATCCTGTCATCCTGTCATCCTGTCATCCTGTCATCCTGTCATCCTGTCATCCTGTCATCCTGTCATCCTGTCATCCTGTCATCCTGTCATCCTGTCATCCTGTCATCCTGTCATCCTGTCATCCTGTCATCCTGTCATCCTGTCATCCTGTCATCCTGTCATCCTGTCATCCTGTCATCCTGTCATCCTGTCATCCTGTCATCCTATCATCCTATCATCCTATCATCCTATCATCCTGTCATCCTGTCATCCTGCCATCCTGCCATCCTGCCATCCTGCCATCCTGCCATCCTGCCATCCTGCCATCCTGCCATCCTGCCATCCTGCCATCCTGCCATCCTGCCATCCTGCCATCCTGCCATCCTGCCATCCTGCCATCCTGCCATCCTGCCATCCTGCCATCCTATCATCCTATCATCCTATCATCCTATCATCCTATCATCCTATCATCCTATCATCCTATCATCCTATCATCCTATCATCCTATCATCCTATCATCCTATCATCCTATCATCCTATCATCCTATCATCCTATCATCCTATCATCCTATCATCCTATCATCCTATCATCCTATCATCCTATCATCCTATCATCCTATCATCCTATCATCCTATCATCCTATCATCCTATCATCCTATCATCCTATCATCCTATCATCCTATCATCCTATCATCCTATCATCCTATCATCCTATCATCCTATCATCCTATCATCCTATCATCCTATCATCCTATCATCCTATCATCCTATCATCCTATCATCCTATCATCCTATCATCCTATCATCCTATCATCCTATCATCCTATCATCCTATCATCCTATCATCCTATCATCCTATCATCCTATCATCCTATCATCCTATCATCCTATCATCCTATCATCCTATCATCCTATCATCCTATCATCCTATCATCCTATCATCCTATCATCCTATCATCCTATCATCCTATCATCCTATCATCCTATCATCCTATCATCCTATCATCCTATCATCCTATCATCCTATCATCCTATCATCCTATCATCCTATCATCCTATCATCCTATCATCCTATCATCCTATCATCCTATCATCCTATCATCCTATCATCCTATCATCCTATCATCCTATCATCCTATCATCCTATCATCCTATCATCCTATCATCCTATCATCCTATCATCCTATCATCCTATCATCCTATCATCCTATCATCCTATCATCCTATCATCCTATCATCCTATCATCCTATCATCCTATCATCCTATCATCCTATCATCCTATCATCCTATCATCCTATCATCCTATCATCCTATCATCCTATCATCCTATCATCCTATCATCCTATCATCCTATCATCCTATCATCCTATCATCCTATCATCCTATCATCCTATCATCCTATCATCCTATCATCCTATCATCCTATCATCCTATCATCCTATCATCCTATCATCCTATCATCCTATCATCCTATCATCCTATCATCCTATCATCCTATCATCCTATCATCCTATCATCCTATCATCCTATCATCCTATCATCCTATCATCCTATCATCCTATCATCCTATCATCCTATCATCCTATCATCCTATCATCCTATCATCCTATCATCCTATCATCCTATCATCCTATCATCCTATCATCCTATCATCCTATCATCCTATCATCCTATCATCCTATCATCCTATCATCCTATCATCCTATCATCCTATCATCCTATCATCCTATCATCCTATCATCCTATCATCCTATCATCCTATCATCCTATCATCCTATCATCCTATCATCCTATCATCCTATCATCCTATCATCCTATCATCCTATCATCCTATCATCCTATCATCCTATCATCCTATCATCCTATCATCCTATCATCCTATCATCCTATCATCCTATCATCCTATCATCCTATCATCCTATCATCCTATCATCCTATCATCCTATCATCCTATCATCCTATCATCCTATCATCCTATCATCCTATCATCCTATCATCCTATCATCCTATCATCCTATCATCCTATCATCCTATCATCCTATCATCCTATCATCCTATCATCCTATCATCCTATCATCCTATCATCCTATCATCCTATCATCCTATCATCCTATCATCCTATCATCCTATCATCCTATCATCCTATCATCCTATCATCCTATCATCCTATCATCCTATCATCCTATCATCCTATCATCCTATCATCCTATCATCCTATCATCCTATCATCCTATCATCCTATCATCCTATCATCCTATCATCCTATCATCCTATCATCCTATCATCCTATCATCCTATCATCCTATCATCCTATCATCCTATCATCCTATCATCCTATCATCCTATCATCCTATCATCCTATCATCCTATCATCCTATCATCCTATCATCCTATCATCCTATCATCCTATCATCCTATCATCCTATCATCCTATCATCCTATCATCCTATCATCCTATCATCCTATCATCCTATCATCCTATCATCCTATCATCCTATCATCCTATCATCCTATCATCCTATCATCCTATCATCCTATCATCCTATCATCCTATCATCCTATCATCCTATCATCCTATCATCCTATCATCCTATCATCCTATCATCCTATCATCCTATCATCCTATCATCCTATCATCCTATCATCCTATCATCCTATCATCCTATCATCCTATCATCCTATCATCCTATCATCCTATCATCCTATCATCCTATCATCCTATCATCCTATCATCCTATCATCCTATCATCCTATCATCCTATCATCCTATCATCCTATCATCCTATCATCCTATCATCCTATCATCCTATCATCCTATCATCCTATCATCCTATCATCCTATCATCCTATCATCCTATCATCCTATCATCCTATCATCCTATCATCCTATCATCCTATCATCCTATCATCCTATCATCCTATCATCCTATCATCCTATCATCCTATCATCCTATCATCCTATCATCCTATCATCCTATCATCCTATCATCCTATCATCCTATCATCCTATCATCCTATCATCCTATCATCCTATCATCCTATCATCCTATCATCCTATCATCCTATCATCCTATCATCCTATCATCCTATCATCCTATCATCCTATCATCCTATCATCCTATCATCCTATCATCCTATCATCCTATCATCCTATCATCCTATCATCCTATCATCCTATCATCCTATCATCCTATCATCCTATCATCCTATCATCCTATCATCCTATCATCCTATCATCCTATCATCCTATCATCCTATCATCCTATCATCCTATCATCCTATCATCCTATCATCCTATCATCCTATCATCCTATCATCCTATCATCCTATCATCCTATCATCCTATCATCCTATCATCCTATCATCCTATCATCCTATCATCCTATCATCCTATCATCCTATCATCCTATCATCCTATCATCCTATCATCCTATCATCCTATCATCCTATCATCCTATCATCCTATCATCCTATCATCCTATCATCCTATCATCCTATCATCCTATCATCCTATCATCCTATCATCCTATCATCCTATCATCCTATCATCCTATCATCCTATCATCCTATCATCCTATCATCCTATCATCCTATCATCCTATCATCCTATCATCCTATCATCCTATCATCCTATCATCCTATCATCCTATCATCCTATCATCCTATCATCCTATCATCCTATCATCCTATCATCCTATCATCCTATCATCCTATCATCCTATCATCCTATCATCCTATCATCCTATCATCCTATCATCCTATCATCCTATCATCCTATCATCCTATCATCCTATCATCCTATCATCCTATCATCCTATCATCCTATCATCCTATCATCCTATCATCCTATCATCCTATCATCCTATCATCCTATCATCCTATCATCCTATCATCCTATCATCCTATCATCCTATCATCCTATCATCCTATCATCCTATCATCCTATCATCCTATCATCCTATCATCCTATCATCCTATCATCCTATCATCCTATCATCCTATCATCCTATCTATCCAAGAGGCATGAAACCAATGAGGCCATTGCAAAAACGCCCAACGCAGTGAGCAAGTGGGCACAGCGTATGCAGGCTTGCCTGCTGGTCGTAGGCAGGTGCGGATATATTTAGATGCAGGTTGCCATCCCCCAGGTGCCCGTAGCCAACCACGTTCGCAGAACCAGCTGCACACCACCAGCACAAGTGTGGTATACAAAGGGCCAGGAAGCAGGGGGGAATGAGGAGAAGGGGGCGTTCACATGAAATCATAGCCCACATTCAATCCTGCACCCTTGCACAGTCACATATCTGGTAGTGGTGCAACTGGGTTGGTAGACGGACACTCTTAACATGCATCACTAATGAGATGTCCTCTCACTGTGGCAGTAGCCACTTTCTTGGCCCTGCAGGCAGATGCGTCCTGCCTGCTGACCAGGGAGCACTTGCACCTGCTTACTTTTAGTCATCCCTGCCTCAGCCTCTCGCTTCCCCTCGGTCTACGATCTTCTGCTCCTTCCTCTACCCTTCCAAGCCTTCTCACCCAGCCTTATGCACCACTGTGCACCCTTTGTCCTTACCCAGCATTGCGCTAAACGCCTTCACACGACCTTACACTTCCTCAGCCTTGCCCTCAACCCCTTCACAAAGCCTTACACCTACCCAGCCCCGCCCTTATCCCCTTTACCTGTGCTCACCCAGCCCCATGCACCGCCCTTCGTTCTTAATCCTTACCCAGCCGTGCCCTCATCTCCTCCACCAGGTCGTACAGGTGGCCCACAGGGAGCGAGAGGTCGTACTTGTATACCACGCCGGCTTTCTGCAGCGCCTCGGCGATGCTCTGTGGCGGGATGGCGGCGGCACAAGAAGCAAAAGAATTTAAAACCTCCCCAGAGCCCCGTGCCCCCCCCCCCGATTTCCCATCGACCTTAACATCATTTCCATGTCAGCAGTTACACATGAGGATGGAAAAGATGCAGGCAGCAGCATCCTTTACAATGCAATCCTGAGGCAGGGTTATTTTTACAACGTGCTACGGCTTTGCAGCGCAACCTCATTTTGGAGAAGAGGCTGGCCTCCGATAGCGACAGGAATGGCTTGCGATAATGTTGTGGCGGACGACAGCAAGGAGCTGTGGTGCTGGGGATGGGGGTGATGCCGCATGAGCAAACACGGCGTTAATTCTGACCCGACAGTAAACCCTTGAGGTCATTTCCAAACTCTTCGGATTCCGCACATCGTAACCACTGAGATTTCAGTGCCTTGAATTTTAGTGCCTCGTGTGAGGCCTTGCAGTGGCAGAACTTTGGCACATCGTTTGTCTCCCGCCCCTTCCGCACAAGCGCTTCAGCCATCCCATCATGGATAATGCCAAGATGTTTTCTAAATGTGCCGCCCTTGGCAATGGCCTGGAGCGATGCACTGAGGCTAACAAAAGGTATGCTGGCGGGCACCCATCAGAAATAGTTGCATGATAGGTCCCTGGTGGATGCCGCCACCTCTGACACAAAGCACAGCCTGCTGACAGCTTACGGACCCTTGCATGAACGGTAAAACAGTACTACTAGCAGCAAAGGGTAACAGAAAACAGTAGCAGTAACAGTAATAGTAACCATGGCTGTGGCTACAGAGCAGTTTCACGGACGACAGCAAACGCCCAGCATGCATTACAAAACATACATTTTGCCCGTGCAAGACAAGCAAACTTGCTTTAACCTAGCAAACGGGCTGAGAAACCCATTCCGAGCAGCTAGCCGAGAACGCTCTCATCTCCTTGTTTGATCGCAATGTGCCTTTGTATACTTCACAAAACAAGAGCCGCTTGATCTACCTGGTATGCTCAGTTGTGTATAATTTCTTTGTGCCACCCACCTCCCTCAGCCGCCATATCTCCTGCATGTGCTGCCCACTGGCTGCGATCGTGCCGTCAACCACCGTCTCTTCTTCTAGCATCTTCTCGAGGAACAGATCAAGCTTCTCCCTGGTATATGTGTGTGTGTGTGTGTGGGCGCGTGGTGGTTGGTTGATTGGTTGGGTAACATACACAAGCACACCGGGTTGTCACCTGCAGAATCAACTCAGGTTCCAATGTGTCAGGCCATGCAGTTGCGCAGCAAGTCATCATCCGAACTTTGTTGTCGGAACTAGATGTTCTTCCCGAGGCGAGGGGGCACACGCCACATCCAGCACCGGGCAGAACAGCTTTCCACTCATGTCTCAAACGACATTAGCAGTTGGCAAACTACATTCAGGCCCCACGGTGTGCCTCTTGTAGGGAAACGCTTTTACACAATGACAAGGTGCTAAGGGTACGCTGTGGTGCTCGAATGCAGTTTGCCGGCCGACCATAGCGCCCTATCATGAGCATACAAGCTACCCCCTGTTGGCAATGACGGCCTTGCAGTAAAACACACAGGACGTGTGGCCAGTGTTGATACATGGTGACCTACTTGTCTTGCGCGTCGTTGCTGCCTTGGGTCTCGATCAGCACATAAAAGGGTTGAGGCGCGTCGGGCAGAGGGTCGCGCATGCCCAGCTGTTTCACCACCTGCGGCACGTGGGTTGCACGCAGTGGAGGTGATGGCAATTAGACGCGCGAATAGGGAAACATTTGAAACAGCTCGCGCCAGCCAACCGTGGAGTACGAGTGGGAGCATGGGCAGAAGATGTGCTGAGGTATGTTTGGTGGCAATTTTTCTTCTGGTGGCCCGGCATCGGTCAAAGGTGCGGTGTAGCGATGGGCTGGTAACAATGCAATATGATACAATCCTACAGCAGTACATAATACAATACTACAGCAGTACATAATACAACACTACAGCAGTACATAATACAATACTACAGCAGTAAATAATTTAGTATATGATACGATACAGCCAACCCCAACCTTGCTGCCTTGGGCGCACTCAGAACCGTCATATCTCAATCACACTAGTGTCCGCCGTGTCTTGCAAAACACTCGCATGCACCACGACCTGGTGCTTGACGTGTTCCTGCATCCCTCCTGAAGCATAATCCCTCCAATCCACGGGTTCTAACTGCTTGATGCGGACACAGGACCGAGAGGCCCTGGAAGAGATACCACAACCACTGCCCTCCCCCCTCCCCGATTCTCGCCATGGGCCTCGATCATCCAGTACTGAAGGTGGTTGCCAACATGAGGGCACCATGGTTTGCGACAATGCTGAAACATTCCCATCGCCCACGACGCGTCCACATGTGCCAGAATACAGACGCGGACGTAGAGTACCATCGAAAGCCCTATTTATTGCCGCTCACGCATTATAACCAAAAACTGGCAGGGGGTGGCCACGGATAGAGTACAGCCCTGGGCCTTACAAAACCGGCACGAGGGGAACATGGATGCAGGAAGCGTGCACATAACGGCGCGTATAGGCTATCGGTGGCACCCGGAAACGACACCAAACAAAATATGCAAAAGGCACCGACCCTATGGCATCCCATGGAGACCCCGTCATGCACATAGACTGTCGCCTCGTGACAGCCCTGTGCGCCTTGCACAGGCATGTGATCTTTCCAAGTGGAATGGACTTGCGAGGACAACAAGTGAGGGGCCATGTCTGCCCCAGATTGCCCGTAGCAGGCCCTTGCCACACGATGATCAAGGTCACATCCACCGCATGCCACACAAGGTGATGATGCGAGGTGGCGGCCCATGCCATTCCATGTCTTGACCACAACTCGACTTTCCTATACCTCCCAAATAACAGGAACATAAAATTCAAACACCGACTTGGGCGCCAAAACATGAATGAATAAATATAATGACCACATACGAGCCGTGACTTGAAGATGGCAGGCGGGCGTGCCTCACCAGCTGCAGCGACTGCCGGTCAATCAGTTCAAACGCCGAGAGAACCTCGCCCAGGCCCGCACGTGCCGCGTGTAATGCTTGCAGCACGGCGCCATAGGAGGGGCAGGCAAGAAACGCCACGTTGACGGCGGGGGGGCGGGGGGGGCACAGGATACAGACGCGTGTCACCACCCCCAGCGTGCCTTCTGCGCCTGTTCCGCACAATTGGGGGAAACAACATGGCCGCATGCCATGACTCCTTGCTTAGTGAGCTAAGTTTCAACTCGGTCCATCGTTATGCAAATTAAGTCAGGTGTTTGTCAGCGCCAGTCAGTTAAGCGAGTTGGGCAGGCGGGGTCATTCTCTCCATTTCGTGTCGTTAAGAGGTTTAGAGGCAACATTTGGGTAGGCCGATGGCTGGTGACTGGGAGCAAGTGCGGTTGTGCGTATGGCTGGGGGGACGGGTGGATTAGGAGGGGGAGGCAAAGCTAGGTGTACAACACAGCCCACACACGTTCATGTCAGTGAGCCATTCAGCCGTGGTTCCAAGGTAAAACCAGCTAGACAAGGCCGTCAGCATGGTTGTGGAAGTATGTCAGAATATTCTTCCGCCAGGTGCCAAAACATGTCGACATAAGTTCCAAAACATGTCGACATCAGTTCCAAAACATGTCGACAAAAGTTCTAAAACATGTCGACAAAAGTTCCAAAACATGTCGACAAAAGTTCCAAAACATGTCGCTATTCACAAGTGTTCCTACCAGCCCCCCCTCACAACATCGCTGGCTTGTCTGACCAATAAAGTAGCTGGCTGGCTTGTCTCACCTATAAATAGCTGCTTCATGTCGTAGCCTGTGTTGTCCTTCCGCAGGGAGCTCAGCATGTCCAGAATTGTGCCGTTTGCCAGCACAACCTCCAGCCCTACAAGCCCACGAGCCGTAAGAATTGTGTGACAAGCACGGGTTTAAAAAATCAGCGCCTACCCATGAAGCCAGCAGGAAGTATGTTCCAGGGTGCGGGCAGGGTATTAGGTACTGGAGACACGAGCTCCCTTTGGATGTGATGCCCAGATGTGCTGGAGGGGCAACGTAGGGCAACGTAGCAACTACGGCTACTCGTTAAGGTGATAACAGGGAGAGGGACACCCTTACTGTGTCCGGAATTCCAGTCTTCGTCCGGCCTTTTCCAGCGTCTTTTGAACTTTTGAACTGGATAAAAGTTCAGGTTGTGAATCTTTACCTCTAATAAAAACCTGGGCGCCCCGTCACCTCACACATCGTCGGACGGGTAGGATAAGATGGGATAAATAAGATAGGGTAGATAAGATAAGATAGGATAAATAAGATGGGATGAATAAGATAAGATAGGATTAATAAGATAGGATACATAAGATAAGATAGAATAAATGCCGCGTTGCACCCACCCAACACCGTCCCGTGCAGGGAGCCGTATCGCAGCAGCCGCACACCGCCCGCGTTGGTGGACACGTTGCCCCCGATCTGGCAGGTGCCCTTGGCACCCAGGTCTAAGGGCATCATGAACCTGGCGCACGCGGCGCAAGGCAGGCAAGGTATCCCCGCACATCGGGTACAAACGTGCCGGCAGGATGCACAACCACGGGCACGGGGCATGCAGGTCAGCCATGGAGGAAGGGAACGGTTCAAGCACACAAACACGCAAAAATGCACATGAACACAGATGGTGGTCTTTGCAAGCAAAAGCTGGTCGGTGGATCAAAAAAGGCTCCGGGTTCTTGGGTGGGGAGAGGGCCGTAGTATCCCTTCCTGAGTTTGAAGGGGCGCTATCATGGCGCGCTAGCTCAGAACACGTGCTCTATACAGGGGCGCTATCATGGCGCGCTAGCTCAGAACACGTGCTCTATACAGGGGCGCTAGCATGGCACTAGCTAGCTCAGAACACGTGCTCTATACATCGCGAGCACACCACCACCACGTCTAGTGCGGGGTAACATGGCAATGCTAGTGCCATCCTCTGCCACACGCCTGCTGTGACCCGCCCTGCTATCACTGGGTGGGGGGTCGCCTGCGCGGAGCCTAGAGCTCACCCCTTGGTGGCGGCGAACCGGTCCAGATTCTCAAGAATGGCCCCCGCCCCGCACACGAGCGCCCCGCTGTCGACATCCAGCGACTCAACGGCATTCATGTGGGAGAGCGACAGCACGATCTCGTCATGCACCGGCGTGCTGCCGCCCACCAGGCCCGTGTTGCCTCCCTGGGGCACCACCGCCAGCCTGCCAGGGAGGACAGGGTCACGGCCGCAGCAGGGGATGGTGGGCAGTGGCATGGGGGGTGGTAAAACACACCATTATCACGTTATTGCTTAGGCAATTTTTAAGTATTCCTCGCTCGGCAGTGAGGGGTGGAGAGCATGCGGATGGCAGCCGTGCACGGCGCACAGAACTTTACGGCAGCCCATTGGGCATCGGTTGTGGGCGTTAGGCATGGGTTGTGGGTTAACCCTGGGTATGCCCCTAAAACCCCTCAGGCTCCGGGACAGGCCTTTATTTTCTTTCAAACCGGCGCCTCTAAGTGTGTTCCAAGCCTATCTGTGGGCTCTGGACCATGGGGCAGCCTTACTGCATCCGCTATGAGTCAGCCATGCTTTGCCCATGCAGAGAGCCACTCTCTGCTGGGACGCCACCATGAGCTAGCCATTGCTTAGCCATGATCATCTTCCACCCCATGTCCGCAACTTTGCAGGGCTGCTGGAATACATGGTGGTGCAGATGCACCTCAGATGTGCACCCCGAGTAGGTGGCAGTTTACACCCACTACCTGCAGGTTGTCGCCTAGAATGTATCAAAGACCATGTGCCCCTTCTCAGGGATATGTGTTACATATCCTCACCACGGAGGTATGTTTTTAATTAATTAATTGATTAGGCATCGGGAGCTCTTTACAGTTTACAGTAATCCTGCACACCATGCATCGACAGCAAACATGTACGCATCAACCGCCACACCTTGCACTCGCTGATACAATTAGTACCGCATGATGTGCTGCCTCACCAGCAGCCATCATGGTGATGCGGAGCGTGATTTTAACTGTGGTACAACAGGGGGGACAGGGTGAGGCTGCAAACGTGTGTGCGTGAGGAAGGTTCTACAAGGAAAGAGCAGGGCGCCATGGTGGAGAGCAGTGGCCAGAAGCGGGGCACAAAACCACCCTTGGGGCGTGCGGCACACAGGAAACTGCATCAAGCAAGGCCAACAGGATCAGGGTCCAGTGGCACGGAGGAGGGGCTTGTAAACACCCTGGGGTTGGGGTTGGGTGCAAGTTAATACTATCGAGGTATCCCCACGCATCTTGGATGAGCCATGCCCCGGCATGCATCCCTCAAGAAGGGAGAGCAGCCACGACCCATAGGCTGCCACAGGGCCGCTTGATGGCAAGTTCCTGTTTGTGACATCGCCGCAAAAAAGGCATGCCGCACCAATTGTGACCCTTGCGAAAGGTTTGACATTCCTATACGTGAATGAAGAAGCTGCCATCAGCCGGTCTACAACCGGTTACAGAGCGCCCCACGAACGTGTTTATGTCACATGGCACGGCCCAATGCCCCGGTGCAAGTTAGAGTGGGTGCTCGTGCGTACCTCCTTTGGTTGCAGTACTTCAGAACCTCCGCCACCTGTCACGCGCGATTATGAGCATAGGTAAGCGTCAGCATGGTTGAAACATTATCATCACCAAAGCTGCAGCCTGCGTTGCGATTACCAGACATAAACGTCGGCATCGTATGGTTGTTTACTATAACAAAGATCCTATGCTTCCTACATCGCTTTCCTGTTGACTGTAACCCAGGTCCTCTTATTCCTGAATCCTGATCAGTCAGCACAACCGCAGCCAAAATCCAACGCCCAGGAGGCCCTCACTTGGCAATCAAGCCCAGGAGGCTCTCCATGCAGGGAAACAGCCGTCATAGGCTAGCTTAGCCCTGCTTCACCACGTCCAGTGTTTCTGCTAACGGTCCGAGTCCGGACACTGTGTCCGAATCTCCCGAGGCCGCCGGGCCATCTGGACGCAATTGTCCGGAGGCCACGCGGCCGTCCGGACACGTCTGGTAGGTGTCCGGGGGGGCTCGCCACTGACTAGACCGAGTTTTGCAGCCGGCAGGCAGGAAAGTGGGCCGCTGGCTGCCACCGCGCGGCGTGGCGCCGGGCCCTACGTACGGATTCTAAGCAAGATTCCATGTTGTGCCTCTTGATACCTACGTTTGTCCCGTAGCGAATTGGTGAATCCTGGGTACCTTCCTTTCTGGGTGTCAGTCCGTAGGCACACTTGTCATGATTTTGTCAGGAGGCACTGGGCAGCCATGCGAATGTCATGCCAGCTTTACCCCTTGCACGAAAAAAGGCTGCGAGAAATGGCAGCGACATCGCTAAAGCAAGTCTGATTACGGTGATACTGGGCTCATATTGCGCTAGAAAACAGATAGTAAATATTGGGACGTGCATGCTTCTGCAAGCATTTTCAGAAGCTTTTTAGCGACCGGAGGGCAGAGGTGTACCTGATAGAACTGGGGACCCCAGGCCGTGCAAGAATTTTACAGGAACTGCGTATCTTTAAGGAAAAGCGAGCAGCTGATTGCATGTTTGCTAACTGGATGATGCTGATGGTTAAAGTAACGAAGCTCTCTGCCAGCATGCTAATGCAGAGAAAGAAAAGGAGGCTGTTCGAAGCGATGTTAAAAGCTGTCAACTCCACCCCTGCTGCCAGTCCGAGAGGTAGTTTAGGATTCCGATGAGGAGGAACGGGGGGGTGCGGCGCTGCGTATTACGAAAACAGCATGGAGCCGCTGTATTCGCAAGGAGGAATGCTTAGTTGTCTGTGGTAAAAGGGACACGTGCAAAATGTTGGGAGTGAAGTTATAGGAAAGATCCAGGGGCTGTAGGAGTGCGCTGGGCAAGTGGCCGTCGACGGCTAGGGACAAGGGGCTTCAAAAAGCTTTCACGAATGGATTCGAGGGTTTCAAGGAATGGTATTTTATCGGAGACTGCTCAGCTTTGCTATGAGTTTGCAGAATCTGTTGCTTTGCTATGCTGTATAACCCCACTTAATTTGTTTCTAAACCATTACTATGTTACGTAATGGATTTACAGTTTGGCCAAGCCGACATCCCACAGTCAGATAGCCCGTTATCTTCCTCATTTTGTCTTGTTGGTGCTTAGTAGGTTTGATGCGAATGGATCCATAATGAATAAACGTGTGTGGTACTTTCAGGCTGAGGCTTAAATGCCTAGGGACATCAGCTACCCTTTTTGCCTGGGTTTTCTCACAAGAGGTGCTGCAACCCAATTTTGTAAGAATGCTACAGGAAGCATAAAAAACATGATAGAAATCCTATTGCCAATTTTGTTTTGCCCAGAAAAAATTCGCCAGCGTCCGGGGGGGAAGGCCCCCCCCCCCGGCCGCTTCGCGGCCTCGTCCGGACCGTCCGAATCCTACCCCACCTTAGCAGAAACACTGGTAGAGGTGCACGTCACCTTTACGCCAGCATTCTGTCAAAATGCGGTATTAGTCATTAAAGCAGGGGGCGAAGGCTTCTCACCGTGAAAAAAAAGCTCCCTGCGAAAGGTCAGAAGATTAACGCAAGCCGACTGTCCGCAGGTGTCTACTAATCTACGATCACCGAAAAATGACGATGCCAATATCGCCAAGTGAATGGGTAGATATCGTGTCCGCCCACCGCCACTCAACAGCGAGGACCACTGGCGATATATCCTCGCATCCAAAGCCCCGACGTTTCACTAACCCATGCCACGTGCAATCGAATAGATATCAGCCAGCGTTACCTGCTGCGTTGTTTTCGGCTTCAGGGCGAGTTTCGAGTAGCCGCGGTACTTCCCCATCCAATCTTCATTAAAAGCAGTTAATTCGTCTTTGTCGACGACAACCCCCGAACAGCCTAGCAATCCTTTGAAATAGGACAGGTCGTCGTCCGAGAGCAGTGAAAACATCGCGCTGCGGGCGGTCGCGTGCGACACGCCAGGCACAGAGAAGTCGCGTTTGAACACTTCTGGGATTTGTCTCCATGGATCACGTTTTTGCCTTAAACTGGTCGGCACCGCAGGACTGGGAACACACACCGTTCGGCCGCTCCATTCTGCTAAGAGGCTATTCCGCAGGCAACGTGCCAAGCATTTCCTTGTATTGGTTCCCATGTCGTCAGGAATACATTAGAACAGGAAATCTTCTCAGCACGCGGAGCCAGCGCACATAAAACTTAATACCATTGATCTAGAATTGAAAAAGCGAAGTTAGGCTGTTGACGCTGGATTGTGTTGCAATGTCGTCAAGTCATTAACCTGCCCAAATTCACGCTGGTGCGCTTATGCTCGTGCGCCACACTGATCACAGCATGGTGGTGAAAAGGCATTATGATGGCGTCATGGGTCCGATGGGCTAATGCTGCACGTGCCTGGCTGTGGACGAGGGCGTGGCTCCCTACATGCACGAATCTCGGTGTGTAGATCCTTGACCAGAGTACAGAACAGGGTACCGAAGCGGGTTGTATCGTGTTTTTCACAGCGTCGCTTGAGAACCTGACACATGGCATTTCCCATCCTACGCATGCAGTTCAGCCAAGCAGGTGTGGGATGACTGGGATCTGATGGGATGTTGGTGTACGACAACTTCCGCAAAGTCGCAGTTTTTGACAGCAATTACACCTCGTGACCGAACCAGGAGCCCTAGGCTGGCGGAAGCTCCCAGTTCACTATTTTGTGGCAAATACACGAAGAAGATCGTACGGTAACCGGACGTCAGAGGCACGCAATCGGACGACGGCCAAGCGTCCCCCCCGCGGAGGTCATGTGATCGCGCTGTTATGTGCACGTGAAGGCCGTGGGACCTGGCTAGCAGGGAGCGTGTTTGCCTTGGCGGGTCGATGCCGCCACTTCCGGGTAAGGAGTCGGTCGATAATAGCTAGTTTGGAATAGCCAGCAGCATTTCCTACGTCCTAGCGCACCATATCTCGGCTGCCTGCAACTCGTTTCTTTTCTCCATAGACGGTGGCGGATGCTTCGAGTATTGGGTCGCGCACGTGACGAACGGCTCTCTGCTGCGGCTGCCATGGCTATGTGCCGAGATTGACCTTTTAAAGACGGAAGATGTAAGGATTTGGTGACGTTGTCTAACAGTCGCTCAACTTGTGGCAGTGTTACCGGATGTTTAGGGAGAGCAAGACGCAGGTGCTCTGTACTTCGTAATCCCGTTCCATCTAACAACTGCAGTTGTATGCGAAAGCGACAGAGGGGAATCCTGTATCAAGCTCGATTATTATGTGCCATCATATGGCACGCAACGTTTGCTCTTTTGCGCGAGAGACATTCAGTGAGGGTTGGCTGGTGATGCAATACCGGGCTGTAACGGGCTTTCGTCTCACGATTTGTAGCGTTGGCGATGTGGTCATGCGTGGCTGCTTTCGGGGACATCAAAGATGCCGGGATTTGACTGACGCTGTCAATTCATCTTTTTGGTACTCCAGCTCACGCCCGTGGTGGCCCAAATTCCAATCTTTCGGGCCGTCACATTTTGGCCGTGACGACTTGACTTGGGGAACCGCGTTGCCATCGGGATGGAACTCCAAGTGTTTTGAAAGGACAGGCTGCGAAATTAGTTTTTCGTCACGAATGTTGGGCGAGCTGAAAGCTAGGAATGAGGAGAGTCTTCTCAGCATTCAGGCATGGCACAGTGGCCATGCCATGCCCTGTGGTCGATGGGAAATTCCTTAGGCACTTGATCCTAATTCTTTTCCCCCATTTGGCTTGAGCATTATGCCCTACCATCTGCGTACGAGCGGGAAACGTGCATCCCACGCAGGACGTTGTCATCTGGGTTGTGCCAAAATGCACGGGGATACAAGTTGGAGGAATGTCTTGCCTTTCCTTCAACCTGACAGGGGATTTGACGTCAGCTCCTGTCTGGCTTCCCTGCTCACTGTGTCGCCCCAAGCTGACATCACCGTGACATTATTCGATTCCTCAAGCCTTGTGGCGCCATTCTGCTGTATGCCCTTACCACATCTCACGGCCTCCCATGCACCTCTTTTTCTCTCCCATCCCATTTCTCCCGTTCGCCTTTTCCCATTCCTTCCTGTCTCTTTCTTATCCTCCCTCTCTCATCCTTCTCCTTCTAATTCTTTGCCTTCCCATCCCCCTCCTACCACTTTCTCCCCTCCTTCCTCAACACGCTGACCACTCACAGCCAACACGAGCACGAGAGCACACGCACTGGCTTCCATCCCCAACGGGCACGCTGATGCAGTCACCGCGCCCATGACTCGCTGGCTGTGCTGTGAAGATACCTCCCATTGCTGCGAGCCCAGCGCCACCGCGCAGGCGCTCTGATGGCGGGGCGCGCGACGGCTGCCCCAGTATCGCTAGCCCACACCATGTCCTCCCATGCATATGCTGCCCCCGCGCCAGGGCAGGCACCCCGCGCCGAGGGGCCCCTCATGCCGGGCCCCTTGGGCGCATCTGCGGCCGGCATGAGCGGCATGCCCACGGGGGGTGGGGGTGGCGGCGGTGTTAGCAACATGAGCGGCGGCAGCAGCGGCAGCGCGCACAAGCGGGCCGTCAGCGCGGGATTATCCGACAAAGGGAGCCCAAAGGCAGTCAAGCGGAAGAAGTAAGCGGCAAAAGAAGAGGAATTCAAGAAGAGGACATTAAGGCCCGAGAAAGATTAGTCCCCAAACATTCCATCCTGCTTCGCTTTGTTGTCCAAATAATGTGCTATTCAGCGCCTGCCGTTTGGCAACATTTGACACTTGCTCCTGGCTACCCGCCACCTGGCACTTTGGCTGCTCCCACATCGCTCGGGGGCACTGCTTGCTGGGATGCCGATACGCTTTACGCAGAAGATTGCGGCAGTGGCATGCACCACACAGCCATGGATCTGCATACAGCATGGGCACACCGCATGAGCATGCCATCCAGGGTTGGCGGGTGGTTGGAGCTAGCGGCCGCATGAGCACGTGGTGGGGGCCACGCCATGTGGGGCATGGGCGCGTGGTGGGGGCCACGCCGTGGGGGGCGTGCAGTGACTAGGGAATGCATGCCCCGGTGTCATGACGTGTGTAGGGGTCATGACATGGTGCGTAGGACGTCTCACCTATATCTCATCATACCCTTTGCACAACACAGGACAGTAACGCGGCCGCGCCGTGGGTGTGCTGCATCGACTGCCTGCACATGCTTTGCATGGGTGCATGGGTGCATGGGTGAAATATGTGTACAATGGCCCATGTGAGGCCAATTTGCCGCTCATCCCTCTGCCCTGGTGCCCTCCCCTCCCCCACGCCCACTTCCCTGGATTCGTGTGCTCATCCCTTGCAGGATGGCGGGGGAGTTGAGCAACGAAGGCCCGCGCGTGCCCCCCACCGGCGTGATGCGCAACCCTGAGGGTGGCTCGGGCGGGTCGTCCGCGGGCAACAGCAACGTGTGGCGCCGCGTGGGCAGCATTACGTACAGCGACGGGGAGCCTTCTGGCCCCGAGAGCCACAGCCAGGGGGCGCACCACCACCACCCGTCACAAGCGCACAGCGGCCACAACTGGCATCCGCACCATGGGGGCCACCACGGGCGCCCCCACCACGTGGCCGCGCCCGCGTCGGCTGTATACCACAACAGCGGGGGGCACCATGTGGGCCACCATGGGGGGGGGGAGGGCCACCTCCATCATGCGGCAGCCCAGCGAGACAACTACCGGCCGCTGCCGGGGATGCCAGGTGGGGGACACCTGCAGGGCATGCCGCATGCGGATGCGCAGGCGGCACTAGGGGGGGGGGTCCCCGCGGGGGTCCGGTCGCGTCCTCCCCTGGCCAAGGTGGCCCCATCCCGTCCCACATGGGCCCCTATGGCCACGCGGGTGTGGGGGGCGGCTCCCAACACGAGCGCGTGCGGGGGGGCAGCGGTGCGGGCGCACCCTCTAGGGACGCGCCCGGCCCCGCCCGCTCGTCGGTTCTTGACACCGACCTCAACCTGGGCGTGGCGGGCGGACCGCGCGTGCCCGCCGTGCGCATGCTGACCCCCGTCACGTCCCCGCCCAATGCTAGCAGCAACAGCGGCGGGCTCAGCGGCGCCGCCGCTGGCTCGGTGCGGGAAAAGGCCTTCGGCAAAGGGGAGCCGTCGCCAGGGTCCCCAGGGATGATGCACCCTGGCCACTACGAGGAGGCCCGCAAGGCTCATGGGGGGGCGACCATGAGCGGGGCGGGGGGCGCCGCGCCCGGGGGTGACGTGGGCCCTGGTGGCGGCAGGGGCGCTGCACCCATGCTCATGCCATCTGGCCCGTCATCGCGTGATGTGGACGTGGGCATGGCCATGGGGCCCATGCCAGGTGTCCGGATGCCAGAAGGGCTGGTGGTCCCCGCGCGCAAGGTGGCCACGGCAACCAAGAGGGCGGGGGGTGGCGGCTCGACATCATCAGGGGGCGCCATGTCCCCTGGCGGTGCGGGCGGCGCGGGCGACAGCACGGCGGACGCGCGCATGACCGGGGAGAAGAACCGCATGTCAAGCCACGTGCTCACGGAGCAGAGGCGGCGCAACCGCATCAACGACAGGTATGGGGCATTGTGTGTTGTGTGGGGCTGAAATGTTGGGGGCTGCTTTATTTTGCGCAGGGTCGTGTGGACAAAGCCTCCTAGGGCACACCTGTCGTTGCCGCTTATGCCTGGCTTGGAGGTTTGGGACACCCGCTGGATTGGATGTATGTGACATGCCCACACAACACAGTTCATTTTACCCATGCGACCTCTGGTGGCATTGTCAGTGTGAAGCAGACGTTATCTGCAGCAGGACGCTGTGCGTGGACATTGCTTGCAATCAAGCAAGGGGGCGCAGGATGCCTGCTTCAGATCGCTGCTTGCATACGCACATTGGGCGCTGGATGCCTGCTTGCGCTTGCAACCGGTACCACCAGCGGTGTACGCGTTGCCAGGCTAGCCTGTATGCTTCCGGTGGTCAGGATGCCCAATTTTTTTATTTTTGCCCCAATGAGCTCTACATGTTTGGGTCCTTGTCCTCGGCTTAGACCGCGTGGCGGCTGCACCTTGTTTGCCCCTACTCCCCCCTTTTCCCTTCCACCCCACCCCACCTCACCCCACCCACCACCACCACCACTACCACCACCACCACCACCACCACCACCACCACCACCACCACCACCACCACCACCACCACCACCACACCACCACCACCACCACCACCACCACCACCACCACCACCACCACCACCACCACCACCACAACCACCACCACCACCACCACCACCACCACCACCACCACTGTACACCGACAGGTTTGCCACGCTGCGGTCGCTGGTCCCCCACAGCGACAAGACCGACAAGGCGTCCTTCTTGTCTGAGGTGAGTGGTCTTCCCCAGTGAATGGGCCGTACGTGTGTCTGTGTTTATGACAGGCCGGCGGGCAGGGTCGGGAGGAACTGTGGCTCTGATACCACGGCGCAAGGCAACCCATGTTCCAAGGAGTCTGATTCGGTGTGTCGCCTGGCTTTTCTTTCGTGCTTTTCCGGTCAACACACTCGGCCTCTCGGCCTGCGCTGGTTGTCTCATGGATACTCGCGGGCATGCCTCAGGGCCATGGTGGCCGGTCCGCGGATGCCCTCTTGGTCGGGGTTGTGGCTGCGTGGGATACTGGGCCTGTAGGGCGGAAGGTGCATGGGTGTTTCCCCTTCCCTCCCAGCGGGTGGTCTCATAATCGCTGCTCTCCTCTCCCCACGCCCACCCTCTCCCCATCGCGCAGGTCATCTCTTATATCATGTCCCTGCAGCAGCAAGTCATGCGCCTGGGGGGGGCGGCGGGGCCCGGCGCGCCTGCCCCCGGCCCCCCGGGTGCCGTGGGCATGGCGGGCCAGCGTGGGTTTGCGGGCCCTGTAAGCGCGGGGGGCATGGCCACGGGCAGCGGCAGTGGCCCAGCTCCCCCCGGCATGCTGGTCTCTTCGGCCACTTCTGGCAACTCGCACAACTCAGACATGTCGGACGGTGCTCCGCCCAAGGTGGGTCGCATGGCCAGAACGGACTGAGGGGCCGTCATCCTTACACCGAATGTTGGATGGCAATGTGCCGGCCATAGACATAGTGCCCTTGTATGTGCGGGTTTGACTGCCAGGTGGGATAGGTTGTGGCCTCCGAGGTCACTACATGGGTGTGCGGGCGACATGGGTGTGGGGGGCGGTGTTGGGATTCAGGCAGCGTGGGTGAACCGTAATTGCGACGTGATATGAGTGCACCTTGATTCCATGGATAATTGTAGAGGGGGAGTGTGTCCTAAGTTGACCCGGGGATCGCCTAGTGTATCTCTGCAAGCTTGGCCCGTTGTTGCTGCCTTGCAAGCCGCCTCATCATCCTTGATCCCAGAGTTGTCTTTTTCGAAAGTGAGGTGCGTGCCAGGAATCTGCGCAGATAAGCCATTCTAGGCTTTGCGAGGTGTTGGATGCAGTAGCTCTACTCGGTTGCTAGGGGCCTTTCCCCTCCCTTGGCGTTGGTTTCCACGCCCCACATGCCACAAATGGGGATGCCAGTATCTACAGTATACCTCGTTGGCTCGTGGAGCATCTCCCATTGGATGAGGGTCGAGCGTGTGCCTGCACCTTTGTGCGGGCTGATGCTGCGGTGGGCGACTCCAATGCACCAGGTGTGTTTACTGACAACGACGTCTCCACTCTCCCTACCTGCATCGATCCTGTTGCTTGGCCCCTGTGCCCTCCTCCCCATGCCCTGCCCTCCTCCCCTTTGGCCGCACCCAGGGTTATGACCACGCCCAGGACAATGAGGACGGGGGAGACCGGGGCGACAGCAAGAACCGTACGTAGTCCATGCCTAGCCTTGCCTTGCTCGGTCTCCTGCACGTGTCAGAGATGGGAAGTTCGAGAAAGGTAGATGTTACCTGATTACAGCAGGCTCAAGCTACCATGGTCCGGGTTTTCCAGATGTCTGGCCTGCGCTGGTTGTCTCGTTGACGTTCCCTGAGAAGGTTCGAGCTCGAGAAGTTCCAGGCTAGAGAAAACTGTCCATGCGATTTTTAGAACTGTACACGTGCGTGCATGGCAAAGGTAGCTTTGTGGGCACCGCATGCGTAAGTCCGCACACGCACCGAGGACCAGGGCCACGCAAAGCACGTCCTCGATACGGCTTGCCGGGTGCCTGTATGGTAAACAAGCCAGCGATTCAGCTCCGTCCGCTGTATGGTAAACAAGCCAGAGATTCAGCTCCGTCCGCACTCAGGTGTCCTTCCCCTCCACTGCCACCCACGCTGTCTTTGTGATGCGCACTGCATGGATCGGTGTTTCGGTCATCATCGCCCGTGACTTGATGCAAGCCGACCTTGCCTAGTGTTGGGTTGGATCCCTCCCACAAGTCAACCCGCTCACCTCTGCTCCCTCCCCTGCTTCCATGTCCACTGCCTCTGCGGTCGCTGCTGGTTGCCTGCTTCCTGCTCACTCGTTTGGGGGTTGTCTGCAGGGTTTTTTTCACTGGCTGGTTGTTTCCCTTGTGGTCCCTGGTGGTCCCCCTCTCACGGAACCGTTTCCTGCTTCCTCCGATTGTTTGCTTGCTGGTCGCTCGCTCGCTTGCGGCCGCAGGGAAAAGGCCAGGCGCGACCACAACGACGCAAGACACGGGTGACGTGTCGATGATCCGCCTCACCAGCCGCTACGAGCACGGGTCGGTAACGCGCGCGCGCCTGGACGGTCCCCGCGCCACCGCGGTGTTGTTATCCCCTCTTAAGGACCTCCCTTGTCGAATGTCCTGTTGCCCTCCCACTTTGCCCTCTTGTAGTTGCCCTTGTTAAGCTCCCTCGTTCGTCGTTGACCTTGCATGTTGGCCTCCCTTCCCAGCCCAGACATGAACCGAATCCCCCCCCCCCATGTGTTTCTTCTCTTATGTCCCCACACCCTGTTGTTGCTCACGGCTCTACAGCAGGCCCGTCTCTCTCTCCCTTTTCCTTTGCGTCCACCTGATTCTCACTAGCCCTGCCTGTCTCTGCTCGTCTTTGCTCGTCCTATGCGGTAGCCCTGCGGTGTGTTTTGTGACCTTGTAATGTGGTGACAGTGCATGGCTTGCCTTGGCCCTATCCCAAGGGCGGGACGACTGTCGGTCCTCTCCTGCCTCTCCTGCACCCGTGTCTCACGTGCCTTTCGTGGGGGGCGGCGCATGCCACGGTGATCTGCCAATTGAATTGCACAGCAGCATACCCATAATGGTGTCTAGTCCTGTGTAGGTGATACAATATACTCGCTGCCATATAGAGCCACAATTACTGCTTCCAGGGCAGAAGCTGCTTAATACCCTCTGACCTCTCAGATATTGTGTTGTTGTCCCCCACCCGGACTGTACTCCAAGCTCTCTGCCCTACCGCCAGCCTCCCTTGCGCAGGCCACCCATCTCCACCATCTCACTGCTTGTGCCTTGCCACCCGATCCGATGCACCCCCTCCCTCCCCCCCCCATTTTCCTCCCCCCCTCCCCCCCCCGAAAATTCTGGTGTTACGTCGCCAGTATTCTGGACAAGGTGACGCGCATTATGCGGGAGAATGGTGTGGACGTCGGCTGCACCAACATCACGGTGCAGCTGGACCTGTCCGGCCAGCGGCACGGGCGCTCACTCGATGACCTGCGGCACACGCTGCAGAAACAGGTGAGCCCCCGCGCTGGCTCGCCGCATGCACGGTCTCGCCAGCGCAAGGAAAGCTCATGGGTTGGCGACACTTGTCCTGTCACAAGGGTAAAGTACTTGCGTGCTCATGGACAAGGATGGCCCCTGGGGCTGGGGTCTTCCTGCAAAACCAGAAGTCGCAGAAACGACTGTGATTGCTTTTTTTTGGTTTGTTTGTCCTGCCTCTCTGGTTCTCGTTTGGTGATTGGTGATGTTTGTGGCACGGTATGGTTGCTGTTTTGGGCCATTCCCATGGGTTGAGTGTAACTCATCATATTCTTCTCGCGCTATTCTAGGCTCGTGGCCACGTGGTGCTCTCATGCTTATGAATGTCCGCCCCTTTGCACCCCCCCTTGTCACACACACACACACACACACACACACACATGCACCCCTTCCTCCCCCCCACCCTTCCCCCACCCCACCCCACCCACGCACACTCACACCTTCTACACCACACATTGCGCTTCGATTTCTCCTACCAACCCCTCTAAACCCTCCGCATGCTGATTGTTGCATTCTCCTGCTGTGTATCCCCTGGTTGTCTCATGGATACTCCTGCTGTGTGTGGACCTGTATGTACAGGTAGTGGATGATGACTTGGAGCTGCAGTGAGCAAGCTGAGGTGCTTCTTCTCCCTGAAGTGGCAGAAGGTCAAATGCATAAGGATGCCCATATGTGAACTATTTTCTTAGATGGGAGTATATTAATGAGACAATCAGCGCAGGCCGGGGACTATATAGTAGTATATAGTGCGTAGTAGTATAGAAGTATAGAAGTGCAGTTTCTCCCCATTTTTGGGCCACACCGGTCATGTATGGCGGTGAATTCTGTTTAGGATAATTTGTCTTTGGACATGCTATGCCGCCCACCACCCAGCATAGCACTAGTATTATATTAGTGATTGCCTGTGATTGCTGTGTACTTGTTATTCTGTCAGCATCGAGTGGTTGCTGGGCAGGGGTTGCGGAAGCTGGCATGCAGCCGCAATGGCCAAACCACAAGCCTTTAGATTGTGCTGGTTTTGTGATTGGCATGTGGGTTGATCTACACTCGCCTGCCAAAGAAGCTTTTCGCACTGTTTGGAGGTGCGGTCGGGAGAAAGGTTTTGCTAGCTTTGCATTGCGATCTGAGTGCGCATGCGAGGCGCTGACCGCTGGGAATGCTTGTCATCCCAGATAGCAGCAGTTTTGTGTCGTGAAGCTCTTACAACCGTATACTATCAACGAGACAACCAGCGCAGGCCTGAAATCTGGAGAAGTATATTATTTTGTTTCCTGGCTATAATATGTTAACACCAAGTTACCTGCCTGGCTATTTATATGTACAATGGTTGTCTCTTTGATGTATACAATTTAAGAAGTTTGTAGAATGCGTTGTCTTTTATAAGTGAGACAAAGCATCAATTAACTTAATTATAAAAACTAGACGTTAGTAAGTAAGTTCTTGCATGCCATGAGCATGGGCATGCCACGGAGTACTATGCTAATCTCACTAGAAAAAAAAATTACACGAAAGTTGCAAATATCGTCTGCATCATGCCCCAACCATGTGCTGGTTGTCTCCTTGATGTAGTCACTCTAGAGAGCTCTAGGGGGATAGAGAGCTCCCGTGTTTTTTTTAATTAGAACGCGATATATCGCGTTGTAAGCTTTTTTTAGAACGCGTATAGCACGTAAGGAAAATATTTTTTTCATGGTCATGTATATACTTTCCTGAAAGCCCATGAATCAAAGGATTTTTTGAGCTACTCAGACCTACAAAATGCTAATTCATTAGAGAGATACACTGGTTTGAATACAGGGGGGTCTGACCATGACGCGATTTCTTGACCCTAGGTCACAAGTCATGTGCTTATTCACAAATGGTTCATGAAAAAAATCTGGCTTCTTGCACGAGCTATGGGCAACATATGCAGGCTCTGTGAAACAAAACTCAGGCCCATTGGGCCACTGGAGCTATTTTTCATTAGCATCACAATTACAACACAGTACAACGCAGTGGGAAAAATGAGAGCCCTTCACAACATGACGCAACGACACGAGCCCCATAAACGGGGCCATAGTGAGCTTGGAAGGGCGCTAAGGCAGGGGCGCCCCCGCTCCTTCTCACCCCGGCGGACAAGATTTCTTTTCTCAGACGCCACAAGCGGCTCGAGAAGACTCTCTTCACCCTTGATGACGACTTGACCCTGGCGCAGCAACAACGGCAACGGGAGCTATGGCCGACCTACCTCCAGCTCCGGCAGACCAAGGCGGGGCAGCCGGTGTACTGGAAGGGGGCGGCCATCTACGTCGGCCACAAGCCCTGGCAGGCGACTCCAGACGCCCCAGCTTAGGGGAATACAGCAGTAGTAGTGTAGAATAGATAGACCATGGCCATGTACATGTACGCCTCCTAGAGGCACTATCCCAGCTAAGCCACGCGCTTTATTTAATCATGTACATGTGTGCCTATGATGAGCCACCCTCCAGATGATGCCTAGCTTTATTTAGTTATGTTGTGCCCATGCAGGGAGTAACTCTCTGCTGAGACGCCATGCCCTAGCTTTTTTGTCTAGCTATGCTGATCTTCCCCCCCATGACAGGCTCCCCCTTCGCTGGGCATAGCTTGAAGATCATGGGGCTGCAAGTGCCCTGGTGCACCTAGAGCAAGGGTCGTTTACATTCCCCGCCCTTGCGCGCAGGACTGAAGTAGCTTAGAATGTATGATATGCCATATGCCCCTTCTCTGGGCTATGTGCTACATATAAGTAAGTAAGTAAGTAAGTACTTGCGTGTCATGCGCAAAGGCATGCCACGGAGTACTATGCTAATCTCATTAGAAAAATAATTACACAAAAGTTTAAACAAATATCGTCTGCATCATCCCCCAACCGTTAAGCACGCTAGATGGGGATGTAATCCTCATCCGAGCTGTCCTCTACTGTAATGGCAGACGAGGCGGTAGTGTAGCTGCTATCCTCAGGACCCATAACCTCCACCTGCGGACTTCTACCCTGGCTAGCAACGGGCCGCGGGGCCCGTGGGGAGAAAACAGGAGCATACCCCTCGGGAAGGTGCTTATCGCATCTGGATGGCAGCCCATTTCTCCTTGTCAATCATGCGGGCGCGGAGTACGGATAGTCCCAGAAGCCCTGCATCTTCAAGCAGTTGTGTCACATAGGTCCGGGTCGCGCCGCGCCGGTGCCCGGCGCGCGCAAGTTTGCCAGTGGGTTGCGATGGGACAAGGGGACCCTGCCATACAGGGGTCACCCGCAGTATCGCAACAAGAATCGCAACTCCAAAAAAAAAAAAAATCATCCACTTCGAGGTATGGGCACACCATGGCACCTTCCATCATCCACATGATAGCACATCCATCATGGAATATGTGCTACATGACCTCCCCACGGAGGCATGTTATAATTTCATTTTTTTTTTAATGGCACCTTCACTTTTCAAAGGTGATGTTTGGATGAAAAATGGGAGCGTGCTCGAGTATCGCAACACCTAACAGGAGGAAGCTAAGCCACGAGATAGCCATGGCTGACGGCGGAGCTCATAACTTTCACGTTTGAGCACCGAATTTAGCCGTGAATATCACAATCGACGCGTCTCTTTACGACGCACATGCTGATATAATTTTCCGAAGCTATTACGCAATATACGATGAGCAAACGCCTCTCGACGCAACGCAGCCTGGCGGCTGCGCTTAGCAATGAAAATACGTCTGCAGCCCCGGCTGCAGCTTCGCCAACCGGCCCAGAAGGCAGCGGCGCCACTAGCCAAGCTCTAGAGGTCGCCCAGCCCCCTGCTGAGCCCGCATCGCCAGCAGCCTCGCCAGAACCCAAGCGCAGTCGCCCTGCCGAGCCGAGCTGGGTCGAGATCGACTTTGTAGCCGAAGCCCGCAAGCCCGGCTTCTTGGACAAGTTTACCGAGGAACACATCGTGGGCTGCGTGTTTTTTGGCTCACACGCCTCGCTTGTCATGAATTGTGCAAGCAGCTCTTCAACCGAGGTCGCCTCTTTGATCCTCGCCTGAATCGAGTCTCCTCTTTCGACCCCTTTCCCAGCCTCCGCCGCCCCCACCTCCAGGAATTCGCTCTCTTCTCCCTCCTTGGACGCTCCATCTCGGAGCTTTGGCCCCCAAAGCCCCTCACCACCACCTTAACCGAAGCCTCCATCCGCTCACTCCTCGAGGAGGCCCTCGAGCAGCACGTGGCCCCCATCGCAGCAGATGTGGCGGTCATGGGCAGCACGCTGGCTGCCGAGCTCCCCCTCCTCTCCACCGCCACCTCCACCATCTCCACCGCCACCTCCACCCTCCTCGCCTCCTCCACCGCCACCACCTCCACCTCCGACGCCATCACCGCCCAGCTCCGTGACATCGACCAGCGTCTTAAGGACAACGCCATCGCTATCGAGGTTCTGCAGAACACCGCAGGCCTCACCGCCCAGGCGGTGAAGGACATTGCCGCCAAGCCAGCCCCGGCTGGCCTGGCCGGCGATGCTCCTCCCATCACCACCTGGGCGGACATGCTTAATGCAACATCCATGGGGGGCCCGTTATAGGCATGGCTTGGCTAAATTCTGTAGGCAACATCCATGGGGGCCATTATGGGCGCACATGCGCGTGGGCCACATGCTAGGCTAAGCCTTACTAATCTACACTACTGGTATATATATTCCTAGTCTGAGCTAGGTGGCAGGAGGGGGGTCAGTGCCAGGGCTTGTGGTCAACGTGGATGACCGCCCCCCTCCAGTATACCGGCTTCCCCCGTGCGCTCTGCCGGAGCTGGAGGTAGGTCGGCCATACTGAGCTCGCGTCGCCGCTGTTGCTGGGCCAGGCCGGTCAAGTCGTCGTCCAGCGTGAAGCGAGTCTCCGAGAGCTTCTTGCGGCATTTAAGGAACGACAGCTTGTCCGCCATGTACTTAAAGGTGAGTCCTAGCACGGGTGCCGGGCCAGCCTTCCCCCGCGCGCGGGGGAGGCGGACAGCCGACATGTCCAGCTCACCAGTGAGTAGCATGGGGGCAAAAATGTCGCGCTTAAATGCCGCAAGAAGGCTCGTGGAGGTCTCACCTGCCGGCTGGGCGAAGTGCTTGACGATGACATTGTGGCTGCGCCGGGCGATGTCGGCTTCCTCGCGAAGGTCGAGGGCTTGTTGCTTGAGTTGTGCCGAGATGGTGGAGGTGGTGGAGGTGGTGTGCTGCTTAAGCAAGTCGGCGCCCAGGTGGAGGGAGCATCGCCGCCCGAGCCAGCAGGCGCCGGCTGGGCGGCGATGTCCTTCACCGCCTGGGCGGTGAGGCCGGCGGTGTCATGCAAGCTCTCAAGGGCGTTGGCGGTGGCTCAGTGAAGGCGTTGGTGGAGGTCGAGGAGCTGGGCTTTGATGTCGGCAGTGGAGGCGGAAATGGAGGCGGCGGCGGTGGAAATGTGAGGAAGTTCAGCAGTCAGCGTGCCGCCGATTGCTGCTACGTCGGCAGCAAGGGGGGTCACGTGCTGCTGGAAGGCTTCCGTGAGGATGGAGCGGAGGGTGGGGGCGGAAAGGGATGGAGCCCAGATCTCGCCGTCAGAGCGCTGGAGAAGGGAGTTGAGGATGGCGTGCTGGAGATGGGGGCGGACGCAGCCGGACAGCTGGTAGATGTTGGCCCAGCGGCTGCCGGCCGGGCCGAGGAGGCGATTGATGGCGTGGAGATGGAGGCACAGGTCGTAAAGCGAAGCGTAATCCCCGAAAAAGATGCAGCCCATAGCATCGGTCGGAGAAATGGTGGCCCAGTCATAATCTGCGACCTTGAAAGGCCGGGGCCGAAAGCTCGGTTCTGGGGGGCGTGAAGACCCTCCTGTGTCGTCGGAGCCCTGGGCGGGTGCGCTTGGGGTCAGGCGATGCAGATGGCGAGGCGTTAAGCCCGGGGGGTTGCTGGACGACCACCAGTGCACGACTAGTGTCATCGCCGCCTGCCGGACCTGATGGCGAAGCTGCAGCCTGAGCTGCAGACGTATTGTCATTGCCGAGCGCAGCCGCCAGGCTGCGTTGCGTCGAGGCGCGTTTGTTCGCCATATATTGCGTTTTAGATTCGGAAAATTATATCAGCATGCGCGTCTTAGAAAGACGAAGCGATAGTGATATTCACGGCTAAATTCGGTGCTCAAACGTGAAAGTTATGAGCTCCGACAGCCATGGCTACCTCGTGGCCGGAATTCGCGTGCTGGAGAGAGAGTGGATGCGGTATTCAAATTAACTGGGCTGGGACCAGTAGGTCATCCAGCAACATCTGGACGTAGTTCGTGACATGTTTCCCTACCCTTTTGGGAATGCCCTTGGGGCCAGGCCAGGTCAGAATATGCCGCCCTGGCTGGCCAAGCCGCTGGGGGCCTGCCAGACCAAGGGTGGTGTCGACCTGGCTGGTGCGAGCAAGGTGTCCTACATTATGGGGTTGGGGCATGATGCAGGCAAATATTTTTAACTTGAATTGTGCAATTAGCTTTACGACGAGATAAGCATAGTACTATGTGACATGCCTCTGCGCATGACACACAAGTACTTATGAAAAGCATGGTACCCCCCAGCAGGCCATCGGGAACAACACGGTGTGCCGCAGGCCATTACTTGTACCATACAAGGGTGGATAAGCCTCTCTTTAGGGGCCACTGAGTACATAAAAATCGTGGCGCTTGAGTGACTGCCCCACTTGGTAACCACCCCACTCAGCAACTGGTTAGCCTGAGTTGGCGGACGTGCTGCCGTAGGTCCAGGTGCGCGCGCGCCCATCTCCCGACCCAGAGACAAACGTTCCCCCCTTGGAGCTCGTGTCGATCGAAATGACCGAGTTCTGCCAACACACACAGACACACACACACACACACACACACACACACACACACACACACACACACACACACACACACACACACACACACACACACACACACACACACACACACACACACACACACACACACACACACACACACACACACACACACACACACACACACACACACACACACACACACACACACACACACACACACACACACACACACACTCACACACGTGAGAAAAGCCAGCCAGCAAGCCAGCACCCAAGCAGGCACAGTCAGCAAACAGTAAGGAATTCGGCTACTTGGCATCACAACAACGGAACAGTTGCCCACATAAGCATGGCTGCCACTAATTTGGTGGCTTGAATTGCCAGCTTCATCAGGTGTGCTATCCAAGCCTTCAGGTACCTCCCATGTATGCATTCGTGACTAGCGTGGAGAATCTATAACCAGTGGTGGCGAAAAAAGTTGCCCCCAAGTGGTGGAGAAAATTCCCCACTCTCTTCCGTTGTTTCTTGCATCCCGCCAGTTACCCCCTCGCATCACACGACCTCCCATCACCTGACCACGCCTGTGGCCAGGGTATACAGAGGCACATGCCACTTTCCAAAAGACACATATCTAGATGAGACCTGTGCCTGCTGCCCGACTCTTGTCTGGACTTGGAAAGGACATCAAGCAAAAAATGCCCTGGGCCATGGGGGCCAGCACAAGGAGCCAACAGAACAAGGGTCAAACATGCTGGGCGCATGCTGGGGTGGCATACTGCCACAAACATTCCATGCCCCCGTGAGTAAAAATTCACCGGCAGAACCGCCGCAGCAAAACCGCCGCAGTAAAACATCCATGCCCGCGCAACCATGAGCAAGCCGTATCCCCCCGGGTCATGGACGCATGAACATCTGCCACCACGACGAACGAACACTGTATACTGATGCCGCCATCACCACGAATGAACAGTTGATACTGACGCCTACACCACAAAGAGTGAACAGTTGATGCTGACGCCGTCAAGCCGCCAGCCAGCGCACCTGGTGCCCCTGCAAGGTGGTGACGGGGCTGTTCTCGTAGCGAACGTCCCAGAGGTTCACCGTCTTGTCCTTGGATCCAGAGAAGATCCACCAGGCCTCCGCCGGTTGCGCCACCGACAGAACAAAGTCCTGAGGGGGCACAGGGGCGGGATCGGGGCGAGCGGCAGGACCAGGGCAAGAACATGGTGGATGATGATGAATGGTATCCATCCTAGTTTTGTTGGTTCTCGCAGAATGTGACCACTATCTGCTGGGGCATGCCAGACATGATGGAAGAAAACATACGGCATGGGACAATGTGATGGAACGCAGCAAGAGCGATGCAAGGAAACGCATGCGACCAGCACGCGGACAACACGAGCTGGCGGGGCGATGTGGCGCCTTCCTGCGCACAACATCTTGCACACAGTGGCCCGTGGGTCACCCAACGTATCCGCCGTTTCGCTCAAGTGACCATTCCCACCAATGTGCCACCCCACCGAACGTGCCGCCCCGCCCCTCACTTGAGCACGGCACATCCCCAGCTTCCCATCCCCCCTTGCCCATCCTCCATCCTTCAGCCTCACAGACTGCCCTTCCCTGGCCTTGCCTCCACGCTCGCATGCACGGACGCACGCCTTCTCCGTCTCACCTGGTGGCCCTTGAACGTCTTCTTGCATTGCCGCGACGCGATGCTCCACAGCTTGAGCGTGCGATCCAGAGAACCAGACACGATGTTGGTGCCTGCAGGCACGGGGGCGTGGGAAAGGGAGAGAGAGGGAAGAAGTGGGTGATGTGGGGAATGGGGGGTGTGGCACAGGCAGGCGGTGCAACCAATGTCAAATCGCGGCCCACATCCCTCACGCGCCAGGGACGTGCCCGGCAAGGCGCACACGCAAACCGCCACCATAAATTTTCCCAAATGGACTGAACTAATGCTAATTGTGTCATGTGTGGCATGTATATTGTAAAGATTGATCATATGACACTATACCCACCAATCTGCACCCATGTGTGCTTCGATGGACACTACTCATAAGCAGCCACCGAACTGCCACCAACGATCTCCCCGACAACACCTCTACACGGTACCGGTATGTATGTGACCTGGCCGTGCACTATATTTCACATCCTTGGCCGTGCACTATCTTTCACATCCTTGGCCGTGCACTATATTTCACATCCTTGGCCGTGCACTATATTTCACATCCTTAGACTATCGTGTACTGATCCACCGATTTCTTCGGAATCCACCGGATGGCTCCCTCCCCCCCATCCCCCTCCCCCTTCTGGATTGGTTACAGTGTTGCGTGCCCACGTACCATCGACCGAGATGTCGAGTGCGTAGATGGAGTCGGTGTGGCCCTTGAGGATGGACAGGCACTTGCCCGTCTCCACGTCCCAGATGCGCAGCATGCGGTCCAGGGATCCCTGGCGTGCGTGGGTGGGTGGGTGGGTGGGTGGGTGCGTGGGTGGGTGGGTGGGTGGGTGGGTGGGTGGGGTGGGGTGGGGTGGGGTGGGGCGGGATGGGGGTGGGGGTGGGGTGCGTGTGTGTGGGGGGGGGGGTGCGTGCGTGCGCACGGAGGGGGCGAGCAAAATCATGGTTAGCGGCATCATTAGACAGCACAGAGGCAGCAGTATGCAGGCAGCAGCAGAAGGCAGCAATATAAGGTAGAAAGTGGCTGTGGTGCAAAGCGATAGAATAATTGTCCTTGGCGATGTCAGGGCAGCTTCATTTGCAGGATTAGTGTATGCAGCCAGACACTCACCATGACGAATGCATTGACTGACCCAGCGACATGGCACAACCCTAGTAACTAAGCAAGGCAAGGCAGTTTCGCTTACTGAGGCAAGGTTGAGAATACCGTGGCGCACCGACATGAGATAGCGAGGCACCCTGGCTCGCCAGGACATGGCGGTTGATTGCCAGGGCTCACCAAGCCAAGGGGATTCGTTCATGACACTGGATCAACAAGGCATAACAAGCCTTCCTAGAAACTCGCCGACACGAGGTAATAATTTCTTAAATCCGATCTTATACTTGATGCTTGAGCTAGCTCTATACGGGACACACCGACATGAGGCAACCCTTTATGACAACCCAACGAGACGAGGTAGCAACGACCGCATCAGCGACTCACCGAGACGAGGTAGCGCATGTCGGGCGACATGGCGAGGCAGACAACGCCGTCGTCGCCTGTGCTGCCCTCATTGACCAGCGAATGGAGGCACTCCTTTTCCGGCTCCTGGTGGAGGTTGCACAACCAGCCAGCGCAACAGAGGGCCAGGCGCATGCGCGTGAAGTTGTTAGCTCAGCATCGCGCAGCAAAGCCACGCAAAAGGGAGAGACACCGGAAAGCGGACGTGGCCCGGCTACTGGTGGCAGAGCTGTGTGGGTTCCCCACGCCACCGCCACCCTCCACGAAAGCCATGCTGACACGTCCGCTTGCCATAATAATAACCATGGTGACCAACGTTGTCATTCCATGCGTCAAGCAAGAAGTTGCCAGCGACCGTCACAAGACACCGCAGCCAGCTGATGTGGGTGGCTTGCGGCTTGTGAAGTGGCCGAGAGCGACATGGCCCTCCCTATCCTGCTCCCTTGCCCTGAACCACCCAGCCGACTAATCTCCGTCCCCTCCCTAGGACTCTTCCCCCCCCCTTCCCCCCTCCCCAATCACCTCGCTCGTCATGTCCCAGATCTTGACGGTGCGATCACCGCTGCCGGATGCCAGCAACCGCCCGTCGGCCGAGAACTCGAGCGCAAACACGTCCTCCTGGTGGCCCCACAGGGTGTCCTTGACCTCGCGGCTCTCCATGCTCCACACCTGCGGTATGCACAGTCAACCAGTTCGTGAAGTAGTTAGCTCATTCGTTGATGGCTCATTCGTTTGCATACTCGTTGACCACCGCGGCTCCCCATGCTCCCCATGGAGAACCGATGCACATGAGAATCCATCATTGGAATCATTCCCTTGTTTTGTCCTGTATTTGTTCTTGACAATGCTGGTCCATTTACTCTCGCGGTCTTGTCCAACCCTGCAATGCACATCGCGCACATTACCTTTTCACGTATATTTGCCGATTCCCCTGTTGACGCACAGTTCAATGCATGTAATGCCACCCTTCCCGACCCCTCACCTTGATGTGGTTCATCTCGCCTCCGGTCGCCAGCATCTTGCCGTCCGGGCTGAAACACAGCGCGCGGATGTAGCTGTCCACCTCTTTGTCCGGCGCCGATGCAGCCCCCCCCTTCTTGGCGTTGCCCACGCTCTGGGTGCTCCGCTCACTCAGCGCCGCCTCCGGGGCACGGGCGTGCGAGGACTCGCGCACGTGGGGCAGGTTCCTGGGAGAGAACAAAAAATTGTAATAAAACAGCCATTCGCACACGGAATAAATGCCAAAGGAAGCGGGCGGGGAGGGGGGGGGGAAACAACATGGCAGCAGGCACACACGAAACAGGGTGGTTAGTAAATGGCGGCAGGCGCATGCGGACACAAGGGTGAGGGCTAGACCGACCGGTTCCCCCAACGTTTTCGGTGGCGGGTCCCCGCAAACTGTTTGGTGGCGGGTCCCCGCGAAATGTTTGGCGGCGGGTCCCCGCGAAATGTTTGGTGGCGGGTCCCCGCGAAATGCTTGGTGGCGGGTCCCCGCGAAATGTTTGGTGGCGGGTCCCCGCGAAATGCTTGGTGGCGGGTCCCCGCAAAATCAGAGCGCTCTTTGGAGCGGGTTGGAATTTTAAAACAACGCCTTACGAACTGGGCCATCCAGCCACAAGTTCATACATATGGCGCACCTTTAACTACAATACATGACATCTGTATGTATATCATGGACAGGTCAGGTACTGACGTCTTGCGGCGCCATGCTGCCCAGCTTGCTCTACGTCCTTCCCCTGCCTTACCAGACATACGCCAGCATTACCATAGAGCCCCACCTAGAGTACCAAAGAATTATCTAACCATGATTGTTGAAAAAAACTGAAAGTGCTCCCCCTGTCTAAAAGATGCTCCTTACAAAAACCTGCATTCCCTGCTCCACCAACGCTGATCCCCCTTACCAGAGGTGTTTCCCTGTGATCGCGTTGTACACGTTGGCCTCGTGGTTGCACCCCGTCGCCACCATGCGCCCGTCCGAGCTGTGGGAACGAACCCAGCCACCACGCGTGCACCAGCCGCCGCATGCGCCATGATTAGGCCAGGGACACACACACACATACGCAAGACTAGCCAATATTCACAATACAAAATAAGCCAAGTGCCATTGCCAAGTGATAAAAAAATTAACATGCTCCCCCTTCTCCCCCCCCCTTTTTCTTTGGCCCCTCATCAGGCATAGGGCAGCGCAAACTGCACGCACAAACTCATACTTGGGTCTCTTGTCGGCTGATGTCCACATGGCTACCTGGCCCTTGTCATTCTTGACCCCAGTCTTGTATAAGGACATCGCCAAAACCTACACACACGGTAGTTACCAGGGGTGGCCCATTCCCGCAGCTTTTGTACCCCTAAACCCTTCTCTCCACATTCCAGGCGCCTGCTACCCTATCTCACATGAGTGATTCCGCAGTACCCTCTGCCCGCTAGCCTGCCACATACGGCAGACCCACCCCAGCCCACCTGTGTTGCCTTCCTTGGTCGGCTGCTGGCATCGCGAGCATCAAGATCATATGATTTACACAATGTAATTGGGACCAAAAGAACCGTTGCAAGCCGCAGCGGACGCATGTAGCGCACACGACAAAAAGCAGATGTCACATTCAGCGCACACTCGTTGGAGGGCGGCGGCACACCTGTAGCGCACGCAGCAGATAATGCTCGGGTGATCCCAGCTGTGCTGAAGCTCAATCTGCGCCGCACGCCCCTGGGGGCACGCCGGGTTGTGGCTGCACAAGGGAGCAGGGCCAGTGGCAGACGAGAGCAGGATGCGGCACAGGGCAAGGCACGCAGGAGAAGGCTCGCAGGAGCAGGCACGCAGGAGCAGGCACACAGGAGCAGGCACACCGAAGCAGGCACACCGGAGCAGGCACACCGGAGCAGGCACCCAGTAGCAGGCTCGCAGGAGCAGGCACACAGGAGCAGGCACACCGGAGCAGGCACACAGGAGCAGGCACACAGGAGCAGGCACACAGGAGCAGGCACACAGGGATAGGCACCGTATAAGGCAGGGGAAAAGGCGCAGGCGTCAGGGGACAGAAAAGTCAATAGCGTGGGGCCAGCTGGGACATGCGAGCGGAAATGCAAACAAGAGGAACTTGAAATTATCCGCGGCTAGTATTTATATGTCATATGTGAAGTGCAACACAGCGCGGAAATCGGGGCACGCAAGGGGCCGCGGTGCACCCCAGCAGAAGCCGCTGGGCTACACATAATTACGAACCACGCTCGCCTCCAATGTATCGATCGGGGGCGCCCTTTTCTCACCCAGAGAGCATGGCTGTGTCGGGTCATGTCACCCCCACAAATTTATACATGCTTCCTACTAGGTGTTCCAATACCTCTCTCCACCTCCTCCTGACCCCACCAACAAGCCTCTCCTCCTGCCCCCCCCCCCCCAAACGTACTATGTGCTCCAGCCATCACCCGTGTATCGTGCCGGTGGCTGCTGCTGCGGCGGCTGTGACGGCGGCGGCTGCTGCGGCGACAGCGGGCTGCTGCTGGGCTTTGCCTTACGATCGCGGTCCTTCTTGACCTGCTGCTGCGTGCCCGTCGACTGCTGTGGTTGGCTGCGAGGTGATGGACCATGGGGGAGGGCAAGCGGCCAGCAAAAGAAGGTGAACCAGCAGGCGAGCGGCACACGACCGAATTCGGCCAGAGGAAGGGGAAGGATAATCCGCCAGACATAAAGGGGCCTAGGGTTGAAGCGGTCAGGGATCCAAACAGGGAGGAGGCAGCTTCTTAGCACAATAAAAGAAGAGCTAAACAATTGACCCATCCCACCGATGCCCGTACGGAAGCCCCCACATCCCCACAAATCAAGACTAGCACGCAGCAAGTTGACCCCTGAACTGGCAGGATTCTCAGTTTCCGGAGGACGCTTTTTGCCCAGTCCCGCCAGCCCGCACGCCAGCCTGCTGTATCCTGTACACTACACCTGATTCCCCCCCACCCCGCATCCTGTATTCCGCATCGATGGCGCACTCTTGGCCAAACAGTGTACGACGCGAGCCCATCCAGAAACACCGAAAGCATAGGCCACAACCATGCCCATGCGCCACGCGCATACCCCTAGGCCACGCGCATACCCCTAGGCCACGCGCATACCCTTACGCCACGCGCATGCCCCTACGCCACGCGCATGCCCCTGCGCCACGCGCATGCCCCTGCGCCACGCGCATGCCCCTGCGCCACGCGCATGCCCCTACGCCACATCCATGCCCCTACGCCACGCGCACGCCCCTACGCCACACACATGCCCCTACGCCACGCGCATGCCCCTGCGCCACGAGCATACCCCTACGCCACACGCATGCCACAAGAAGCAACGACTGCGGGCTCGTACTGTATGGACGACGCGCATGCCCCAAGAAGCAACGACTGCGGGCTCGTACGGTATGGACGACGCACATGCCACAAGAAGCAACGACTGCGGGCTCGTACTGTATGGACGACGCGCATGCCACAAGAAGCAACGACTGCGGGCTCGTACTGTATGGACGACGCGCATGCCACAAGAAGCAACGACTGCGGGCTCGTACTGTATGGACGACGCGCATGCCCCAAGAAACAACGACTGCGGGCTCGTACTGTATGGACGACGCGCATGCCACAAGAAGCAACGACTGCGGGCTCGTACGGTATGGACGACGTGCATGCCCCAAGAAGCAACGACTGCGGGCTCGTACTGTATGGACGACGCGTATGCCACAAGAAGCAACGACTGCGGGCTCGTACGGCATGGACGACGCGCATGCCCCAAGAAGCAACGACTGCAGGCTCGTACTGTATGGACGACGCGCATGCCCCAAGAAGCAACGACTGCGGGCTCGTACAGTATGGACGACGCGCATGCCCCAAGAAGCAACGACTGCGGGCTCGTACGGTATGGACGACGCGCATGCCACAAGAAGCAACGACTGCGGGCTCGTACTGTATGGACGACGCGCATGCCCCAAGAAGCAACGACTGCGGGCTCGTACTATATGGACGACGCGCATGCCACAAGAAGCAACGACTGCGGGCTCGTACGGTATGGACGACGCGCATGCCCCAAGAAGCAACGACTGCGGGCTCGTACGGTATGGACGACGCGCATGCCACAAGAAGCAACGACTGCGGGCTCGTACTGTATGGACGATGCGCATGCCCCAAGAAGCAACGACTACGGGCTCGTACTGTATGGACGATGCGCATGCCCCAAGAAGCAACGACTGCGGGCTCGTACGGTATGGACGATGCGCATGCCCCAAGAAGCAACGACTGCAGGCTCGTACTGTATGGACGACGCGCATGCCACAAGAAGCAACGACTGCGGGCTCGTACAGTATGGACGACGCGCATGCCCCAAGAAGCAACGACTGCGGGCTCGTACGGTATGGACGACGCGCATGCCACAAGAAGCAACGACTGCGGGCTCGTACTGTATGGACGACGCGCATGCCCCAAGAAGCAACGACTGCGGGCTCGTACGGTATGGACGACGCGCATGCCACAAGAAGCAACGACTGCGGGCTCGTACTGTATGGACGACGCGCATGCCCCAAGAAGCAACGACTGCGGGCTCGTACGGTATGGACGACGCGCATGCCACAAGAAGCAACGACTGCGGGCTCGTACTGTATGGACGACGCGCATGCCACAAGAAGCAACGACTGCGGGCTCGTACTGTATGGACGACGCGCATGCCACAAGAAGCAACGACTGCGGGCTCGTACTGTATGGACGACGCGCATGCCACAAGAAGCAACGACTGCGGGCTCGTACGGTATGGACGACGCGCATGCCACAAGAAGCAACGACTGCGGGCTCGTACTGTATGGACGACGCGCATGCCACAAGAAGCAACGACTGCGGGCTCGTACTGTATGGATGACGCGCATGCCACAAGAAGCAACGTATGGACTGTATGGACTGTATGGACTGTATGGGGGCTCGTACTGTATGGATGACGCGCATGCGCTGAGCACCGACTCGTGCACTTTGTCCTGGTCCACCGTGGGCGCCTCGTCCACCCGCGCGACCGCCGCCTTGCGGGGGATGCTCCCCGCCTCGATCCTGGGGGCCCCCATCGGGTACCCAGGCGGCCCCAGCGTGCCCATCGGGCCCATCGGTGGGTGCTGCGCCGCCATGAAGGGCAGCCAGGCGGCCGCCGAGGGTGTCGGGAACCCGCCCGAGTGCGCGGTCAGGGCGGACGTGTCGGGCGACCGGCCCACAGGGTGGGCCAGCTCCGGCGGCATCATCATCATCATTGGGCTGGCCACGCCCCCGCTCGCCTCCATGCCGCGCATCACGGAGTACATGTCGTGGGGGGAGCCGGGGAAGGGCATCGGGGGCAGCTGTGTGGGGGGGGAAGAGGGGAGGGCAGAGGAAACCGGGTAATGGGGCAGCAACAGGCACAGGGTGAGGATTGGCGGGTGGGTGTGTTCGTGTGTGAGAGGCAGCGTGTGTGTTTGTGTTGGTGTGTGTATGTGTGTGTGCGTGTGTGTGGTGGGCAAACAGAGAAGGCGAGCGGCGAGAGTGCCAGTTCATTCTACGTGGCGTGCACGTAAGACAGTCGGACAAACACAGGCATGCGGGCACATGTGTGTGAATCAATGCACCATGCCCATGGCTGTGTGCACGTGAGTAACAAAAGTACGTGCAGCGATACTCTCCCCCCTGCATAAGACATAAGTAAATCGAGCTTCAAAGAAAAGTAAACACATACTGGAAGTTAAACAATGACTGGGTGGCTCACCTGGTAGGGCACCAGGGCCCCTGTGCACACGTTGACACGTCGCCATAGACGTTTACGGTGGACGGAGTCCACACACATGGTTCAACAGGTGTTGGCGCGCAGGTGGTGGCAAAGGGGTGGGCCCACCCACAACAACAGCAACACGCCAGGGTGCCCAGAAACAGCAAGGAAATGCATTAGTCACTCGGCGGAGTACAATTGACAGCAGGCAGGTGGTCGAGCGTTGTAAGACCATGACTTGTGTTTTCGACCGCAAGACAGACAAGACCAAACCACCTCAATTGTGTGAAGAATCCTGCCTGTCCGGCAGACTCGCCTATCCTGCCTTCCCCATGCTGCATCACCAAGCTTGGCAACAAGCCTGACTCGGGGCATTACCATATTGCAGGTCAGGTAACCTGCCTCCTGCCCTCCCTCACTAACCAACCAACCACGTGCCCGCCCTCCCACCCGCCTGAGCACCTGCCTCTGCCCCCTAAGGACCATTTGAACTGGGGACAGGCACCCACACTCCATCCCAACACCGTGCCACCCTACAATAAGTACTAGTACACTATATGACACCCTGGTTGTAGTTTCCAACCCAACCAATTATTCACAAAACCCTAAACTCTAAACCCAGGCGTGCCATGAATCCCCCCTGGGCCACGTTGCCACTGCCCGCAGGCCGCGCGAGGAACACAGGCATCTGTCCCGCTGCTGGTTTGGCCGTACAGGAGAAACGGGTTCACTGAAGGTTTTGCCAGGTCAAGGTATTCCACCAATGGGCCGTATGGGCCGTATGCGACCAGCACGGGGCAGATCGCCAGAAAAGAGGGGCACACGGCCGATGGGAATACTTGTCGATTCACCCAACAACCCCACCCACACCCGACCGTCCATCCACGACCAACCTCCATTTGGGCCTTGGCAAGTCCTCCTGAGGACTTCGCTGGCCATCGCTGTGGACATGAGCGAGCAAGGCGGGGTGCGATGCATGCACACGGTGAGCTGGACGGACAGCCAAACCAGCCATCCCAACATCCCCTCCGTGCCTCCCGCCCCCCCCCCACCCACCCACACCAGCTTCCCTCCAGCATCTTTCCTTCCCACCGACCGCACACACAAATCCACTCCCCGTGTCGGCAAACCCTCGACAGAAAACATCCCCCACCATCACCTGTTGGCGGTTTAGCGTTAAGCGTTTACCAGGCCTCCACAAATTGCAGGGTGTAGGGTGTCGGGTTTACCTGTCCTCTGCGTCAGCTGCTCGGTCAGCCCACTCGACCCGGTCGTCACCTGCTGACCGTGCGACGGGTTCTGGCTGCTCTGCGGGCCCATCGCACCATGCGACTTCCAGAACCCAGGCCCGTCGCTGGTCGTGTTCTGCTGCCCGTCGTCATCCCCGTCCTTGCCCCCCATCATCTCCTCGCCCCGATCCTCCCGCCGCGCGCGCTGGCCACCGCCACCCGCCCCCATCGGCTCCTCACCCGGCGCGCTGCGCTTGTGGCCGGACACCATGCCGGGGGGACAGCTGGCGCCGCCGGCTGTGTTGGCCTCGCCACTCGAGACTGCCCCCCCCCGTTGGTTCTCAGAGGGGCCCCCCGAGGTGGCAGGCGTGGCCCCCGCGCCCGTCTGCTTGGGCGACTGTCCCAGGGGTGCAGGGCTGCGGCCACCACTCCCTTGGGAGTTCTGTGCGAGCATCGGCTTGAGGCGCAGGGGGGGCTTCCCGCTGGCCGTCTCGTCCGAGAGGGGGTTGGACAGGAGCGGGCCTGCGGGCAGGAACGGGGGGGGGGGGGGGCGGCATGCACGGTCCCGAAAAGGTGAGCTGAGTGCGGGTTGCTTGGCTGGGAGTGTTTGGGTGGGTGAGGTTGGGTGGGTGTGGTTGGTTGGACCCACCCAGCCATCCAGACACCAGGCACTTTGATGACATGCACCACCCCACAACAGGCACACCAGGGAACGATGGAAGGTACCAGGCGGCCAGGGCACGCACGCACGCACGCACGCACGCAGGCACGCACGCACGCACGCACGCACGCAGGCAGGCAGGCAGGCAGGCAGGCACGCACGCACGCACGCACGCACGCACGCACGCACGCACGCACGCACGCACGCACGCACGCACGCACGCACGCACGCACGCACGCACGCACGCACGCACGCACGCACGCACGCACGCACGCACGCACGCACACACACACACGGCGACGGTCACGGCCATGGCCACGGCCCCACCGCTGCAAACGACAACCAAAAATACAAGCGCATCGCAATGCTGCACGTACGTTCGCTAGGTGCCTTGGCCGCGCCGTCATGCCCCAAGCTGGCAGGGTCCCCACCGGCCACACCACCCATCTGGATGCGCGCCGCAAACGGGCTGGTGCCGTTGGCCGGGTTGGCTGACGGGGCTGGCGCGCCGCCATCTGGCAGCAGCTGGCGGCGCAGGAGGGCGAGCTCATTCTCATATCTGCGGGGCAGGAGGCAGGGCACAGGGGCACGGCGACACCGCACAGGAGCATGCCAGGCGATTGTGCACAGGGTTGTAGCAGGCGAGAGGGCACCGTAGCGCAGGCAACAAGGGAAGGGAAGGGTGGATGCACACCCTGTGATGTCAGCATGCTTTGGCATTTGCACCCTGCGTTCCATGCCCAGCACATGGAGGATAAACTGCGGTGAACCACCACGGCTAGCAGCCCTGTCCACACACACCACCGCGCATTTCCCTGCACAGTCTTACAGGATCCACAGCTCACACCTCACTCATCCAGCCAGCCCACCCACTACCCTTGGTAACTCCTGCCCCCTCCTCATCCGCACCCAACCCACACACCTGTACCTCCCCCCCCACACACAGACACACACACTGCCCCCCCGCTTCTCTTTGTTAAGACTGGCTCATGCAATGATCCTGCTGTGGCAACTCTAGGCCACTGTGTCCCCTACATAGGCCATGCCATGTGGCCAGCCGCTCGGATTCACCCATGGGCGCCAGATGGCAACCTCCGGGGCATCTTCTCCCTGCGCTGGGAGACCTCTGCTGGGATGCGGTCAGGTCCCACACCACACCCTGCCACGCTGCGCCTACTGTACTGAGCACTTGCGTCGCCTGACTTTGTTTGGGTTGTTGGGAACAAAGGATACCAAACCAGGGCACTGTCACGCACACCCATGGGGGATGCAGCCCCTGCGGGACATGCCTGTGCTTCAAACCAGGCAAGGGGGGCATGCATACAGAGCGGGGACTAACGTTGGCGAGTTGGGGTTGTTACCCCTTGTCATCCCAGTTCAAGCAAAGCAGGCGGTGGGCAGGCTCCCTCACAGAGGCAGGAAATGCCAGGCTGTTCAGGTAGGCATCACCACGTGTACAGACAGCTGACCAAGAATGCCTACGAGAAGGTTCTTCGGGTAAAATGCTGAGAATTACAATCTTAAAGGCCGCAAAATTTTATCCACAGAATTTAAGGTCACGTGCGTTCCCAGCAAACGTCTAACGCCCAGCCAGCAAACTTCCACCCTGGCAAAGGAACAACCAGCAAACCTGGTTCCTGTAAGTGCAAAATGGTATCACACCACCCAGCCGTATGCGTCACACTTGGGAGGCAAGTGCACACATAGTGAAAACTTACGTTTTGGCCAAAAACTCCTGCTGATGATGCAGGCTTATTATGGTTTCGTGGATGAACGTAATTTTCTCCGACATGCTCCTGGTCTGCTCCTCTACTGCACAAATTATAGAAGCATACAAAAGGCATTCGGCGTGACCACCGTCACGTCATAAAATCAGTGTATACAATAACCTGCAAGGGTCATGGACAAGGATCATGGACAAGAGTCCAGGTGTAAAATGCGCCACGGAACCAAAGGACAACATCGAATTTAACGGGATACTCACGTTTCCGGACATACTCCTCCTTGACATGCATGGTCTCTGCTACCATTCTATCATAAGCCTGCCGTAATTGCTCCAGCATGAAAGGAATTTGCATCATGGACTGATTAACGTCCATTTTTACTTCCAAAAACTACACCGAACACGATCGTTCTCAAATGGGGCACTGCACGTTACCATTAAAGTGTGACAAATAGCCCGAAACTGCCATCTCACGAACTATGCAGAACAACGCAGTTGAAATCCCGCCCATGCAGTTTATTAATCTCTTACGAAAGCTCTTCAACTATCGAGACTTGACGTGATCATATGTTGGCGTTAGGACAGCCATAGCAGAACAAATGCCGAGCACCAGCATTGCAAGACGCGCCCGGTTTCGCGACAGTGGCTAGTAATCCTAACCAGTTTCCTTGCTGCCATTTGGTGCGGTCATGTATGTCAGCCAACTCCCGCAGACGCATGTTAGCGAGGGCGGGTGCTGGAGCTTCGTTGCAGCTTTTCTTTGCGGTGACTTAAAAAGAGTATCTTCATGGGAAAACGACACTCGTGGCGCGCGCAGCGCAAATTCCGTCAAGAGTGCGAAAAAGCACTTCCAGTAGCGGCGTTACGCCGTTACTTAGGATCCGACGCGGGGCCGTGGTAGATTCAATTTTTCTTGTGAGTGGCCAGCATCCTGAGGCCAATCGGTAGTCAAGACCACAAGACCATTTCAAAGTTGGACCAGGGTTGGACGATCACAGTGCTGACACGAAATTTCCGCCAGAATCCAAAATCTGAAATCGCATTGGACCAAAAAGTATGGAACCTTGAAATAATCCAAGGATAGCCAGCTGCGCCTAACCGTACTACACGAAGGGCTTTCTTGCATTGAAAGGTCGTTGCCAAATTCATGTCAGTGCCTGACAGCGCGTGAGAAGCTGTTGGCCGTCGTCAGTCTGTCAGTCAGCATATTCCCACGCCGGTTACGACAAAGAACCTGTTTGCCCGTTGCGTACGTCCTGAGTCCTGACGCAATGTAGAAAGACTGGAGAGAGGACAGGCAACTTGAGGCAAGGGAGATGCTTTTAAGACTCGTTAGAAATTGCTGTTGCATTTCTCACGTGCTTTTCTCACGTGCATTCCTGAGGACAATGACTGCTGATGTGTGCTGGAATGCTCGCTGACCCGTGAGTATTGTACCAGCCACAAATATTGCAGATTTCAGAGCTTGGTTATTCTAGTGAAACGCTTCCGGCGTGGGCGCGTGGCTATGTCCAATTTCAGTCATTGACCCTGATGTGACCAGTGGCACTTCCACTTTCCGTGGCACTACAAGTCAGACTGTCTGTTCTGACAATGACCCTGATTGTAAAGCAATTGCCCAAGGCGCTAAAGAAAAAGGCAGCGATCGTTGCAAAACCAGCACTGTAGTCATTATGCACGAGATGTCCTTCATGCGTGATCAATCCAAGCAGATATTCACTAGTCCCCAACAACATACAGATTTGAATTCTCGGCAAGAATCAACTTGTATCTTCCGGCGCGTCGTCTCACATTTAGCAGATGCCGGAAGCGCCTAACGAGACGGGATGGAGACTTACTTGTCCATGGTAATTGACCGACTGATATTTTCTGCGAATGTTTGCCTCTCGTCCGAACAACTCGTCTCGAGTGTTGACGCCAGCCTCGTTGTGTAACCACACAGCTGGCGCATCATGTCATGACCGTACTAGCTATGTCGAAGACTGATGAGTTCTGGGTCCTACTTGTTAACGACTGACACACGGTCATCTAGGCGACTGTTTTGATGTCCTACGTGCAACCAATGCATGATCAGGTTTCGCGTTTCACCACGCAGTGATTGCATTGTGCAATCACTTGCAAACGTTTTTTCTCCCTTCTGTGAATGACGTGCGCGCATGCATAAGGGCCGGCATGTCGTGGAGTACGGTATCCGATTGTGGTGTATGCATCAGTGCGCATTCACTCCGGGGATCGCTTCCACCCTCAAATGCTCGTAAGCATGGGTGCCGCACTCTGCGGTGCCTCCCGGCTCCCAGTCGTTGTTGCTTCCTCTTGTTTCTTCCTTTACGCGCCGTCACTAGCTAATGTTGCCCAATTGGTTCCTCTCGCTGCCGACTAGCACGACGGCAGCCGGCAGCACCATCAGTTGTTGATGGTGGGACATCTTAGCAAGCACTCACGTTCAATGCATTCCACGTTACGGTTTATACTGCATGGATCATGTCCGGGTCCGGCTTCCCTTTCACAATCCTGCTTTGTCGCTTCTTAGCGATATGCTTTTTCTGTCCTTATTTGACCCTCCCCCTCTTTCCTGCTTCTTCGTGGTCATTATTATCGTCAGAGCATGGTCAGTTCGCTGAAAAAGTGCCCAAATACACTGACAGTGCATGGTCCATGCCCACAGCCACTAGTCCTGACGGGTCTTCATGTTGGCACTCCATGCAGTCTGATGCTGGGCATGAGCCAGGAGCAGCATTTGCAAGTGTTGGGCATGCAGTTAGTGTTGTATCGACGAATGCGCCTGCATGGCCCAGTCAGCCAACCGGGGCATCTATCCATCCACCCACCCATCCACCCACCCACCCACCCACCCACCCACCCACCCACCCACCCACCCACCCACCCACCCACCCACCCACCCACCCACCCACCCACCCACCCACCCACCCACCCACCCACCCACCCACCCACCCACCCACCCACCCACCCACCCACCCACCCACCCACCCACCCACACCCACACAATAGCGAGGGGAGTCACATGCTGCGCGAATTGGCTTCTTGAAGGTGGTGCCGGTAGGTGGATTCGGTCAAGAGGGAGGGGCAAAAGAGGTCGTCGGCAGAGCGCTTAAGGACGGATCGAGGGAAAAGAAGAGAGCGGCGCGCGGCCGGGACCAGCAGGGAAAGAACTTTGCCGTCACGGTTAGAATGTACCGGCCGTCAACTCCATTGCGGAGACGCATTTTGGAGCTAGTGGAGTCGCTGGCACAGACAGGGCAAGGAGCGAGGCGTGCAACCCGTAAAACACGAGCTCCGGTATCTTGATGGAGAGTATTCTGATTTGGCATGCCGCAAAGGTGAAAACCATTTGCGTTCAGTGCATGTCCGCGGAAAACGCGATCTGCAAATGAATCCAGGCAGGAATTTCGAACTGGGGACCTCTCGCACCAACTTTTGCTGACTATAGGACGGAGAGTATGTCGAAAAAGCCGGATCTGTCGCCGTCAAAGGTGGAAAATAACCTGCCAACGTCAAAGTCGCGCTCAGATCGACCAGCTAGGTTCGCCTGGGCGACTGCGCTTGGGAATTCAGGCGATGCAGAGGGCGAAGAAAGCCCGGGAGGAATCTGGGTGACCACCAGTGCGCGACTAATTAATGTCACCGCGCAGACACCGCTAGCTCCCTTCCAGACCTGAGGGCGAAGCTGCAGCCGTCCGGAGCGGCAGACGTATTTTCAGAGCTTAACGCAGCTGCCAGCTAGGCTGCGTTGCGTAGAGGAGCGTTTAAATTAAATTATAAATTAAATTATAACATGCCTCCGTGGGGAGGTCATGTAGCACATATTCCATGATGGATGGATGGGGTGGGGGAAGCCGCGTGATCGAACTATCCTAACGCTAAGCTATCTAGTCTAGAAAATCTTCACTACACTACTCATCAAAACGCCTCCTCCGCTTGGGGGGAGGGGGCTTGCCCACAGGGTTGGGCGTGTGCGCCTTGACAATCTTCTGCCATGCACCTCGTCTTGTCCTGCATGGCAGTCCAAAGACGGGAGAGAGAGTGGATGCGGTACTCAAACTGGGCTGGGACCACTAGGTCATCCAGCAGCATCTGGGTGTAGTTCGTTACAGGTTTCCCTACCCTTTTGGGAATGCCCTCGGGGCCAGGCCAGGTCAGAATGTGTCGCCCTGGCTGGCCAAGCCGCTGGGGGCCGGCCAGACCAAGGGCGGTGTCGACCTGGCTGGTGCGAGCAAGGTGTCCTACAAATGCTATCCTACGCTGCCTAATCTCATCCGAAATACGAGGCATGCCATGATACAAAGACTCTGATGACGGACGCTCTGAAAAACCTACGTTAAGGACCTGTCGGAGCATCCTGTAAACCGTGCCGTCTAGCCTAGCTGCCAGCAAAGTGTGAGTGTCCACGCCTCGGCGCCATATACACGAGAGCACCGTGAGGACGAGGACCTTGAAGAGCATGCGCTTGCGGTGCTCGCCCAGGCCCTTCGAGCGCCAGTAGGTGTTGAGCGAACGAAGCTTGGCCCAGGAAAGGCCGATGCGGGTGTCCACATCGTCGGCAGTGTCAGGGAGCCAACTCCCCAACAGCTTGAAGAGGAGCGTTTGCTCGTCATATATTATTGCATAACAGCTTCCGAAAATTATATCAGCGTGTGCGTCCTAAAAAGACGAAGCGATTGTGATATTCACAGCAGAATTTGGTTCCCAAACGTGAAATTAAGTTATGAGCTCTGCCGTCAGCGCCATGGCTACCTCGTGGCTCGTGGCTCGCGTGACTTGTGGCTCGTGGCTCGTGGCTCGTCACTCGTGGCTCGTGGCTCGTGGCTCGTGGCTCGTGGCTCGTGGCTCGTGGCTCGTGGCTCGTGGCCGGCTCGTGGCTCGTGGCTCGCGTGGCTCGTGGCTCGTGGCTCTCGTGTACGACTCTATGGGCCAGGGTAATTTATAAAGAGATTATAGCACGTCTCGGAATGACATAATTAGCTCAGCATCATATAGTAACTAGCCATGATGATCTTCCCCCCTCTGCATCGGCGCCTCTAGTCGGTGCCTGAATACAGTACGTGGTGGGCAGGTGCACTTAGTGCACCGGTCCAGAGTATATATAGGTGGCAGTTTACATTCCCCCACCTAGCTGCAGGAAGTATAGCCATGCAAGAGTGTATTAAAAGCCATATGCCCCTTCTCAGGGCTGTGTGCAACATATACTCCCGATTCGGAGTTAATTAATTAATTAATTAAACACGTGCTCCCGTTGGGGAGTCACGGAGCACTGAAGTGCTTTTAATCCCTGTGTGTGCACTACAGGAGAAAGGGCAGAGACCCCCACCAGTCTCCTTCATGCCAAAGGCATGCCACAGCTGCAATCGGGCGCGGCTAGCTAAAAGGACAGGCTAACGATCCGGCAAACTGTGGGTGCAATAAGACCCATGTAAGCGGGGCATAACAAGTATAGCGTGGGCAAGTAATCTGACCATAGCACGGGCGTAGCATGGCTGTGCCGCTAGGACTAGGCTAAGGCTATGGCTGGTTGTGTACCGTGCGTTGGCGGCACGTGACTAGGTATGTTGGCACAGCTAGGCGAACATTCTAGGCATGGCTGCCTTAGCGGCAGTGACTCCAATGGTTACAATTGCTAGGGCTATTGCTATTCTAGCCCGCTGGGGGCGTCCACATCTTGTGGTTGATCATCAGGTCCCCGCCCCTCCAGTACACCTTGGGCTTCTGGGGGTCCTGCTTATGGCGGAGGTATTCCGGCCACAGGTCGCGTCGCTGCTGTTCCTGATTCGGAGTTATGTTCCTAATTAATTAATTAATCGTCTCTACACGTAATTAATTAATTATCAACATCACTCCGTTGGGAGTCAATGTAGCACATATCCCTGAGAAGGGGCATATGGCTTTAAATACATCCTAGGCTACTTCATGCAAGGGTGGGAATGTAAGCCACACTCGCTCTAGGTGCCGCAAGGGCACCGGCACCACCATGCTGTCTCAGGTTCAACCCAACTAAGGGGATCCTGGCACGGGGGAGGAAGATCATCATGGCTATACAAGGGCTAGGGCATGGCTTCTCGACAGAGAGCATCTCTCTGCATGGCATATAGCATGGCTAAATTCTTAATGCAACATCCATGGGGGTCCCATTATAGACAAAGCATGGCTAAATGTTGAAGGCATCATCCATGGGGGCCATTATGGGCGCACATGCGCGTGGGCCACATGCTAGGCTAAGCCTTACTAATCTACACTACTGGTATATATATTCCTCCTCACGGCAGGTTACACGGCGGACCGGGCGGAGCGGGCCAAGCTCCTGGCCTACGGCGACGTCGGGCACCATCGTGTGGTGCCCTTTGTCCTGGAGGAGTTTGGGGCCATGGGGCCCCTGACCTCCGCCTTCTTCAAGGAGTGTTGCCGGCTCCGGGAGGACCGGCTGGACCTGGAGGGCCAGCGGGCCCCATGGTCGGCGCGGACCTGGACGTCATATTGGCGTCAGCGCTTGTCGGTGGCGTTGACTCGGGCCATGGCTGACATCATGCTCCGCCGTACGCGGGCTGATTTTGCGGTGCAGCAGGGCTATTAGGTTCCTCCCGTTAGGAGTTTCCATTGGTCTTATCGTAGTATAGAGATTTGACATGGCTCTGTATAGAGGTTTATAGCTGGGCGTTTGCTTTGGTTTGAGTGATTTCACTCTGCTGTAAGTAATTATATTATTAATATATATTCCTAGTCGGAGGTGGCAGGAGGGGGCTGCCAGGGCTTGTGGTCAACGTGGATGACCGCCCCCCTCCAGTATACCGGCTTCCCCCTTGCGCTCTGCCGGAGCTGAAGGTAGGTCGGCCATAGCTCGCGTCGCCGTCAGTGTTGCTGGGCCAGGGTCAAGTCGTCGTCCAGCGTGAAGCGAGTCTCCGAGAGCTTCTTGCGGCATTTAAGGAACGCCAGCTTGTCCGCCATGTACTTAAAGGTGAGGAGCATGGGTGCCGGGCCAGCCTTCCCCCGCGCGCGGGGGAGGCGGACAGCCGACATGTCCAGCTCACCAGTGAGTAACATGGGGGCAAGAATGGCGCGCTTAAATGCCTCAAGAAGGCTCGTGGAGGTCTCACCTGCCTGCTGATCGAAGTGCTTGACGATGACATTGTGGCTGCGCCGGGCGATGTCGGCTTCCTCGCGAAGGTCTACACGTAAGCCACCCATAATTTCAATGCACAAGGCTACACATTTCCATCACCATTCATCTTCATCATCCTGAACGACTCGAACACGCGGACAAGATAACGGCAGGCTCGAGCTACCATGGTCCGGATTCTCCCGATTTCTGGCCTGCGCTGGTTGTCTCCTTGATAGTAAAGTTTACGCACGAGAAATGGCTGTCGGCGGTATGGCTGACGGCGGAGTTCAGATCTTTTGCGTCTGAGCCCCAACCAAATTCGGTCAGACCACTTGCATTCGATGCGCCTTTTCAAGACGCACTTGCCAGTATAATCGGTTACGGCTGCCACGCAGTATCAACAAAGTTACGCACGTGACAAGCAGCTATGACGACTCGATCCAAAAGCAAAATGAGGGCTGGAAAATTAAGGAGCTGGCACAGCTCCCCAGGCGCCCAGCCCAACCCTCTCGCCCTCGCCATTATCCAGCCGCCTGGCGTACCTGCCCGACCATCGCCCAGCGCCTCGATCGCCTGAGTCCAAGAAAGTTACCAGGTGCCACGATCATGCAAATGGCGAAACTTCTTGCCTGGTGCCCAACACTTCTCAGTCGCCGAGTGGCAAGAGTTGTCGCCGCAGGATTGCGTCGAGGTCCTCCAGCTCCTCGCACAGGAACGGAAGCTCTTCGTGCCCCCAAAGGGGGGCCGGGCGGCTATCGATTACCGCGACACGTCCTGGCTCTACACTTCTTCCGCGAACCACGCCAACGCCTGTTTATCTTGACCAGCTACTACCAGTGCAGCCTCGGCGACCTCTCCCGAGCGCTCCGCACCCCAGCCCCCGAGCAGCCGGCAGCCCCATCGGCTCCCTCGATCCCTCAGCAAGGACGACATCCGCGCAGTGATGGAGGAGCACGTGACCTGGCCGCTGGTCGAGAAGCTGACATCGCTGAACACCTCAGGTAGACACCTCAGGTAGACTAGCTGGCACCAAGCCCGCCTGGGCAGCCTGGGCGATATATCCGCACCTGGCGTGCCCCAGGCCGCGCACGGCAGGGCCGCCGCCCGTGGACTTTTCGTGATAGACTCGGCATGGACATGTGCTACACTAGACGTGACGGGCTCACACCCGGGCAGCCTCCTGGTTTGTCTGTAATATGGAGGTAGATGGTACGCAAGGCCGGATAGATGGCAAGTATAGTGATGATAGTGATGACGGAGACCACCCCCAAGTCTGTGGGGGCTCCGCGTGTGACCGTGTATGGCACATAGCGATTCGGGCCGCGGTGCCCACAACCCTGTAACTAGGACCTAGATAGCTTACACCATCCATTCCATCCCATGTTCCCCTCCCACTGAGGACTTATGCTCACGTGACGCAGTCACGTGTCTATTAATTAATTAATTAGTTAGATTGTATCGGCACCCACGTGACATAGTCATGCACATGCTTTATTATTTAATTGTTCCATTGCGTCAGAGTGAGCATTGTACAGACCAGTGTCAACCTAGCCATGAAGCTTCATGCAGGCCTGTGCAGTGGGCACACTGCCTGTCGAAGCTATGCGACTGCACATGCCCAGTTGGCACATGGTATTCATCTGGGAGCAGCGAGAAGCCATGAGGATTGAAAAGGCCACTCGTGTATGCCACCCGTGTACGCTGATTGAAACATGGGTGTAGTCTAGATACTCTATTTGATGGGGGCATTCTTCAGTGAGCTGAAACAAGGGCCTTTGGAGGTCATAAAGGGTGTATCCCGGAACTTAGCAACGCCAGCCTCATCCGTGTGCAAATCCTGCAGGCAGACAACCAATTGAGATATCCAGGCACAGGGTTATCAAACATATTAATTAATTAATTAAGAACATAGCTCCGTTGGGAGTATACGTAAGACATGGCCCTGAGAAGGGGGACCATGGTATTTAATACATTCTGGGCTACAACCTGCAGGTGGGGGAGGTAAGCAGCCACATACTCTGGGTGCACAATTGAGGTGCACCTGCACCTCCATGTGTTCCAGCAGCCAAGGTGCGGACATGGGGTGGAAGATGACTGTGGCTAGGCAATGGCTAGGGCATGACATCTCAGCAGAGAGTACCTCTCTGCATGGGCAAAGCATGATCATATTATTCTAAAGCTAATGCGTCATGGCATGTGGTGTGGGTCCCATCATAGGCATACATGCACATGTGCGTGAGCCACCTCGGCTAAGCCGTACTCATATTCTACACTACTGTTATACATTCCCCTAGGCTGAGGCGCTACCCCCCTAGGCTAGGTGCTGGGGTCCCTGGGGCAGGGGGCGCCTGCCAGGGCTTGTGGTCAACGTAGATGACCGTCCCCTTCCAGTATACCGGCTTCTTCCCTGCCGTCTGCCGGATCAAACATATGCAGCTGCTTTACTAAATATGCAGCTGAGGTTGTAGATGAGGAGCATGTTCAAAACCAGCTCCTTGGGAGTGATCATAAAGCAGATACCTTGCTTACAATTTATGAAGGTACCAGTACTAGCATTGTAGTAAAGTCTATATGATGTTCAAAGTAATCTATGAGACACTGGAGCCGAGGCATAAAGAGTAAGAATTATGAAGGGGACGATGATCTTAATGGATAGTACTACGCACACATTGAGAGCTCATGATAACACGGGGCAACAGTTTCATGATGAGCCATGGTGTGGTGGTCATGAAGCTGCCAGCTGGCGGTGTCTCTCTGTGTGTGTGTGTGTCTTTGCGTGTGTGTGTCTATGTGTGTGGTGAGGATGGTGATGATAGTGACGATGATGACAACGACTGTGATGGCCATGACGACATTGATGCCACCTCCAGCCGCTGCCACTGATGATTGGGTGATGGCGATGCTGATCGCAGTTATGATCATGATGCCCGCATAAAAAATGATCACGGCCATGCCAACATGTGTGCCAATGGCAACGTGGGCGGCAACAGGGAGGTTGGGTGCGAGTGTGAGTGCGAGTGCGAGTGCGAGTGCGAGTGCGAGTGCGAGTGCGAGTGCGAGTGCGAGTGCGAGTGCGAGTGCGAGTGCGAGTGCGAGTGCGAGTGCGAGTGCGAGTGGGAGTGTGATGGCTATTATACTTGTGAAGTACCCGTACTGGGGCTATGGCTAGTCGTAGTGGTGGACGGTGATGAGGCCGGGGAGAGGATCGTGGGAATCACAAGGACGGTCCACCTTGCTACAGAACTTGACTTAAAACCCATGGTTTATGGAGGCAAACTACGCGCACTTCCCCCGGGGCATCAACCACGTTAAGACTCGGCAACAGTCGATGGTGCAAGTCCCATGCAAGACCGAATGCGCCACACTCACAGGCATCAGCGTCTCAAACTGCTTCTTCTTGGGGATCAGCACGTCCGCCGGCTCGCCAGGGTACCTGCGGGCGCCCACAACCATGGCAGAAAATGCAATAGCCAACGAAGTACGAGGCTTGGACCCATGGCCAGTACATGGTTTCATGGTCACAATGTCTGCACGTGGCGTAGGTCGGTATATCTAGGGCAAGGAGGACGGTGCATTTCACGCAAAGGTGGCAGACCCATGATGCAAAACAAGATGGGGTAGGCCATGCAAAAAAGAAAAACCGAATCCCAACCATGCCTTCTTTTGCGGAAGAATGGCAGCTCGAGCAGGACACCTAATGGCATGTATCAAGGAACCGATCAGTATCAATGGGGTGTCGGTGCGGCACGTGAAGGCAGCAGCTGCCCACATGGATAGCACGGGAGGAGAATGGAGAGGGGATCCGATGATGCCGTGGAGGTGAGGGAATGACAAGGCCTGGCGGAGGAATTGCCACAAGGGAGGATCGAGCCCAGGGACATGCTGCGGACAAGCACAGAGGAGGCTTGCGTGTCGCTTGGATGGCGACATGACATCACATGGGAAAGTGAACACTGGTTGACTACCTAGTGCACACAGTCATGTCATCATGTGCAGGGCCATCACGCCACCCCACGTGGCCCACGGCCGTATGTAACCAAGCCTTCACCATACAGTCATTCACGCATTGAGTTGGGTTCGAGGGTTTCTTCCGGTCAACCCAACTTAAGGCGTGAACCCAACTGAAGGCGTTAAGTTACCATAACTTGCTACCCCTGCCCTGCTGATGGACTTGGTGTCTTTTGATAGCACTTGTCAAGGCCAATCGAACTGCACTCAAGAATTCACCCTCAAGGTCGTATTTCGGGTCGTAACTTCACTGGATGCAAGTCATCAAACCGGCTGTAGGTAGGTGACGGAAGCCCCACCCAGTACCGGCGGTCAGTGCTAGCCAAACCTGCCTAACTTGGGGTGCTACATAGTAGGGCATGCACGTTCATTGATGAGTCGTCATAAACAGTGTAGCACGGTTGTTGGTTTGCCAGCTTGCCCTTGCTACCTGCCTTCTCGCCTGTGGTGTCTCGCTTTTGCTTTTTGTTGGGCGCTGCCCCGTTGCCCAAAAGCAGGTCAGTTCCATTCGGCCTTATCAGTTTTGCCATCGGGCCGCATTTATCAGTGATGGTTTCAAATGTGACGAACACATTTGATCAGCAACTGAGCCGTTTGCCCATATATACAATACCGGCAATGATGACTGAGTCAGCAACCAACTGACCACTAAGATCCGCAGTGAATTCAGTTCTAGGTTACATTAAGTATTGGGTGGCGCGAGCTGGCCGGCGCCCACCCACAAGTCGCGGCAGTCAAAAACAGTGCCACACCGCGCTTGAAGGCGCCAGTTCCGCTTTAAGTTGGGTTTTTGCTAGTACAGCCAGCAGCCTAAAGTTGAGTTCGCCATGCAGCCAACTGCGCCCAACTTAAGGCGTGAACCAAACTTAAGCCAACCCAACTTGGGGCGTGAATGACTGTACCATGCCTACAGTGTGCCACTCCCGCGCTACGCCATGCCCATGGTATACCAAGTCTAGGGACTTCCAGACCTGTGAAATAACAAACCTAGAGTTTTTCACACCTCGATTCCCATGCCGTGACCTAGCAAGAGAGCCAGCGCAGGCAGCGGATGGCACCGGCACATCACCAATTTGTCACAAACCATCAGCACATCATCACTCGCTGGCAGCAATGCAGCTCCAGTGCCTCTGGGATTCACCACAACACTGCGAGGGGTATACTCACCCCTCTAATGTGATGGTCTCCACTCACCCTTCCAATGTGGTGGCCACACTCGACCCCCCCACAGAATGGTCATAATTACCCCTCAGAAGGGACAACTTCGTAACCCCACTCACCCTTCAAACGTGACTGTCTCGCCCAGGGGCACCCCCTCAGGGATCTCCACGGGCTGCACCACTGTATGGTCCGCGTTGGCCGCACACAGCACCTGGGCACCCACGCGCACCACGACAAGTGATTGAGGAGGGGAAGTTGAGAAGGAAGCGAAAACATAACCCAAAGCAGGCGCAAACGGCAAGGGAAAAACTCAGGCGCGGGCGACATTACTGAGGACAAAGTCCAATTCTTGTGGCTGGCTGACCAGCGCGGATCTCAGCCCCCTCCTGGTTCCTACCTTTCCCCATTTTGCGGCCGTGCTGGAAACACAGTTGACAGTTGGTTGAATGAAAGAATGTGGTCAGCATTCCAACCCAACTGCCACGTGGCCCACACAGTATGCCCTACGAGTTGTTGCCACCTGGCAACGACCATCCATTATATCGCATTCCCTTCCTGCCCTCCAGCAACTTTCCATCGATGGCCTCACCTTGTCCCTTCCGGCGCCTCTGCCCGGCCATGCACTGCTTTTAAACGGTGACCGCATCACCTGCTTGGACCTGGCAGCCAAGAGGTGTTACAATTCCTCGCACAGCGGTGCACTTGCCTGCCCAACTTGGCCCAGCGAGCGCTTGCCCACCTCCCATGTTCCCTGCTGCAGCCTGAATACAGCACTGCGCTCGCCTCCCATTCCTACCCCACATGCTGTTTACAAAAAAGACAACCAGGCATGCCTAAAATCTGGACGATATGGACCATGGGCGCTCAAATTTCAAGCCTGCATCTACTGTATCCGCAAGGGACGACTTGATCCGGCTGAGACCGTTTCGGGAACCAGGTTCGCCAAACGGCGAAGCCGATTTGGTTGGAGATTTCCACCGCTGAGCGCAGGAAGGAAGATGAGTGTCGAATTGGATGCAACGTAGGCAGCCGTGGATCTCCTCCTACATTATTTGCATCTGTGTCTGTAGCGGTACACCCGCGAATCGTGTCCCATGTTGGGGGGGGGGAAATTGCTACTTTTGCAATCTCCAGCTCCCCCTCCTCCCCCTTCCTCCCTCCTCCCTCCCTCCCTCCCTCCCTCCCTCCCTCCCTCCCTCCCTCCCTCCCTCCCTCCCTCCCTCCCTCCCTCCTCCCTCCCTCCCTCCCTCCCTCCCTCCCTCCCTCCCTCCCTCCCTCCCTCCCTCCCTCCCTCGCTCCATCCCTCCCTCCCTCCCTCCCTCCCTCCCTCCCTCCCTCCCTCCCTCCCTCCCTCCCTCCCTCCCTCCCTCCCTCCTCCTCCCTCCTCCCTCCCTCCCTCCCTCCCTCCCTCCCTCCTCCCTCCCTCCCTCCCTCCCTCCTCCCTCCCTCCCTCCCTCCTCCCTCCCTCCCTCCCTCCTCCCTCCCTCCCCCCCCCTCCCCCCTCCTCCCTCCCTCCCTCCCTCCCTCCCTCCCTCCCTCCCTCCCTCCTCCCTCCCTCCCTCCCTCCCTCCCTCCCTCCCTCCCTCCCTCCCTCCTCCCTCCCTCCCTCCCTCCCTCCCTCCCTCCCTCCCTCCCTCCCTCCCTCCCTCCCTCCTCCCTCCCTCCCTCCCTCCCTCCCTCCCCCCCTCCCCCCCTCCCTCCCTCCCTCCCTCCTACTGCAAAAGACTACAGTAAATGTCAGAGCCACCGATTCAAAAACAGCAAATTTGAGAAAAGACCCATTGTCGCCCACGTTTCCTCTGATGCGACAACTCACCTTCCACTACCGTGCGGTGCAAATCTCCCAATAAATTGGCTTCGTCCGTTCGGCAAACCTTGTGGGTTCTTCCAAAATGGGCTTCTCCGCTTACAAAAGTTCTGCCGTGAAAGTTGCAACGCACATTACTTGATATACCCATGGCGGCGTGGGCCGGGCGCATGCGCATCTGTGGCACAATCGCCGTGCGTTTTCAATGCTATCGTACATACTACTATATATACAATCGGCTACTGTATATACCATCGGCTACTGTATATACAATTGGCTACTGTACATACAATCGGCTACTGTATTTACAATCGGAATCCCGCCACTGGGTGAGGGGTTGCCGTGTGAAGCCATAGGCCAGCACCAGCACACCTATAGCATGACCCCTTTCTCCGGAAACAGCCAGACGGCATTGTCCTAGGCGGGGAAAGCTGGCCACTGCTTGACGAGGCAACAAGCGCACTAGCAGAAGACAAACAGGTGAGAGGGGCAGTTGCCAGCAAACTGAACAAAGACATACCCTCACTCTTCTGGAGAGGCACAGCAGCTACGGGATTCCTGGGCACTACCTATACTCATCCGAGTATTTCTTTTAACCACGATCGTCACATCAAGTTCTGTAACCTAGCAGTAATGGCCATCTTTTCATCCCACTACATATTTTATTGAGTCCAGCAACCACCACTTTCTGAACACGAGGGCGTGCGGCTGGTGTCCACGTACCACCCCCTGGGACAGCTGGTTACGGAGGTTGCCCGGCTTGGCGTTGGTCAGCACGAGCACACGACGGTTCTGGCGTACGGCACCCAAGGGGGGGCGAGGGGTAGGTGCGCCGGGCGGGAACCGACCACAGCCGGACCGTGGGTAGTGCAGAAAGGAGGGAAGTGCACAGGGCAGGTCAGAGGAGGACACGGATGCAAGACCACAGGGCAGGGCAGGGCGAGGATGCAGGGGAACAAGCCACGCACCATCATGGACACGCGCATGCAGCATGCACAAACGATCCACCACCAATGCCTAGTGCATGGCACGGGCCACCCACCAGCAACTACATGCGCATGCCTGGATTAAAGCACCCACCAGCATCTGAGTGAGCCCATCATTATGGCTCAGTGCGGGCGTAAGGAATAAACAACCTACCAGACACGGGATTTCCCCGCAGTCCACCAACAGCCACCCACCAGCATCTGGTCCTCCGGCACAAACTTGACGAGGCCGCTGACCACCTGGCGCTGCGCCGGCTCGCCCAGATCGATATTCTCCACGTACAAGCTGGCCAGGGGGGGGCCAGGGAAGGGGAAGCATCATAGCGAGGTGGGTGGGAGCACGGGGGGCGGATTGGAGCAAGGTGGTTTGCAAGAGCATGTGTGTTTGTGAGAGGTGGTAATAATGCCGGACACGGAGAGATGGGAGCAAAGTGGGAATACGCGGGGGGGAGGGGGGAAAGGGGGGGGGGGGGATACGCCGGGTTTAGGATGGGCGAACACCTGTGTTGGAGAGGGAGGGAGAGGCCGGGGAAAGGGAGAGATGGAAAAGGCCAGCCGGTGAAGGCAAGGGGATGGCGAGATTTAGGAAGAGGAAAAGGTGGGGCAGTGGAGACGGGGACGAGGACAGTCCAGTTGAAAAGGAGTTGCGGCAAACAAAGGCAGGAGGTCAAAGGGGCATCCACATATATGGTGAGCACCCACGACCCCCGCTCTTTCATCTGGGTGTGTGGGCGAGCGTTGCCTGACCATACTTGGCTGGGTCGCTACTGGGTGAGTTGCCTGGCCGTACTTGGGAGGGTAGGCAGGAAGCCCTCATGATGCAGTTGGAGAGTTGGCTTCAACAAAAGGGTATTTTTTGTACCTTTGTGCAATGCCCATGAGTGGTACCACGAGTGCGCCACGACAGAAGCATCCACAGGGCGGCTGTGCACCTTCCCTTTTATCGATAAAAGTGGGCCATGGTGCTATGCAGGGGAGGAGGGGATGATGCAAGGGGGGGGGAGGGGATTGTGCGAGGGGGAGGGGGGGGTATTGTGCAGGGGGGCGGGGGGGGATTGTGAAGGGGGGGGGAGAGGGGATTACGCGAGGGGAAGGGGGAAGGGGACTGTGCGAGGGGGGGGGGCAGGGGATTGTGCGAGGGGACGACGCCCATGCAAAGGGGATTGAAGGGAAGACAGGCCCTGAAAGGAAAATGTTTGCAGGCGCAAACGAGCACAGAAGACAAGCTGTACAGCGCGTGCACATGCACACGCTCCCACATGCAGTACCATGAAAGGGTGGCGGCTGCCAGCACACAAACGCACAAAGGGTCGGACTCCAACAAGGGGCCGGATTCCATAATTCCAGCAACCAGGCAATGGAGCAGGATGCTTGTTGCGAGCAGCGCGCCTACCTGTCCGCATCTGGATGCTTCCACACTTTGGTGATCCTGCCGACTTGGATCTTTAATACACTAATGTCAATCTCCTTCTTGGCCATATCTCCCCCGCCGCCCTCCCCGCCCACCGCCTTCTCCTCCTTCTCCTTCTCCTTCTTCTCCTTTTTGTCCTTCTTGGCATCCGCTGCGGCAGGCTCGCTCGCGGGTGAACTGGCCGGCGCGGGCTGCAGCCCAGTCACGCACGCACAAGCCATGAGTGACGGCATGCAAAAGACATGCGTGAAAGGCATGCACAAGCCATGTGCTACGTCACAAGCCATGCGTGACGGCATGCACAAGCCATGTGTGGGGCAAGGACCACAGCTGTCTGTCCCCACCCCGCCACACCCACTATGTTAACGTATCTTTTGTGTGCAATGCGACATGCCCCCTGCGCCCGGTACCGCACAGTGCGGCACAAGTTGGCACCTCTTGGCACGTGCTTCCATGCCACATATACGACAACCACTGCACAAATACCCTTCATCTGAAGTACACGCCGGTTCATTGGCACAGCTGTCACATTGCAAGCACAGAGCACTCACAGCCCATCCAGACCACCCACATCATACCATGTGACAGCGTCCTAGATAAGCCATCCTGAAAAGTGACTTGGCAGGCTGAGTGGACCAGCGCATGCACAGGAACCCACCAAAGTTCGGTCAACCGTATTCCAGTCGCGCGCTATACCGGTTGGAGAGCGATCCGGCCTAGGAAACAGCGTTGAATAGTAATTTCAAAGTTATGGTTTGTTTCTGTTGCAGCCAAGCCACATGGAGGCCAACATGGTAGGCAAGTGCCCATGCAGAGGAAACAAGGAACAACCCATTCCCATCCATGCTTCCATCGCACAATACTGGAAACCAAGCCACACCTTCTCAGCAGCCTTCTCTGCCACGCCATTGGCCGCCGGGGCTGCCACCTTGCCCGCTTTATCACCCTTTTGTTTGCCGGCATCTGCCCCCACAGCATCCTTGGCCGCGGCTGGCGCAGCAGCCTTGGCTACCAAAGCCTGTGGGATGAGCAGTTCGGCATTCAGAGGACAGGCGTCAATCCCCAGCACACGGCGCGGAGAAAGTGTGGGCCGCAAAAGAGGCAGGACGAGTTGAGTGCATGGAAAGGCAGAGCGATGTTTCTGCGTCTCGAATTGGAAGCGTTTGCTAGGAAGACACGAAAGGAGAGTTCGGGAGAATTCAGTAAGAGACAGGCAAACATAGCAAAGCAAGCCTGTTCTCCCCACCTTCAGAATGTTACCATAGCGAAACATGGATGTAACACTGGAAAATAATGATGCCACATCATTCTATGGCAACATCCATCTGTCCCTCTAGTCGCACTCTCCCTTTCAACGAGCGCCAATGTTTCAGAGGCAGGTGGGAACTTTCATGCCTCTAGTATTCATGTATCATAAACAGCCCAAGCGTCTCACTCCCCGCGGAAACAGCACATGGCATGCCATAACACACGGCATTTTGTTGTCACCCACTTGCTCCATGCATCATGGGAGGTCATCCAAGCTTGGTCGTAGAGCTTGGCCGTAGAGCTTGGCCGTAGAGCTTGGCCATACAACTGTTAGTCAGCTTGGGAGGTACACCTAATGTGCCACGATCCATCATTCATCCTATGCAACGAAAGCTGCCCAACTTATACCACAAGGCTAGCTAATAGCCTTTCCCCCCTCCCCCCCTCCCCCCCTCCCCCCTCCCCCTCCCCCCCTCCCCCCCTCCCCCCTCCCCCCTCCCCCCCCCCTCCCCCCTCCCCCCTCCCCCCTCCCCCCCTCTATTCATCCCCCCTCTATTCATCCCCCCCTCTATTCCCCCCCCCCCCCTATTCATCCCCCCCTCCCCCTCTATTCATTCCCCCCTCTATTAATCCCCCCTCCCCCCCTCCCCCCTCTATTCACGCCCCCCTCTATTCATCCCCCCCCCTCTGTTCATCCCCCCCTCTATTCATCCCCTGCAGCACTCACCGGCGGCGCAAACTTGAGCGGTGTGAACACCAGCTTCATGAAAACGTCCTCCACATCACCCACACACTGGTAACAGGGGGCACGAGCAAGGTGGCAAGGGGGGCGGTGAAGTAGGCAGGGATAAGGGCAATCAAATGGGGGCAATCAAAGGGGATGGCAAGGGGGGCAGTGAGGAGGACGGTGAGTGGGCACCTATGAGGGCAGCAAGAAAGGCCGCGAGAAAGGCTGCAAGAAAGGCTGCAAGAAAGGCCGCAAGAAAGGCAGCAAGAAAGGCCGCAAGAAAGGCGGCACGATAGGTTGCAAGGGGTCAGTGAGCGGAGCAGCAGAAAAGCCATGATGTGGCACCTGAAACAGACAATATTCTCATAGCGAGAGACATCCACTCATGCCCGCATGGGCTTGCAAGTGATTGCCTGCCTCATGACCATTTGCTGATACCTGAACCTTAGACCTCTGGGCTCGTGCGTACCTGGATGTGGTCAAACCACCGCGAGAGGCTGCACAGCTGCTGCTTGGTAGTCGCGGGCATAACCGACTGCAGCGTGTGCGGGTGGGTGAACGGGGTGGGTGGGCGGGTGGGTGTGGGTGTGGGTGGGTGCACAAGAAGATGCCATGTGTGAAAAAGACATTACGAGCGAGGACTGATAAGTACATTCCGTGGAAGAATGAGAACGCCACCCAGGGCACCCAGGGGAAACATCGCCATGATGTTGGTTGAAAGACAGAAGGTCAGTCCCGCACACAGTGAGTAGGCGGGTAGGCAAAAGCATGTCCTCACGCAATCAGGGGGGTGCAGGGGCACTGAATTGGAATGCGGGAAGGTGATTGATAACTTGCACAGAATTCGGAACAGGGGAGTGGACCTAATCATTTGAACGCTTCGGTGTGGTCAGCTTGGCACCAAACAGGGCCGTAGGGGGCTTGCGATAATGTTGGCAATGAACCAGAGCAACGCATGGTGGGCTGTCCACTAATGCAGCCATAGGCTATATTTAGACTAGACTGGTAGATAGGCTATGTAAGCTCGACGGGCTAGATAGGCTAGAGATGCCAGACAGGATAGCTAGGCTACGCAGATATTTGAGGCTTAGTAGGCCACATAGGCTGAATAGTCTTGATCGGCAAGACCAGCTACACCAGCACGCCTTCCCCGGTTCCCCCCTTCCTCTTTCTCCCCTCTCTCCCCCTCCCCCCAGCGCACTGTAGCCACCGCACACATGACACAGAGACAGGTTTAGGCTTTCCTTTGCCACAGGAGACCATGGGGCCGGGTTTCAAGGGCGTACCATGGCTGGGTGCACGGCCGCAAACACAACCAGGTCGGCTAGCGACAGCCTGGACCCGGCCAGGAACACGCGGGGCTGCAGGTGCTCATCCAGGGACGTGAGCCGGCTGGCAGGGGTACCGGGTGCGGCGTCCCCCAGCAGGTTGCCCAGGGACAGCTCGGTGTTGCACAACGACAGCCACTGGGAGACCTGGCAGGGGGATGAGGACACAGGAGGGCGCCACATGCCGTTAGGAACGCCGTGGGAACATGAAGGGGGAGACAAAAGGGAGGGTGGGCGCAAGGCGAGAGGGGGGGTGGGCGCGACGCGAGAGGGGGGGTGGGCGCAAGGCGAGAGGAAGGGTGGGCGTGAGGTGAGAGGGGGGGTGGGGGCAAGGCGAGAGGGGGGTGGGCGTGAGGCGAGAGGGAGGGAAGCGAAAGAGAGGTGAGGGCCGGGAGGAGGAGAAGCCATTCAGGTGGCATGGCGGGTGCCATAGAAAGCTATGTGCCAGGAGGGTGGCCTATGGGGCACGCATGCTTGCTTGGGTGCAGAGAGTGACAGGAGGCAGAATGGCTACAGCAGCGGCTAATGGCTTAAGTGCACGGGGTGACCACCCGGAGCAGTGTCATGCCAGGCCCGGCGGCCGCCGCTGACAGCCTGATATACAGCCATTAAATATCGAAGAGCGTGCCCTAAATGGGCAGTCCATTGTGGACAAGGCATACCTGGACGGGTGAGGATTAGTGGGCTGCCCAAGGCAGGGGTGCATGGGCCGCACATTTTGACAGAAAAAACATTTTACAACACTCTCCCCTGAAAATCTGCAATTGCTGGACATGAGGGGGCCCAAGACACATCGGGAGGGATGCCTCGCCGTGCCACCACTGGACCATCTAGGTCTCTCGGCTGGATCCTGCCGTTTAAACACGACGCTTGCAAGCATACTTGGCTGTTTCCCCCAGTTCTAAGGCATGCAAGCAGGCAGTTTGGGACATGCTCTCCACATGCCTGCACAGCAAAGTCCCTTTAATGGATACATCACAACCAGGCCCAATGAATAAGCTTGCTGGAACAAGAGAAGTAGAAAGGCATACTAGATCGAAAGAAGCCATGCAAGGTCACCATCCATCTGTTATAAAGGGGCCTCTGCCACCACCAGTGTGGCCGAGATTGATTACATAACATAGAAGAATCTTTAGCAGCAGGCACACGTGATACCAGTTCATGTGCTGGCAAGAAGGCCCGAACACACGGTTGACACACCTGTGCCGAGGTGCCCGCGTTATTCCCCAGCAGCTGCTGCGATAGCGCCTCCCCTGCATTCCGCGCGAGGAACCGCGACACGGCGTCGCTCCCGCACACCTCCAGCCCCGAATGTGGGTCAACCACCCGTGGCAGCTCCTGCAGGAACGTGCGAGGAGAAAATAAATAAAAAGAACTCAGCCCGACAATTTTCACAAGCGTTCAAAGCGTACTTGCCTACTACGTCTGTACATGTCCGAACATCTAAGCGTCATAAAAACATTTTTCCGTGCACGCCTTTGATTAATGTACAGTAATTCTGACAACCAGGAAGTCCGAAGTAGCGACGTTCGCTCCATCTGACATGCAACGGCACAGCAGTAACTGCCATAATACCAGAGTGACAAAGTCGCCAACCTCTTCCCACCAACCTCTTCCTTCCTCAAAGGCGACCAACAACAGGCTTTTGAGGTGACTAATTACAACCACTTTTTCTGACACAAGCATTCCCACGCCAAAGGAAGTTCCCACTGTGAATCCTATCAAGTTAAGCAGTCCCATACCTAATCAGAGGTTTCGATACAATTACTAAAAATGGCGTTATCACTTGTTGTTATATTGCAGATAAAACTACGCAACCGTCCAAGCCCGCGCCATGACAAGGTTGCTACGCATGAACGCAGGCCACACGTCCTTCACAAAATGGGGAAGGTTCTTCCATAAGCGAGGCACATGGCAAGTCCTTACCTCGGTGGCACCCTTTGGGAACACAGCGACGCATTTGAATCCTGTTCCGAACTTTTTGCAATAGTTGGCCACCAACAAAGCACACTTCGATGCCTGCTGGTCGTCTAAACGAAGCTGGAGCGGCATTTCAAGGCAATGCCTTACGTGTGATATTTGTCACAGACTAAATGCTCCACCAGAGGAAAGGCAATTTTGCAGAAATGCACGTTGTTGCATAGCCAGCGCCCTGCCAATGAACACGCGTTGGCAGTATCACGGGTTCAACGAGGCTGTTTTGCTGCGCACCGCAATAGCCGCTCCCGCGTGACACGCGACAGTACCAGGGAAATTGGCGGGACGCCTACGGCGGTTGTGCTGGAGCGCGCGACTTGCGACCTGCGGGCGCTTGCATGTTTTTGTAAAGGAGTACAAGTTTTGCGGGCTTCGCCCGCGACATTAGAGCTTGTACTTTTTGTGGCCGGTCCCCGGCCAGGGAGCCCCGGCTAGGGAGATGTGAGTCACCACGTACCTCCGTCGAGTGCCAAGTGGCGCTAGTCCCGCCAAGGAGCGCGCGCTAGCTTTAGAGTTTCGACCACAAGATTCATGGAGTTTGGCAAAAGGGTGAAGGAAAAAAATCCGAAATGCAATGAAAGGCCCATACAGGTTCGAACTCAGCACGTCACGACTAAGCGAATGATGAGGTATGCCTTGGCGCCTGAAGTCTACGTAAGCAATTTGTCAGGAAGTTGCACAATATGTACATTGCTAAAAAGGGACAAACTGCGCAACCGCGCAGTGGACGGAGCTCGCGAACTACTTGCGGAGTTCAAGCTCCAGATTGACTGCTACCCCTGCACGGGAGCGCGATGCGCGCGGGGATGAGTGACCTCGCCAAACCCGCAGACAGCAGGGGGAAATCGCTTACAGGCGGTGGAGCACAGGAAAATCCACGTGTGAGCTTCCTGCGCGTTTGTAACGGGATTTCCTTAACAGAAAGTTTGGTCCAACAGCCCAAAAGTTTGCGACGGTTATATCTGGAGCTCGCGAACACAGGAAATCGCAGAGTTTTCTAGTAGGAGCCATCTGGGCATACGGACCTCTGCCAAATGGCTCATCTGGATGTAACGCTTCAGAAACCTCAAAAATGGGCGCGCCGTGGTTTGACCTTTTCGTGATTGGTCGCAACGAAATTTCGCGCAGCTCATTCGTCAAGCGGACTGTAAGTCGCGCCGCTGAGTGGCGGGAGCCGAAAGCCGTTCGAAAGAGTGTTAGCTAAAATTGTGCCAGGGCTGCGTTTTACAAGCTTTAGTATATATGTTGATGCTGGAGTTATGGGACACTCGGCGTCGACCGGCACTCGTCGCCCGCGCCCGGACCACGGAAACCCGGGGGAAAGCCGGAAACGTCAAGCGGCCTGCCGGGCGGCGGGCCGGAAGAGGCAGTTCTCTGATTGTACATAATTATGACCGGTATTCGAGGAGGCAGGAATGCAGAATTCAGTGCCGACTCTACGGCACTGTACATGGCGGCAGCCTGTACCGACTGAGCTGCACGTGGCATTCATCATAGGGCACTAAGTGACCACAAACTGACTAATTAACTTCCGCACTTGCATGTTACGTGAGACAACCATCAGTATGCCTGGACGCACTATGGCGATCCAACTGAACGCCGTGGAAGGAAGTCCAAGGGTAGTTGTCTGAGAGGAAAGACGCGAAGGCCGCAGGAGCTACGTGGCCGGCTATCCGTCAACATCGGCTCTAGGAAGACGGACCGACTACATTGATGGCCAGCCGGGAGACAAACTCAGGGCAACAAGAACTGAAGGCCGGTAACTTATAGAGAAACTGAAACACACACACACACCAACAACAACACCAACAACAACAACAACAACAACAACAACAACAACAACAACAACAACAACAACAACAACAACAACAACAACAACAACAACAACAACAACAACAACAACAACAACAACAACAACAACAACAACAACAACAACAACAACAACAACAACAACAACAACAACAACAACAACAACAACAACAACAACAACAACAACAACAACAACAACAACAACAACAACAACAACAACAACAACAACAACAACAACAACAACAACAACAACAACAACAACAACAACAACAACAACAACAACAACAACAACAACAACAACAACAACAACAACAACAACAACAACAACAACAACAACAACAACAACAACAACAACAACAACAACAACAACAACAACAACAACAACAACAACAACAACAACAACAACAACAACAACAACAACAACAACAACAACAACAACAACAACAACAACAACAACAACAACAACAACAACAACAACAACAACAACAACAACAACAACAACAACAACAACAACAACAACAACAACAACAACAACAACAACAACAACAACAACAACAACAACAACAACAACAACAACAACAACAACAACAACAACAACAACAACAACAACAACAACAACAACAACAACAACAACAACAACAACAACAACAACAACAACAACAACAACAACAACAACAACAACAACAACAACAACAACAACAACAACAACAACAACAACAACAACAACAACAACAACAACAACAACAACAACAACAACAACAACAACAACAACAACAACAACAACAACAACAACAACAACAACAACAACAACAACAACAACAACAACAACAACAACAACAACAACAACAACAACAACAACAACAACAACAACAACAACAACAACAACAACAACAACAACAACAACAACAACAACAACAACAACAACAACAACAACAACAACAACAACAACAACAACAACAACAACAACAACAACAACAACAACAACAACAACAACAACAACAACAACAACAACAACAACAACAACAACAACAACAACAACAACAACAACAACAACAACAACAACAACAACAACAACAACAACAACAACAACAACAACAACAACAACAACAACAACAACAACAACAACAACAACAACAACAACAACAACAACAACAACAACAACAACAACAACAACAACAACAACAACAACAACAACAACAACAACAACAACAACAACAACAACAACAACAACAACAACAACAACAACAACAACAACAACAACAACAACAACAACAACAACAACAACAACAACAACAACAACAACAACAACAACAACAACAACAACAACAACAACAACAACAACAACAACAACAACAACAACAACAACAACAACAACAACAACAACAACAACAACAACAACAACAACAACAACAACAACAACAACAACAACAACAACAACAACAACAACAACAACAACAACAACAACAACAACAACAACAACAACAACAACAACAACAACAACAACAACAACAACAACAACAACAACAACAACAACAACAACAACAACAACAACAACAACAACAACAACAACAACAACAACAACAACAACAACAACAACAACAACAACAACAACAACAACAACAACAACAACAACAACAACAACAACAACAACAACAACAACAACAACAACAACAACAACAACAACAACAACAACAACAACAACAACAACAACAACAACAACAACAACAACAACAACAACAACAACAACAACAACAACAACAACAACAACAACAACAACAACAACAACAACAACAACAACAACAACAACAACAACAACAACAACAACAACAACAACAACAACAACAACAACAACAACAACAACAACAACAACAACAACAACAACAACAACAACAACAACAACAACAACAACAACAACAACAACAACAACAACAACAACAACAACAACAACAACAACAACAACAACAACAACAACAACAACAACAACAACAACAACAACAACAACAACAACAACAACAACAACAACAACAACAACAACAACAACAACAACAACAACAACAACAACAACAACAACAACAACAACAACAACAACAACAACAACAACAACAACAACAACAACAACAACAACAACAACAACAACAACAACAACAACAACAACAACAACAACAACAACAACAACAACAACAACAACAACAACAACAACAACAACAACAACAACAACAACAACAACAACAACAACAACAACAACAACAACAACAACAACAACAACAACAACAACAACAACAACAACAACAACAACAACAACAACAACAACAACAACAACAACAACAACAACAACAACAACAACAACAACAACAACAACAACAACAACAACAACAACAACAACAACAACAACAACAACAACAACAACAACAACAACAACAACAACAACAACAACAACAACAACAACAACAACAACAACAACAACAACAACAACAACAACAACAACAACAACAACAACAACAACAACAACAACAACAACAACAACAACAACAACAACAACAACAACAACAACAACAACAACAACAACAACAACAACAACAACAACAACAACAACAACAACAACAACAACAACAACAACAACAACAACAACAACAACAACAACAACAACAACAACAACAACAACAACAACAACAACAACAACAACAACAACAACAACAACAACAACAACAACAACAACAACAACAACAACAACAACAACAACAACAACAACAACAACAACAACAACAACAACAACAACAACAACAACAACAACAACAACAACAACAACAACAACAACAACAACAACAACAACAACAACAACAACAACAACAACAACAACAACAACAACAACAACAACAACAACAACAACAACAACAACAACAACAACAACAACAACAACAACAACAACAACAACAACAACAACAACAACAACAACAACAACAACAACAACAACAACAACAACAACAACAACAACAACAACAACAACAACAACAACAACAACAACAACAACAACAACAACAACAACAACAACAACAACAACAACAACAACAACAACAACAACAACAACAACAACAACAACAACAACAACAACAACAACAACAACAACAACAACAACAACAACAACAACAACAACAACAACAACAACAACAACAACAACAACAACAACAACAACAACAACAACAACAACAACAACAACAACAACAACAACAACAACAACAACAACAACAACAACAACAACAACAACAACAACAACAACAACAACAACAACAACAACAACAACAACAACAACAACAACAACAACAACAACAACAACAACAACAACAACAACAACAACAACAACAACAACAACAACAACAACAACAACAACAACAACAACAACAACAACAACAACAACAACAACAACAACAACAACAACAACAACAACAACAACAACAACAACAACAACAACAACAACAACAACAACAACAACAACAACAACAACAACAACAACAACAACAACAACAACAACAACAACAACAACAACAACAACAACAACAACAACAACAACAACAACAACAACAACAACAACAACAACAACAACAACAACAACAACAACAACAACAACAACAACAACAACAACAACAACAACAACAACAACAACAACAACAACAACAACAACAACAACAACAACAACAACAACAACAACAACAACAACAACAACAACAACAACAACAACAACAACAACAACAACAACAACAACAACAACAACAACAACAACAACAACAACAACAACAACAACAACAACAACAACAACAACAACAACAACAACAACAACAACAACAACAACAACAACAACAACAACAACAACAACAACAACAACAACAACAACAACAACAACAACAACAACAACAACAACAACAACAACAACAACAACAACAACAACAACAACAACAACAACAACAACAACAACAACAACAACAACAACAACAACAACAACAACAACAACAACAACAACAACAACAACAACAACAACAACAACAACAACAACAACAACAACAACAACAACAACAACAACAACAACAACAACAACAACAACAACAACAACAACAACAACAACAACAACAACAACAACAACAACAACAACAACAACAACAACAACAACAACAACAACAACAACAACAACAACAACAACAACAACAACAACAACAACAACAACAACAACAACAACAACAACAACAACAACAACAACAACAACAACAACAACAACAACAACAACAACAACAACAACAACAACAACAACAACAACAACAACAACAACAACAACAACAACAACAACAACAACAACAACAACAACAACAACAACAACAACAACAACAACAACAACAACAACAACAACAACAACAACAACAACAACAACAACAACAACAACAACAACAACAACAACAACAACAACAACAACAACAACAACAACAACAACAACAACAACAACAACAACAACAACAACAACAACAACAACAACAACAACAACAACAACAACAACAACAACAACAACAACAACAACAACAACAACAACAACAACAACAACAACAACAACAACAACAACAACAACAACAACAACAACAACAACAACAACAACAACAACAACAACAACAACAACAACAACAACAACAACAACAACAACAACAACAACAACAACAACAACAACAACAACAACAACAACAACAACAACAACAACAACAACAACAACAACAACAACAACAACAACAACAACAACAACAACAACAACAACAACAACAACAACAACAACAACAACAACAACAACAACAACAACAACAACAACAACAACAACAACAACAACAACAACAACAACAACAACAACAACAACAACAACAACAACAACAACAACAACAACAACAACAACAACAACAACAACAACAACAACAACAACAACAACAACAACAACAACAACAACAACAACAACAACAACAACAACAACAACAACAACAACAACAACAACAACAACAACAACAACAACAACAACAACAACAACAACAACAACAACAACAACAACAACAACAACAACAACAACAACAACAACAACAACAACAACAACAACAACAACAACAACAACAACAACAACAACAACAACAACAACAACAACAACAACAACAACAACAACAACAACAACAACAACAACAACAACAACAACAACAACAACAACAACAACAACAACAACAACAACAACAACAACAACAACAACAACAACAACAACAACAACAACAACAACAACAACAACAACAACAACAACAACAACAACAACAACAACAACAACAACAACAACAACAACAACAACAACAACAACAACAACAACAACAACAACAACAACAACAACAACAACAACAACAACAACAACAACAACAACAACAACAACAACAACAACAACAACAACAACAACAACAACAACAACAACAACAACAACAACAACAACAACAACAACAACAACAACAACAACAACAACAACAACAACAACAACAACAACAACAACAACAACAACAACAACAACAACAACAACAACAACAACAACAACAACAACAACAACAACAACAACAACAACAACAACAACAACAACAACAACAACAACAACAACAACAACAACAACAACAACAACAACAACAACAACAACAACAACAACAACAACAACAACAACAACAACAACAACAACAACAACAACAACAACAACAACAACAACAACAACAACAACAACAACAACAACAACAACAACAACAACAACAACAACAACAACAACAACAACAACAACAACAACAACAACAACAACAACAACAACAACAACAACAACAACAACAACAACAACAACAACAACAACAACAACAACAACAACAACAACAACAACAACAACAACAACAACAACAACAACAACAACAACAACAACAACAACAACAACAACAACAACAACAACAACAACAACAACAACAACAACAACAACAACAACAACAACAACAACAACAACAACAACAACAACAACAACAACAACAACAACAACAACAACAACAACAACAACAACAACAACAACAACAACAACAACAACAACAACAACAACAACAACAACAACAACAACAACAACAACAACAACAACAACAACAACAACAACAACAACAACAACAACAACAACAACAACAACAACAACAACAACAACAACAACAACAACAACAACAACAACAACAACAACAACAACAACAACAACAACAACAACAACAACAACAACAACAACAACAACAACAACAACAACAACAACAACAACAACAACAACAACAACAACAACAACAACAACAACAACAACAACAACAACAACAACAACAACAACAACAACAACAACAACAACAACAACAACAACAACAACAACAACAACAACAACAACAACAACAACAACAACAACAACAACAACAACAACAACAACAACAACAACAACAACAACAACAACAACAACAACAACAACAACAACAACAACAACAACAACAACAACAACAACAACAACAACAACAACAACAACAACAACAACAACAACAACAACAACAACAACAACAACAACAACAACAACAACAACAACAACAACAACAACAACAACAACAACAACAACAACAACAACAACAACAACAACAACAACAACAACAACAACAACAACAACAACAACAACAACAACAACAACAACAACAACAACAACAACAACAACAACAACAACAACAACAACAACAACAACAACAACAACAACAACAACAACAACAACAACAACAACAACAACAACAACAACAACAACAACAACAACAACAACAACAACAACAACAACAACAACAACAACAACAACAACAACAACAACAACAACAACAACAACAACAACAACAACAACAACAACAACAACAACAACAACAACAACAACAACAACAACAACAACAACAACAACAACAACAACAACAACAACAACAACAACAACAACAACAACAACAACAACAACAACAACAACAACAACAACAACAACAACAACAACAACAACAACAACAACAACAACAACAACAACAACAACAACAACAACAACAACAACAACAACAACAACAACAACAACAACAACAACAACAACAACAACAACAACAACAACAACAACAACAACAACAACAACAACAACAACAACAACAACAACAACAACAACAACAACAACAACAACAACAACAACAACAACAACAACAACAACAACAACAACAACAACAACAACAACAACAACAACAACAACAACAACAACAACAACAACAACAACAACAACAACAACAACAACAACAACAACAACAACAACAACAACAACAACAACAACAACAACAACAACAACAACAACAACAACAACAACAACAACAACAACAACAACAACAACAACAACAACAACAACAACAACAACAACAACAACAACAACAACAACAACAACAACAACAACAACAACAACAACAACAACAACAACAACAACAACAACAACAACAACAACAACAACAACAACAACAACAACAACAACAACAACAACAACAACAACAACAACAACAACAACAACAACAACAACAACAACAACAACAACAACAACAACAACAACAACAACAACAACAACAACAACAACAACAACAACAACAACAACAACAACAACAACAACAACAACAACAACAACAACAACAACAACAACAACAACAACAACAACAACAACAACAACAACAACAACAACAACAACAACAACAACAACAACAACAACAACAACAACAACAACAACAACAACAACAACAACAACAACAACAACAACAACAACAACAACAACAACAACAACAACAACAACAACAACAACAACAACAACAACAACAACAACAACAACAACAACAACAACAACAACAACAACAACAACAACAACAACAACAACAACAACAACAACAACAACAACAACAACAACAACAACAACAACAACAACAACAACAACAACAACAACAACAACAACAACAACAACAACAACAACAACAACAACAACAACAACAACAACAACAACAACAACAACAACAACAACAACAACAACAACAACAACAACAACAACAACAACAACAACAACAACAACAACAACAACAACAACAACAACAACAACAACAACAACAACAACAACAACAACAACAACAACAACAACAACAACAACAACAACAACAACAACAACAACAACAACAACAACAACAACAACAACAACAACAACAACAACAACAACAACAACAACAACAACAACAACAACAACAACAACAACAACAACAACAACAACAACAACAACAACAACAACAACAACAACAACAACAACAACAACAACAACAACAACAACAACAACAACAACAACAACAACAACAACAACAACAACAACAACAACAACAACAACAACAACAACAACAACAACAACAACAACAACAACAACAACAACAACAACAACAACAACAACAACAACAACAACAACAACAACAACAACAACAACAACAACAACAACAACAACAACAACAACAACAACAACAACAACAACAACAACAACAACAACAACAACAACAACAACAACAACAACAACAACAACAACAACAACAACAACAACAACAACAACAACAACAACAACAACAACAACAACAACAACAACAACAACAACAACAACAACAACAACAACAACAACAACAACAACAACAACAACAACAACAACAACAACAACAACAACAACAACAACAACAACAACAACAACAACAACAACAACAACAACAACAACAACAACAACAACAACAACAACAACAACAACAACAACAACAACAACAACAACAACAACAACAACAACAACAACAACAACAACAACAACAACAACAACAACAACAACAACAACAACAACAACAACAACAACAACAACAACAACAACAACAACAACAACAACAACAACAACAACAACAACAACAACAACAACAACAACAACAACAACAACAACAACAACAACAACAACAACAACAACAACAACAACAACAACAACAACAACAACAACAACAACAACAACAACAACAACAACAACAACAACAACAACAACAACAACAACAACAACAACAACAACAACAACAACAACAACAACAACAACAACAACAACAACAACAACAACAACAACAACAACAACAACAACAACAACAACAACAACAACAACAACAACAACAACAACAACAACAACAACAACAACAACAACAACAACAACAACAACAACAACAACAACAACAACAACAACAACAACAACAACAACAACAACAACAACAACAACAACAACAACAACAACAACAACAACAACAACAACAACAACAACAACAACAACAACAACAACAACAACAACAACAACAACAACAACAACAACAACAACAACAACAACAACAACAACAACAACAACAACAACAACAACAACAACAACAACAACAACAACAACAACAACAACAACAACAACAACAACAACAACAACAACAACAACAACAACAACAACAACAACAACAACAACAACAACAACAACAACAACAACAACAACAACAACAACAACAACAACAACAACAACAACAACAACAACAACAACAACAACAACAACAACAACAACAACAACAACAACAACAACAACAACAACAACAACAACAACAACAACAACAACAACAACAACAACAACAACAACAACAACAACAACAACAACAACAACAACAACAACAACAACAACAACAACAACAACAACAACAACAACAACAACAACAACAACAACAACAACAACAACAACAACAACAACAACAACAACAACAACAACAACAACAACAACAACAACAACAACAACAACAACAACAACAACAACAACAACAACAACAACAACAACAACAACAACAACAACAACAACAACAACAACAACAACAACAACAACAACAACAACAACAACAACAACAACAACAACAACAACAACAACAACAACAACAACAACAACAACAACAACAACAACAACAACAACAACAACAACAACAACAACACTAGGAAGTCGGGTTCTGAGATTTTTCTCAGGATCCTGAGATTTCCTGAGATTTTTCTCAGGATTCCTGAGATTTTCTCAGGATTTCCTGAGATTTCCTGATTTTTTCTTGGGATTTCAGGAGAAATCCTGAGAAACCCTGAGACTTTTCTCAGGATTCCTGATATTATATCAGGACTTCCTCTTGAGAATCTTGAGAAGTGCCTGAGATGCGTCTCGCGAAACACTGAGAAACACTGAGATTCGTAAAAAAATCCTGAGAAATCCTGAGATCCTGAGAAAACCCGCTGAATCAGAAAAAATCAGGAAAATCAGGACACTTAACAGCACAAAAAATCAGGAAAATCAGGACACTTAGCATGGCACAAAAAATCAGGAAAATCAGGACACTGAGCATGACACTTGAGAACTCTCAAGTGCATGAAGACAGGACACTTATGCAATATATGTGGATGCAGAAATGATGCAGTTGACACACATGTTCATTGGAAATAAATAAATATAAGTGTGACAAGCACACAACAAGTTACATCAATCCATCATTACATTATATTAGGAATATAATCAATCCCACTCCTCATCAGTGTATGCAGCACTGTCAGAGTCCGCATAATTTACTACCACACGTTGCCTCTCACTTCTCCTTTGTGTGGGAATGCATGCCTCACCGTCGCTGCTCAGCGACAAATCACTAGCAATGTCATCAGGGCTTGATGCGCTGCCACTAGCCGCTGCCATGGACTTGCCAGCAATGCTCTTGCCACGCGAGCGGTTTGGTGCAGCGGCTGTGTGTGTTTCTACCAATGTGTCCGCAGTGCGCTTGCCACGCGAGCGGCTTGGTGCAGTGGTTGCTTGTGGTTCTACCAATGTGCCAACAGTGCGCTTGCCACGTGAGCGATTAGGTGCAGTGGTTGCTTGTGGCTCCGCAGCCATGCGTGCAGTGGTTGCTTGTGGATCTATGGGTGCAGTGCGATTACCTTGTGAACGACCTCGTGTTGTCATGTCTCTTCGCTTAACACACAGTGTCACCTTGCGCTGCAGGTTCATATCAGCATACACGTCTGTGGTTCTCAGCTGAGCACCTGCAGCACGGGATAATACATGCTGGGCTGCACTACACGTTTCCTTTACCATTTGCCACGGCAATTTACAGTGCACGATGGCTATCTCAGGTGCATACTCTGGATCAACTACAAAACCAACTGAACATACACTCCCGGGAAGGACTAAAGCATCCTGCTTGGGCGCTCGCTCCCCTAAAGGTATAAGCGTCAATCCCTCTAAAGGGAGCTCTTTCACAGAACCGACATCAAACAGAGCGACCTTTAAAAGAACTTGCCTACTCCATCCTTCCGTCGGGGCACGGAGGAAACTATGCAGAATGTGTGTGATGCGGCCATACCTAACCCCCTCTTTACCATAAACCATTACTCCCGAGTTGCGATGGCGAACAGTTTGTCGAAGGTCGGCGACTGCAGTTCGGTAATTGCTGCCATTGATGTGGATTGAGTCATGCTCGTCACAAGCAGGCTCCATGCCACACACCGCCGCCGTAATCATCGTGGGGAGGCGTGGCTCCTGGTTTTGCGTGATCCATTGCTTTCTATCTGAGCAAGTGACTTGACTAGTGCGAGACCCAAAGTGGAAATGCCGTGTCTATTCCGGCCTAACATGGCTGATGAAGGCGTTTATGGAATGGTGCGGCTAGGTGCAGGGTTGTGTTGCCTACCATGGCTGCTGAAGGCGTTCATGGGTGCGGCTAGGTGCAAGGTCGCGTTGCCTAATCGCAACCTTTCTAAATTTTTCGCTCGTTGGACCAACGGTCTACCAGGTAACGGTTAAGAGAGGTAGGGCGCGAAGTTGAAAGTTTGGAACGGCACTGTCGTCATGCGGCTATTTCACGGCATCATAACGGCCTTTATTTCAGTTATGTTCAGTTCAGTTTATTCCCACGCCGGTTCCCTAGCCTTGCCCGTACCGGCTTCGGAATAAACGGATGCCGGAACCGTATCCTTGTTCCAATTTTTAACAGGCAGGTACTACTTATATAAAGCCCGAACTAAGAGCTCTTTTGTAGAATGTTCTCACTGCCTAATTGCTTTAGTGACTTTGCGTTAATAATTGTCGGCTGTCAGTCTGTCAGCCAACAATCAGAAATCGTTGTCGCACTTTATAACCTGCTCCAATGGTTGTCCGGCAAAGGCAGGACCAAGCGTTTTCTAGGGTCTGGCAGGACGGCGGTTTTTTAAATGCCTGTGGCTTTCATTGGTGAATACTAGTTACTGTACCTGTAAATTTATCGGCAGTTTGCGGCTCCGACCGTTCTAAAAGGCTTTGAGACAAGTAGTAACCAGTGGAAAGGTAAGATGTCATGACAATACGGAAGATCGCTTGGCTGGAATCACTCGAGACATTCCGCCTGCCGCTGGCTACGGATGTGACCTAGTCGCAATCTTTTTTTTTGCGCAAATTCAAAAAAACGCGTCTGACGTAGCCCTAGCCGTTGTTCGCAGTCAAGTCAGTGCTGGGGCTAGCGGGCAGTGAGGGCACATACACGCTAGCTCGAGCGATGGGGCAACCGATTTCCATACGTAACCAATGAATGCAACCACCGAATAACAAGCGCTGCAGGTGTGGCAGCAGGGGTGGCAGCGAGAACCGCACTAGAAGCGGTTCTAGTAGCGACGACATGTGAGTGACATAAGTAACGGAGAATAAACAGAGCGAGATTCTGGAGCTATCCAAAACCTACAAGGCCGTCATGGACAGGCTGTGATCGAAGAGGAATGGAGCCGGGAAAATGAGCAACTGCGTAGCTGAGCAAGGATACTTATGAGAATTGCTTGGCAGTTTGCATTGGAAGGCCCATAGACCGCAAAAGCGGCATTCTGAGCAAAAGCTGGTTTCTTAGTATAGCATGAACTCTGAATACTTGATTTCTTGTCCTCTTACATGCGTGGTCAATTTCATGAAGATGACCATCATGAAGTACCGTCCTTGGGCATTTTTGTGCGTACATGCCCGTTTGTTGTCAAAGCACGTCCATGCAGACCTGAATCCCATGCAAGCCCCAAGCGTCAATTGCGACTATCTTTGCAAAGGAAAAGCATCTAGACGTGTTCTGATGAAGCCAGTAAGGTCAAATGTTTCATGGTGCTTCCTCATAAGCCACATAGTAGATTAGATACTAACTTGGTTGGTCCATGCGTGAGTATGTGCATGTTGTCATCAGTTTGCTACCTACTTTTTAATTACCTTGCCTACTTACTAGCTTTGTTATTGAAGGTATTTTCCTAATTTTGCACTGGAATTCATTCCTTACATCACTACTATTCTTTCTCCCCTTTGCAATCGCAACAGGAGGGACGGAATGTTATCTTCTCCGCGGTCATGAGGTTGTCCCTTCTGCGTGGTAAGTGTCATAAAGTTGATTAGTCCCTTGGTCCCTCACTTGCTCCTTGCTTCCTTGCATGCTTGCTTGCTGAGTTCGATAAACCCCTTGCTTCCTTGCATGCTTGTTTCCGTCTTTGCGTGCTTGCTTGCTTCTTTGCGTGGTTGCTTTCTTCCTTGATTAGGCCCTTGCTTGGTTGTTTAGCCGCTTGCTGAATTTGATTAGTTCCTTGCTTTATTCCCTTGCTTCCTTGCATGCGTGCTTCCTGAATGTAATTAGTCCCTTGCTTCCTTTCTTAGTCCCATGCTTCCTTTGTAAGCCACTCTTCCTCGCATGCTTGCTGAATTTAATTAATGCCTTGCTTCCTTTGATATGACCTTGCCTACTTGGTTAGGCCGTTCCTTCCCTGCATGCTTGACCACTTGCTGAATGGAATCAGTCCCCTGATTCCTTTGTTAGGCCCTTGCTTCCTTTGTTAGCCCCTCTTCCTTGCATGCTTGCAATTGCTTGCTTGCTGAATCTAATCAGTCCCTTGCTTCCTTTGTTACGCCCTTGCTTCCTTATTTAGCCACTCTCGTCCTTGCGCGCATGTACGCTTGCTTGCTGAATTCAATTAGTCCCTTGCCCTGAAGAAATTTAGTCTAGTTACCCTGGAGCTTCACAGTTAATAAACGTGTTTTCCCTTTTTCAATGCATCGGTCATATGCAATGTCGTGGTTTCTTGGTCTTGCACATCTCAATAATGGCGGTGCTAGGCTTTCACTTGGGTCACCCTTTCAATGTTTTGTACCAGTCAGAAGTATCTTTTTTTATGCCGAGCATGATGTTGTTTGCTATGCCTTTGGTCTGGTTAGGTGTACATGTGCACATGCTGCAGCCCAGCGTTTCTAATCATGGTCCTGTTTAATGCCTTTTTTCCCCCTTCCTGGTTTATGCGTGCAGGTAAATGTGCAACGAAGCACAGTTTGGCAGAGTATATGAAGAACCAAATGATCTACAAGATCTGCCAAACGATGAAGAAACAATCCTCTTTTTGTTGTGATTTATTTTTTGCCTATGAATAAAAGATTTTTTAAATAATATTTATCAATGTAATAAATGCACTGATTGTGAGTCATGCCCCTGTTGTAATCATCTTGCATTGTCGTATTTCTGTTGGTCCCTGATAACACCATTTTTTTGTCCCAGAATGGCTGGAGAATTCGCCTGTGCATGTTCTTGATTTTCTTGAGATTCTACTCGTTTTTTTGTCCTGAGATTTTCTTGAGATTCTACTCGTTTTTTTGTCCTGAGATTGTCCTGAGATTTTGTCCTGAGATTTTCACTACAAAGTCAAAATCTCAAGACCTGAGTTTTTCACCAGAAATCTCAGGACCCGAGGTGTGCACTTACCAGATTTTGTGAAGACGAAAAAAATCAGGAAAAATCAGGGCAATCTCAGGAAAAATCTCAGGAAATCTCAAGACGATCTCAAGACAATCTCAAGATATCTCAGGATTTCTCAGGATTTCTCAGGATTTCTCAAAAAAAACTCAGGACGATATCAAGAAATATCAGGACGAATTTTTTCCGACTTCCTAGTGAACAACAACAACAACAACAACAACAACAACAACAACAACAACAACAACAACAACAACAACAACAACAACAACAACAACAACAACAACAACAACAACAACAACAACAACAACAACAACAACAACAACAACAACAACAACAACAACACAACAACAACAACAACAACAACAACAACAACAACAACAACAACAACAACAACAACAACAACAACATTGAACAACAACAACAACAACAACAACAACAACAACAACAACAACAACAACAACAACAACAACAACAACAACAACAACAACAACAACAACAACAACAACAACAACAACAACAACAACAACAACAACAACAACAACAACAACAACAACAACAACAACAACAACAACAACAACAACAACAACAACAACAACAACAACAACAACAACAACAACAACAACAACAACAACAACAACAACAACAACAACAACAACAACAACAACAACAACAACAACAACAACAACAACAACTGTCGGAGCATATCCTGTAAAACGTGCCGTCTCACTAGCTTAGCCGCCAATGTGTCCGTGAGTGTCCACGCCTCAGCGCCGTGAGCACCGTGAGGACGATCAATCGCGAGGACCTTGACGAGCATGCGCTTGCGATGCTCGATCGCCCAGGCCCTTTGAGCGCCAGTAGGTGTTGAGCGAACGGAGCCTGGCCCAGGCCAGGCCGATGCGGATGTCCTGCACATCGTCGGCGCGGTGTCAAGGAGCATGCTCCACAAGACCCCAACAGTTTGAAGCGGTCGCGGAAGGGAACCTCCGTCCCGTCGAGCAGGCCTGCGTGGCAGCGGTGGGCAGCTGGAAGCCCCAATCACCATCGCCTCAGTTTTGACACTAATCTCCAAGGTTCCCCACCGCCCTCGCCTCCAAGCCCAGACAGTCCAGCCATGTCTGAATGTGCTCAGGGCGCGCGATGAGGGCCGGTGCATGTCGTCCGCATAAATCAGGTCGGCCAGGCGGTAGCCATTGCCAAACCCGCCGTGCTCGCGCTCGGCCGCTCGTTAAGGATGTCCAAGCCGGGTTCGAACCCAGCAGTAAAGCGCGCACGTGCCCGGCGCATGGCGTGATCCACGACAATAATGAAAAGATACGGACACAACCTTGCCACACCCCGTGGTGAAGGGGGAATGGTGGGGTGGTGCCTTCCGCAGTCCGCAGTCTACTACTACTGCAGGTGTGAGCCCTCATCATACAGTCGACGAATGGCAGCAATAAACGCTGCAGCCATGGTGGTACCCGGTCCAAAGCTAGGTTGGCCCAAAGAGCCTCCCAGAGGACTGTGTCAAAGGCCTTCTTGATATTTAGTCGACAAAAATGAAGACCAGCGGCAAACCATCAGGGCAAAGTCGACGCACCTCCTCTATCAACCGGCGCAGCCATGACAGTGTTACGACCACGACGGAAACCCATCTGAGACTCACCCATGCAAGTGTGGGTCCAGCGCGGCGCGGATCGCCTGTGCAGCATCATGCGCATGAAGACCTTCAGCGCGGCGCAGCGCGGCTCTGGAGGCAGACACCCCGATAGTTACCGGCCGGGTCAGCAGCAGAGCCCTTCATGTACATCATGACTCGGATGGCCGTCTGCCACTCAACAGGCGGAGGCTCATCAGAGAGTAGGACACGGTTGTAGAACGCCATGCAGCAGAAGATTCCCCACCGCCGGGTCAGGGGTCTTCAGCAGCTCAGCAGAAAGGTGGTCGGCACCGACCGACGCGTCGTACCGCAGGCGAGCAAGGGCACCGTACGTACGTCCAATTCCTTCAGAGTGAAGGGGCGGACGACGTCGTTGGTGGCAAGGCAGCCCTCCTGCAATTAGCGGGGACTAAGTTGGTAGTCCGCGGCCGAGGAGGGGGGTGCCGGCGGCAGGGGGGGGTCTGGTAACCCCGGGACGGGCGGCCATCTCGAGGTGATGAAGCGGCGGGGGGGGGGGCGCGAGCTCCATGCACCTGTCAAGGAATCAAACATTGTGGGCCAACCAGCGGTCAAGGCTGACCGCCGCCGTGCCGTCCCCCGTGTGCTCCACCGGGGTGCGCTGAAGCCGGCCGCCGAGCCGGTCGAGGTGGTACCACATGCATGTCCTTGCCTTGGTTGCGAGCTTGGCAGGCCTTGGCATCTGCGATGCACTGGGCCGCCTCGATCTGCGTCCTGAGCGTGTACGTAGGCCTCCACAAGGGCGGCCTTGAGCACCGGCATCTGCAGCGGGGCGCGGTTACGCTTGAGGCGGTGCCGGGCGGCGAATTGAGACCTTGGTTGGGCGGGGTCCTGGCGGTAGAGCGGGCCGGGGCGGCGGCGGGGCATGACCGGCAGGTGCCGGGCCCGGCCAGCAACGGCCGGGGCGCGGCCGGCCGCCCGCAAAGCCCGCAAAAATGGCGGCGTTGGGAGCACCCTGGGCCAGCGCGTCGACGTCCGCCTGGGCGTCCAGGGCCGCCAGGTACTCCTTGGCCCTTGCAGCACCGGTTGCCGGCGCTCGTGCTCGGCGTACGTCCGTCCAGGACTTCCTCAGGGTCCCCCCGGACCGGGCGTAGAGCAGACCAGTCGGGGCGGGCCACTGGGGCGCGACGCTCGGGGACATGTATGGAACCGGAGCCGAATGGTCGTGCGCACCGACCGGTGGTCAGAGCACACCGTGGGCGCGTCGAACACTCGGGTGTCCAGAACCGAAGTGCACCTGCATGGGCTGCCGTACCACCACGTAGTCCAGACAGGCCTGATGGCCGTTCTAAGGGCCCCGAAAAGTGACCAAGTCCTGTGAGGGACGTTCAGTTCGGTTGGAAGTGGCACTTGACAGTTGACAGCAACCATCCCGCTATCCCGCAAAAAGGCAGAAAACAGGGGAGTGTTGTCGTTAGCAGCCGTGCTGGCAGGCGCAATGCGCCTAGCTGCCAGCAGTGCCCACGGGGAGCGTGGCGTTGGCGTCGAGCAGCATAACCAAAAAGTTGCGGGCCGGGGTGGCCCCCTCAAGGCTATGCAATTAAGTCGTCGAAGAACTCGGCCCACGGGGAGCGTGGCGTTGGCGTCGAGCAGCAAAACCAAAAAGTTTCGGGCCGGGGTGGCCCCCTCAAGGCTATGCAATTAAGTCGTCGAAGAACTTCTGGCTTTCCAACTCAGGTATCTAGACCACTATGGGGTGCGTAGCCCACCCCAACCGTGAGTCCGTCGCAAGAGGTTGCACGACCTCACCTGGACGCTGGATGACGACCTGACCCCCGCCCAGCAACAGCAGCGACGCGACCTGTGGCCGGAATACCTCCGCCATAAGCAGGACCCCCAGAAGCCCAAGGTGTACTGGAGGGGCGGGGACCTGATGATCAACCACAAGATGTGGACGCCCCCAGCGGGCTAGAATAGCAATAGCCCTAGCCATTGTAACCATTGGAGTCACTGCCGCTAAGGCAGCCCTGCCTAGAATGTTCGCCTAGCTGTGCCAACATACCTAGTCACGTGCCGCCAACGCCCGGTACACAACCAGCCATAGCCTTAGCCTAGTCCTAGTACAGCCATGCTACGCCCGTGCTATGGTCAGATTACTTGCCCACGCTATACTTGTTATGCCCCGCTTACATGGGTCTTATTGCGTGACCCACAGTTTGCCGGATCGTTAGCCTGTCCTTTTAGCTAGCGCGCCCGATTGCGGCTGTGGCATGCCTTTGGCATGAAGGAGACTGGGGGTCTCTGCCCTTTCTCCTGTAGTGCACACACAGGGATTAAAAGCACTTCAGTGCTCCGTGACTCCCCAACGGGAGCACGTGTTTAATTAATTAATTAATTAACCGTGAGGTGGTGTTTAGACCGCCCCTCGACTGAGGTGAAATGTGCTACCATAAGGCGTGGGGTTAGAAACTGTAGCGTGCTGATCGAGCACGCTAAGCTAGGCTGGCAACTGCCAGTGGCGAACACAAAAGGCCAACACCACCTTGGCCTGGCGTCCCACCGCCAGCGAAGTAAAATTAACGCCAACCGCCTGCATGCCCAGGCGATCAGTGCGCACCGTGCCAAATGGCACCGTGCATGCGACGATGCTCCTGCACGCCTAGAATAGACACACGATGTGCAATGCAAAAGGCAACAAGCTCAGGACTCTACCCGGTAGCTATATGGTCACCGTCTGCTAGCAATGTGCGTACGTTGACAGTCGCAAGGGCCAAGGATGCCTGCTGGCCCAACAGGGGAGAATGGCGACAGATGCATGATGGTGGTGGGTGCAGCCGAAGGTGCATGGGGGTGAGGATGGACATTTGGAGGGAAGGGAAACGGAGGGAATAGTGCTTTTCATGCATCGCATTGATTTTGTCCTGCAGGCGTAGGATGCGAGCCTGCCGCCTGCTCTGGGTATTTGGGGATGATTGTGCAAGTCGCAACGCCGAGGCGTAGAAAATCTAGCATGCGTTGGGGTTTGCTAATCTTACTGCTGAGAGCTGTCGTTCTAGCCCGAGATACCGGCACCACCATGTGTCTCAGTCGACTGTTAGGTCGATGCATGGTAGTGGAACGGGGGACTGTTTAGAGGCTGTCCCCGAAGCCTGTTAGTCGCGAGCCGACGAGGAATTGGTTGTCTACCTACTGTCGCACCACCAGAGGCAGCACCCTTCTTGCTAGACACTTCACGAGACTCTGCTCCTGGGCCGGGTGTTAATCTGAACACCATTAAAGAATGCTGCAAACGAGCCACTCGGGCCGGCCGAGCAAACGCATCTTAGCACGCTTTCCCTTGGTCTGTTGCGCCCGAGCCGCCTGGACGTCGGGCCGTATCCATGAGACACCCAACACAGTAAATTATATCGATCCTTGAGACAATACGGTAAAATTAAATACAGATCGAGTTTGCTTCGCCAGAAATTGTGCATGAGCAATACACGCAATAAAGGCCCCTCATTTTTCCGTCTGGCACACGACCTGATGAACACGACGACCTGACCCTGGCACAGCAACACCAACGACGGGAGCTATGGCTGACCTACATCCAGCTCCGGCAAAGCGCAGGGGGGAAACCGGTATACTGGAGGGGGGACGTCATCCACGTCGACCACGAGCCCTGGCAGGCGCCCCCTGCCACCCCAGCAACCCCAGTCTAGGGAATTTATAGCAGCAGTGTAGATTGGTCAGGCTTAGCTTTCCACGTGGCACTTAAGCGCCTACCCGCATGTGCGCCCATAATGCATGCCCCCACCCCCATGGAGGGTGCATTAGCCGCGCTCTGCCCATGATGGGACTCCCCATGGATGATGTGCACATTAACCCAGAATTTAGCCAAGCTCTGCCTATGCAGAGAGTCACTCTCTGCTGAGAAGCCATGCCCTAGCCATTGTTTAGCCACGATGATCTTCGATCCCCCCTATGTCCAGGCCTATGTCCCGCCCTAGGTGCTGGAATACATAGCGGTGTGCAGGTGCACTTTGTGCACCAAGAGCAGATGGATAGTTTACACCGTACCCTAGCAGGAAGTGGCCATATGCCCCTTCTCAATCAGGGTTATGTGCTACATGTACTCCCAACGGAGTTATGTCACAATTTAATTTAATTTAATGGACACTTTCTATGTAACTTCCTGTTGTCTTGAGCACTGGCATAAGATACACAGCATGGAGACTGCATGACTATATACAAGTAAACCTTGAACATACCATATGTTTTAAAAGCCTGCCCTCCTTACACAACCCCATATAATAATATTGCTGCTACTGACCGCCACTCATATCGCCCACCCCCTCCTGCCGCGATCGCGGGGCAGACCTGGGCCTAGCAGCCGACGCCGTCGCAGGCCGGGGCGTCGCGCTACTATTCTTGACGGCGGGCATGCCCAGCCGCGCCGTGGACGGCTGGTGCCCTAGACTGGCCGAAAGGCTTGCATCCTTGCCCGACAGCGACCGCAACGAGAACGGCGCCTTCCACGGCTCGCGCAAGTCCATGGATGCGGAGGCGTCTCGCCCCCCCACAACCACGGGCTCCACCGGCTCCTGAAACGCCCGCTCGAGCGCCCACTTGAGGGACTCCTCGCGGTCCTGTAGCACGACACCACCTGGCACCACCAGCCGCTCCAGCTTCTCCAGCACGTCCTCTGGGAGGTTGAGCGCCGCTGCCAAGTTGCTACCGCTCCTCACCTTGCTCGGCGATCCACCATGCTTGCCGGGCGAGCCCCGGTGCTTGCGCTTGGACGGCGATTCCCCCCGATCACTGGTCATTGAGGCTGCTGCGCCCCCGGTCAGGGTGCCTGCTGGGATCGCGCTTGCCAGCATGGCGGGCGAAATGTTGGGGTGCAGCTGCGGTTTGGGGAAACCCAGGGAGCGTGGGTCGCAGTGCACGTTGTCGGTGTGGTAGTGGGAGTGGAAGGTCCCGCGCAGTGACAGCTTGGTCCCGCGCAGCAGGTCCGCCTTGCGCAGCTCCTGCTTGTACGCGTCATTGAACAGCTGCAGGTGCTCCATCTCCAGCCGGCACGACTGCATGGCCGAGAGCACCTGCACAAGGGGGGGGGGGGGGGGGGGGCGGTAGGGGGTCAGGGGCGCCAGGGCATCATCACAAAAGGATGTTGTATTGGTTAGCTTCTTTTCTTCCCTTGCAAAAGTGCCCCCCAATGTCGGAGATGCAATCACCCCCGCAAAGCATTGGTAACCGTTTCTTGAAACCTGCCGTGAGGGAGAGCTGTGTAAGGCGAGGGGGATACAGGGGAGGACGGAGGGGGTGGGGGTGGGGGGGCAAAAACGAGAGAAGCAAGGGAGAAAATATATCATGGGAGGGAGAGGCTTGCCAGGATTGCTGACGTGCCAAGGAACATGCGTGGCTGGTATGGTTGTCTAGAGGCAAGCAGAACAGCCTGGGTGACCTGGCAATGGGAAGAACCACAGCAGCGGCAAGCGTCCCCACCGTGTCGACACGCCCCTGGGCCTCCCCTAGCCCAGGGACAACGCTGCTTGCATGCTCACATGAAGGCTTTAAGAAATGGAAATTTAGGGGCGGTGGAAGGGCTGGCTAGCGCAGGAAGACCGATGATAACAAGGACAACATGGTTCTCAACACTGTTATAAGAATAATAAAAACAACATTTATCTAACCATTATTAAAGTCGCATGCGAGCAGGTGACCCACCCGCGCCTTGGGCACCGCCATGGCCTCCACGAGTCCGTGTGCACAGTCCACAAAGTGGTACCGCCCGCCCGTGAGCGCGCTGATGCGGTGCAGCAGCTCCTCGCCGCGCTCCCACATCTCGGCCGCGGGCGTGCCGCCTGGCATCCCCAACAATGCCGCGGTGGCCCCGTCCTCGTTGTCCAGCAGCAAGTGCGTTCCGTGCACGTGGCAGCGCTTCTCGCGCAGCTGCTTGCCCACGCTGATGAGCACGCTCTCGTGTGAGTGGAGGTCCACCGCGCACGAGATCAGGAACGCCGCGTCGATCTTGCTGCTGCTGCTGCCACGGGGGGTGCTCGCTCCGCTGCCACCCCCCTCCGCACCGGTCTGCAAGCGGTGGACGTTGGAGGTGGCTGCGGACATGCCCTGGCTGCTCGCGGGAGGCACCGTGTTGAGCACGGCGGCCATCCCGCCCGCAATGTCGGTCACACCGCCCGGCTTGAGGTCTTCAATCCAGCGCCTGCGGGAGGATGGAGGGTGGGGGGGCAAGCATGGAGGCGCAAGGCACGGGGCAGGCACGGGGAGGCAAGGCAAGGCACGAGCAGGCACGGGGCATGCAAGCGCATGCAAGGGAGAGACACACGGGCCTGATGGCATGAGCTCAAGCACTTGCACATGCAGAGTGATAAAGTGGAAACCGTATGCCTGCAAGGTAGTGTTTCATCCGAGCATGTGGCTTTCGAGACGATCGTTCGACGGATTGGTGGCATCACTGGCATGCGAATCCCTGATCACGTTGCAAATATCCACGAGTCCGTTTCCAGCAGGCTAGGTGGCGTGCTTTGAAGATGCACACCATGCTTGGGGGTTCCATCCTTTATGCTGCCGTCGATGCCAGTCACGTGCACACGATGGCTGTATCCCAGGAGGCAAGCACGCACCTATCTCGATGGTTACATGAGTAGCATCCCTTCCCTGCCAGGACGTGATGAAAAGGGCAGGCGATGCATTCCTTCCTCCCCAGGGCGCCACGCCCACCCACCCCAACCCACCTGGCCTCTCCAGCGGAAGCAGCGCTGGCGGTGACAAAGTCCCCATTGCGCCAGCGCTTGACGCCGCCCGAGTTGAACGCGAGCAGGCTGAAGCGGGGGGTGATGTAGAACTGGATGCTGGGCGAGCCTCCCTTGGGGTTGGCCACGGCCGGGTCCCCTTGGACGCGCGCGGCCCAGAAACCGATCAGCTGCTCGATCTCTTCCCCGGTGATGCGCAGCAGGCCGAGCGAGATGGCGGAGGAGCAGTCGACCGCAAACACGCAGACGCCCTGCCGTGGTGGGATGCGAGGGGATAGTTAACACGGGGGGGAGCATGCGAGGGGACAGGTTGCACGGGGGGGTAACCAAGGCAAGAGTACACCGTCAAGGGGGCATGCCAGGGAGTGGCATACATTAAGGTACGCGCGCGAGGGAGTCACGTACAAGGGAGGGGCATGTGGAGGACGTGGACGCAACGGAGTACCTTACAACGAACTCTTTTCCAAAGGGGGGTGGCAAGCAAGGGGGATGACGATGCACTAAGCACCGCGGCTCCAACTGTGACAGCGCCTAATGCTATGACTACCTAATGCCTCGAAAGCTAGGCAGTCCTTGCGGTACAGGCAGAGCTACCATGGGTGCTGTGTCATCTTCAAAGTCATAAACGTGAGGAGTTGCACGCGGGGCCACAAACGTGTATTTGGTACAAGGCAGCGGCAATTGGTCTTATGAAATAAAAAACTATGTATCAAATAACAATGAGAAGTTGAACTTGAGAGACCACTCACGTTGAAGTGAAGCGCCGCGGTCCCGAAATAGAACCGTCCGTTGAGCGGTCGCTCGATCACCTTGGCCTGCACGTAGGCCAGGTGCAGCTCCAGGCCCCGCACGCTCTCGCGGTACTCCTCAACCAGCGCGCTGATCGTGGCGACCATGTGGGGGAAGAAGCCCACGTGGATTATGGAGCTGTCCTTGCAGCGCCACGTGAAGAAGGATGAGTTGCAGTACACCTGGACACGGGAGGGGTGGGGGTGAGGAGGCAGGGGTGGCCGGCGTGAGGTGGAGGGAGAAGAGGAGCTCGGGGGAGCTCGAGGGGATGGTGGGGGAAGCATGGCACACGGACCATGCTCAGTCCCGTGGCAAAATATGGTGCCGCAAGACCCAGCACATCACCCCGCCCCCATGGAAAAGAAAAGGATCAGGGACATGTCTGCCATCAAGAGAACTCCCTTCTCCCACATCATGAATGGGCTTAAACTATGATCCACCACCCTCCACACCCCTTGGCGGTGCAAGAAGCTACAGTCATCCAGGAGATCTCTCTGGAGAAGAGAAGCATCGCTACAATCCTGCTATTACGGGGTGGTAAAAAACCCGGCCGCCGGCCCTAGTCGTCAGCCTCGACACCGGCTTCATGTGAATCGGCCAGGGCGGGGCCAGGGCGGGGCCAGGGCGAACATCCGGGCACAAAACCATCCATCGTTTTTTGGACTCAGCACGGGAGAACACGAGCAAGGGTGAACCCTGCAAACTCTTGCCAACAAGTACGTGCTGGGTCTGGGGGAACGCCAAAACCTGCAATGCTCCCGAGCCCATCTAACAGACACATGTGAGCCCACCAGATAAATAGTTAATAAACACGGCATGACGACATAACCGGCACACGTCACCCACCGCGTGCTCCTCATCATCCTGCCCTGCTGGCCCGCCTTCGCCCGCCCGCTCACACCCCCCCACGTGCTCAAACGCGCCCCACTTGAGCAGCACATCCTTAAGCCTCGGCATCCGGTGGTGCCCCTCCACCAACCGGCGCACACTCTCCATCAGCATCGCTCGCTTCTTGGCCTCCCTCCGCTGCGCGTCCAGGGCGCGCGCCGTCAGCTGCGTGTCCTGCACCTCGTCCTTGCCCCCTCCCAGCAGGGACCAAGGCAGCACGCGGCCCTCGTGCTGCAGCCAGAACCAGGCCGCGTCGGGGTCGCGCTCCAAAAATAGCTCCACCACCTCGCAGTCGACACCATCCCGCACCGTCAGCGTCTTGTGGACGGTTGTGACCACGTAGGGGAAGTCGGGCTTGAGGGTCACGCGCACCTGGGCAGGGGGTGGAGCGTTTAAGGGTTGGAGTGCGCCATGTGGCAAGCAATGGGGCCATTCATCATGGGCAGGGAAGCTTCAACGTAAATCGGCTGGGATGGCCTTGCGAAGGGATTGGGAGAACAGCAAGGGGTGGGAAGTGCGGCAAGGGGTGGGGAGAAGAGCAGATAACATGAGGCAGGGGGCAGGGAAAGCTGCGACCATGCAGGCTGGGCCGCGTGAGTGCTGCATGGAATAGTAACGCGGGTGGGTGCATCGAGGAACCTGTAAAGACGCTGTACTGCGCACAGAACACGGAATAACGGCAAGGAAAGGCCAGGCAAGGCAATGGCTCATATGCGATGTCTGCGGGGCCCTTGGGCTCGTTGTGTGTCTTGGACATTGTACCACCGCTCAGGGGACATCGGTACGGCGCACAGGGAGCCTGAACACCCTTACAAAACAAATTCTGGAGATGCGAACGATCACTGTGCCAGGCGCCTGCGTGCCTCATCGCATTGACAATTTTGTGGAAGACAGCTGGATGGATCATGCCCAGCCATTCATGGGTGCGCACCTAGAGGACATAGAGGATGAGAACTGGTGAAGGCACCAAGCCTTGCAGTGCTGTGTCCATCTGCCAGGCACGGCGGGCAGGGGTTAGCTCTCTCGTACGCAGGGCAGTGGAATGGTGTCATGCAAAGGGGGGGAGGTTCTGCAAGAGGGAAGAAAACCGGTTGAGAGTTCCAGGCATCTACCAAACAGGTCGGCAGTTTGACACTTACATTGGCCCCTGGCGCAAACCACAGGGTGTTGCGCTCCAGCACACGTGTGTCCAGGGACCTAAGCACCCGCCTCTCCCGGAAGTACACACCGTCCACCGCACTCTCCACCTCATCTTCCTCCTCCCACGCCGCTGATGTATAGTACACGCCCTTGAGCTTGCCTCTCTTCTTGCGCCCAGTCGGATCAAACTCGCCATTGGGCCCCTTGCCGTGGATCGCCAGCCCCCCATACATGTTCCGGATAATATTTGCATGGACCGCCTGCGCCGCCTCATCCGTGGGTACAAACCTGGCAACGCCACCACCGCTCTCTCCCTCACCCTTTTTTCCATCGGCCGGTGGCATACCAGCCAGCGCCCGCCCCCATGTCAGGCCATCAGGCCCAGCCTTGCTGCCCGCAGCCGCAACGGGGCCCTGGTCAGCCCTCCTCTCGACTGCGGCGTCGCCCTCATTGAGCCAATCCATGCGCAGCCAGACCTCGAAGTCGATGGAGTGGACCTCCTCCCCACTCACTGTGTCATAGACACGCACGTACAGCCACGGCTTGTGCCGGAAGAGCAGCCGCAGCACCTCACGCTCGTACAGAACGCGGCGCAGGAGGACCACCTCAGGGGACGAAGGCATGAGAGAGGGGGGCAGGCCCGGGTAGGGGCTGGGCGCATGCCGGGGGACGTAAAAGGGTCCCTCCAGAATATCACGTGTGGTGGCCACCAGCCGCCCCACAGGCTCCCGGCTGCTTGCCACAAACTTCTTGCCACCGCCCGGCGACGCCACCTCATCCCCTGTGGGAGAGCCCGGCCCTCCGTCTAGTCTCGCCAGATGTCCCAGCGAGACAGCCCCTTGGGACGCACCCCTTGGGACGCCCCTCCCCTCGTCACCTCGCTCCGCTCCCCCCAGCAGCATCAGCTTGCTCTTGTGATGGCTCACGTGGGCCTCCTCCGCCTCAACAACCCCCACGACCTCGGCGCAGTACTCCACCGGACACGAGAGGACGTCCACAGCTAACACCGTGCCCGCTCGCACAACCATGGGCGGGAGCAGCCCGTTGGGGCGCGTGGTGCCCCTGACGAGCTCCAGGGGGGGGCGCAGGGTCTCCCCAGAGAACGTCTCTGCGAGGGAAATGACCACGGAGCATCCTGCGATGGTGGCCGGTTGCTGCACCGACATGTGCGGCGCCGATCGCTGGCCTCGCGGCGCGCCAGTGCCGCCACTGTCACCCCCCTTGGCCCCGCCCCCATCGCGAGGCCTCACCACGCTGGGGGAGGGGGCGGCATCTCCCGCGCCCGCGGCTGACAAGTGGTCGCAGCACAGGGCGACGATCTTGGACACGCGCTGGAGGCGGAAATGGATGGTCTCCCGCTTGAGCCCGATCCGCTGCCGGACCGTGTAGTCGTTGCCTTCCACCATGTAAGGGGGGCCCACGCGCAGGACCCCAGTGACGTGCGACAGCGGCGGGACCAGCACCTCGGCCACCCCCTCCTCGTCCGTGTACAGGACGTGCACCTCGGTGACCGCTTCCGACACGACCTCCCGCACCATGCCGTCAAGCCAGGCACCGACCAGGGTGTCCAGTCGGCCGGACGCCACACCGCCGGCATCGTGCCGTGCCGCCGACTCCTCCAACAGGAGGCCCATTCCCTGGGTCCCCCCCGGGGTGTACTGCGAGCCTTCACCCCGACGGTTGGGGGATGCCATCGAGAAGCCGTCAAACCAGGGGGACCCTGGACCGGAACCCAGGGGGCGGGGGCTCTCGTACCTCCCCTTGTCCACCCCGCTCGGTGACCACGGGTCGTCATGCCGGGGGCTCATCCCCTCCTCAAAGGGGCTGCGTGGCCACCCCTGCCGCTGCATGGGCGACATCACGTTCATGTTCCCGCCTCCCGCAACCCCGTCTCCCTCCTGTGGCCGCATCACCCAGCCAGCGTGCCGCGGCGGCGGGGGCACCGTCACGGTGACGTTGATTCTTGCGTTGGCCACCGGCTCGTCGGTCTGCACGTCGTAGACGGTGAACTTGATGGGCACCCGCCGCACGAACGAGAGAAGAGCCGACATGTCTACCCACGCGCTGGGGGTCACCACCACGTGGACGTGCCAGCCCACAAACGGGGGCGCGCCCACCACCGTCAGCTTGTACGCATAACCCGGGTCCATCCACAGGCCGTCCAGCGCCCCGTCGGCGTCCACGGGGCCCTCCTGCTGCGGCGTCTCTTCCCATCGAATGGAGCCCGACCTGCGACGTGGCGCCCTCGTCTCGTTGTTTCCCCCATCACGTGCGGTCGCTCCTCGTGGGGATGCCGCCCCTGCCCCGTGCGCGGCCCCCTGGTCCCCTCCCGACTTGGATGCCTTGCCCTTGGCACGTGCGGGGGATGCCTTGCTATTATCCCGCCTCTTGCCCGGGCTCTTTGGGCCCCCCACGGAGCGCCGGCTGCGAACGCGTTTGCCCCGCACGAAGCTGTACCGGAATCCGACGCAGTTTTGCAGGGACAGGAACCGGCCAGCCTCTCCCCATGGCAGCACATCGTTCCCCCCCTGCCCGATCTCCGCCAGCTGGACGCGCAAGCGTGGCCTGCGGCGCACAAACAGGTCCCAGGGGAGGTACTGCCCGTGGCCCTTGCCCGACCCCACAAACGCGTGAGCGGTGTTGTCCGTGTAGATGTCCTCCACCAGCAGGCTGTCCGCGTCGTACTCGAACCGGTTGCTGCGCGATGTCACCACGCGCGGCCGCGGCGCCACCAGCGTGAAGGGGATGCGGCCGGCCGTGCGCGACAGGTCCATGCCCTCCATGCGCGCGCGGTTGTTGCGGGACGCAAACTGGAGCGAAAGCGACGGGTCGCCCAGGGTGGCCAGGTAGCTCCCTGGGGGGAGCACCTGCACGTGCGCCAGGTACTCCAGCACGTGAGCCGCGTCGGGGTCCTCACTCAACGGCGGCCCGTCCAGTGGAGATCCCCCAACACCTATGCTGTCCGCAAACCCTCCCCCATGCACCGCTCCCATGCCACCCGAGGCCTGGCCAACGTTGCCACTGGAGTGGGGTGTAGCTACTGCGTGGGGAGTTCCCACGGCTTGGGGCGTGCCCGTCGCATGGGGGGTATGAGCGGCGTGGGGCGTACCAGCACTGTCGCCCCACCCCATGGTCCTCATTGCCCCGTGATCAGACCCCACATCCGCCACACCCTCCCCCTGGTGCCCCTCCCCCAGGTGGCCGAACGAGCGCTGGCGCCACACCTCGCGCGCGGCGGCGGCAGCATTAGCGTCAAACGTGTCCACCTCGGCCAGCGCGCCCGAGCGCTCCAGCAGCGCCACCGTGGCGGGCGTGAGCATGCCCGCGCTGTTCACCGCGTTCGCCTCCCCCGCGGTCCGGCGGCGGCGCGCCTCAGCCTCGGCCGCCGCAGCCGCGGCTGCCGCCGCCTGCCTCTTTCGGATAGCGTCCAGTGCTCGCTGCTGCGCGGCCATCTCCTCCTCTGCTTGGCCCCCGCTGAAGAACACACGCCCGTCCTCGTTGGTCCCGCAGAGGCACACGCGCCGCAGCGGGCGCAGGGACAGCTGGGAGGGGCTCGCCGCCAGCTGAGGCGTGTTAAGCACCACGCCCTGCTTGCCGCCCCCGGCCCCGTTGCCGCCCCCAGTATTGATACTGGCGGTCGCTCCATTCCTACCGCCGGCATCCAACCAATTACTGTTGGAAGGGCTGGAGGCGGGTCCCACCCCAGCCCCGTTCTGGACGCGGCTGTTATTACTGCTGCCGTCTGTTCCTGAGTCCTCGGCCCACACGGCCACCACGTTGGTGTGGTTGCGCATGCAGCGCGCGCGGAACACGGCGCGTTTCTGCTGCCGCGTGCCCCCCGCCATGTTGCCAACTCCCCCACCCTGACCTCCTCCTCCCCCAGCTGCTTGCTCCGGCTCCAAGAGGATCACGGTCCGGTCCTGCGCAGGGTTGCCCGGCTGCCAGCCTAACACCGTCTCCCGACTGGGTCCACCTGGGACGGATGGATGGTCGACGATGCCGTTGGAGCCGCTGCCCTGCCTGCCGGGGGGGAAACCATCCTGACCCCCCATATCATTCCCATCCCCCCACCCCTTAAACGAGTCATTGAAGCCCCCGCCACCCCCACCCCCCTCGCCCCGCAACGCTTGCGCCGCCACTCCCCCCTCCCACGCCCCCCCCTCCGCCTGGTCATGCTCAGCGGGTGTGATTTCCCACAGGGTGAGGATCGCCCCGATACGCACAGGGACCATGAGCACATGCACCGTGTACAGCGCGCCCTCTTCGACGTACACCGACAGACTCTCACCAAACCGGCCGTAGGGGTAATACCCCGTGCACGACGCCGACAGCAGGTACAGCCGCCCCGCCAGCACGCTCACCGTGACCTCCCCCGTGACATCCGTGACGGAGGCCATGCCGCAGGTGGACCCTGCGTTGCGACCGGTGCCCGCATCTACCCTCACGGCCGCGCCCCGCACAGGGACGCCCGATATGCGGTCCCGGCAGATCAGCCTCAGGTGGCCGTAGGCTTGCACGTGGTCAATTCTGGCTACGTCACGCCCCGGCAGGCATAGCTCGCACGCCTTGCGTATGGCGCCACCTGGCACGCGGTGGGGGCACCCACGGCCAGGGGCCCCATGCGCCGGCCACTCAAAGTCCTGCCAGTAGAGTGACCGGTGGCGGGGAGGTCCCGTGTCGGCGGCGGTAGCCACAGGCCAGAAAGTGCGCCACGTGGGCACGTACACGTCCCGCACGCCCTCGATCTCGTCCCCCTCGTCCTCCTCCATGGATGGCTGCGGGCCAGGAAGGGACAGCTGGCGCCGCAGCGTGTGCAGGCTCCCTTCCTTGGTCAAGTCGGGCGGGGTCACCTCGACACTGCGCGCAAACTCGGCGGCAGCAACATATGCGCTCCGCAGACGCCGCGTGGAAGCCGTGACATGATCCTTGGAAGCCACCGCGGTGACCCCCTGGGGGCTGAGGCTTGCCCCCGCGCCCAGGGTGTTGCTGGACACCGTGCGGTGTAAGTTGCGGTGGGAGGAGGGCCGTGGCTCAGGGCTCTGTCTGGGCACGAGGCGGCCCCCTGAACGAGGGGGTGTGCCGCCGTCGACGCCCTGGTGCGCCGCGTACGTTCGCTTGGCCTGCTCTGCCAGCGCGGGGGACGCTGGCAGCACCTTGTGTGGGGCCGAGGACAGGGTCACACCCCACGCTTGTGCTGGCTGGTGGGGCCTTTGTGTGGAAAAGTCGTCGCTCCTGCTGACATCACCGCCGCCGCCGTGGATGGCAGCCACATGTGGGGACCCTGCCCCAGGGCTGCCAGGGAGGTCGACATGCTCCACCACGCGCGCGACGCCCATCAGCGCGGGATGCAGGAGGCTGGTCGGGGAGGTGACAGGGGAGAGAGCTCCGCGTGGTGTCTCTGCCGCCCGGGGTGTCCTGGATGCACCACGTGGCGTCCCAGACGCGCCACGTGGCGTCCCAGATGCACGGGGCGTCCCTGCCGCACGGGCCGTTCCTGATGCTCGAGGGAAACCAACTGCATCGCGCCCGGAGTCACACTGCATGCAGTGGCCATGAGGGGTACAGTGAGCGCAGCAGGCATGTAACGCGGCTACTTCGCGGTTCCGTACTGGCGGGCTCTTTGCGGGATGTGCCACGTTTCCTTTCCTGTCGGGGACTCGGACGCTGAGAACCTTAGCCTCGTGTCCTCCGGGTCGGACGGCAACGTGTTCCGCGGGTTTCGCCAAGGCTGGGACGAGAAACGGAACGGAAATAGCGGGCGGCTTGGGGGGAGCGAGCCGGTCCCCATGTGGAGAACCTGAACCAGTCTGAGACCGGGCAGAGCTTGGCCGTGACCGGGTGCTCGACATTGTTCTGCACGGGCCGCGACGAGCCTCACTACCATCTTAACCGCTGCCAGCATCCGCCTTTACAAGCATCCATGGCGGGGTAAACGGTGCCATGACCTCGCAATCTTGCCCACTGTATAAACCCCCCTCACATCGTATGCCTGCCTACTGCTCTCACAAGTTGGCGCGGCATACTCGGAGTTAACACAAGCCCAACTGAGTCATTGTCTGAAATATGTATACTGCGCAGGGCCGTAGAGAACAGCCGCCAGGAGTCCCCGCGATGAATACAAATGCTGCTGAGGTAGCGTTCATAATGCGTGCTTGTCGCTCATAAGATACTAATTGCTTCCCTTGAATTGTTATATGAAACACTCTGTCGCTCGGACGAACTTCATGCGTGCCATTATTCGGTGTTGCACGGTAATATTTTATTAGGAGCAGGTTGAGCAGGTTAGGAATTTCCAATTATCACTTTATCGGGCTTTGTTATTAATAATAGCCGGGCTTGAACATCAGCAGACCCACCTGTGCGTCGACACTCGACACAGCCTCGACGCGCTGACCAGTGACCAGAATAAACACTCGGCAGTCGGCACGTCGGCACGTCAAGCACGCGCGTCGGGCTGGGTCCTGTCAGCTTCCCGGGTCACTCGTTCTTGGCCCTTGGGTAACTAATAATTGCACCAGCCGGAGTGGCTTCCAATTTCCTGTCCTGAACTCCTCACTGTGTGGTGCCAGATGGACGCATGACCCCGCTCTCGGGGGACGCGGGCACGCGGTGTTCCGGACTTCCGGTCACCTCAACATTCCTCAACATTCTCACCTCGCCATACTGTACTGTATGGGGCAGGACCAGCCGTTGGATCCACTATTAATAACCCTGTCGGTTGTTGTTGTTGTGTCCCACGCCGCACATGGGCAGCAGAGAATCTATAGTGGGTCACTATTTCCAGGTAAATAGGTGTACGTTTATTCCAAATATAGCCAGTAGTTAATCCCTGCTAAGCCTAGGGTATCAAGAGGGAGCCTGTAGTGGGTCACTATTAATAACCCTGTCGGTACGCCGACGCGGGAATACATAAATTCAACTCAACTCAACTCATGCCTGTGCTACTGCATGATGACCATTGACCGGCCTAGCTGCCATCCGCCCCTGCGTATTATGAGTGATATGTACGCGCCGCAGGCGCATGCTTTTAATGCGGCAGCAAATCGCAATGGCCACGGCCGCGGGTCCTCACATTAATTAACACATGAAAAACTATATGCAGTTAGGGTAATTAGAATATTTACGGGCGCAGTTCCAGAATGATAAAATTATAAATTAGGTGTACCGCACTGCAGACGTTGACACATGATGATGACGGCCGCGGGGCCCACGTCCCTGGCACGGCAGGCGCGCGCCAGTACTGCTGCAAGCGTCGTCGACCGGCCGCGCGCCAGCTGATCAATCTGGGTATTGCATAATATGGTCATTGCAGGACCGGGGTTGATCATGATGGACACGGTCGCCATCGAGCAAAGGAAACTAAAGTAGCTCTATCGAGTGACCGGCATGAGTAGTAGTACTGCTAGCGCCGGCGCCGCCGCGCGCTCATCATGATTAACTGCTGCATAGTATGCGTGTAAGGTCAGTGGACAGCTGCTGCGCATGCACAGCTAGCTACCAGCTTATAGGCTTGCTGGCCGGCCGGCCCGCGCGGCGTTAATCTTGGCAATCAGCTTGATCTAGTGCCCCGGCGGCCGGCGAGATCGGTTCACATATACCCGGTGGTACAGCATAGTACATCGGACCGCCGGCCCGTATATAGCTCCAACTAGTTCATCGCGGTCAGTTGCTGACGTCTCATTCATTTTCGATTACCTGCATCCATCACAAGTCTGACCCCGGCCAGCCCGTAGCCGGCCCCTCAGCAGCCTGCAGTGATCACCATGCGCCAGCTGTCACTTTTCATCTTGGCGGCCAATATGCTAATCGCACTGTCCCTGGCCCGGCCCGTGGCGACGGCGACACTTGCATCGGCCCAAACTGGACCCCACGTGGCCCGGTTGGCCCAGTCAGCCCACATGGCCCAGTCGGCCCAGTCGGCCCAGTCAGCCCATGGTGGCCCCCAGTCAACCCATTCAGCCCGGTCTGGCCCCCCTCCCGTGGAGACTCAGCTGGACGCGGTGCGCACGTTCTGCCGCTGCGCCCACCTGGTGACGGAGTATCGCCTGCCGCCCTCGTCGCTGTTCCGTCACGAGGCGCACGCGACGCGCCACCCGATGGAGAAGGTGGTGGCGGCGATAGTGAGCAAGCTTGCGGCGCGGCGCGTACAGCAAATGCCGTCCGATGTCACGATGAGCAACGCCACAATGAACGGTGTGCCAGGGGACGTGTTGAGATCCTCCACCAGCATCAGCACGAAAGCCGCCATCGCCGACTTCTGTCGCACCGAGACGGCTGCACTGGCCGCGCTTGAGGCCTCGCCCCCTTCCAAGCTTCACCCGGTACCAACCCTGCCGGCATGTGTGTCGGAGTCTAATGATGCGTCGCACGGGCTTCTTGCATCCAAACCAGACGCTTGCAAGGGCGTCTTCCGCCTCAACATGCGTGTGTCCACCACCACGCTGCGTGTGGTGGGTCTCACGCTGTGCCGCCTCGGCTGGGTGTTCATGGGGGAGCCGCCGCCGCCAGGTATCGCCACCTGCGATGATATGCGATCAGGCTGTGCGAGTACTAGTGCGAGCCAAGGCCATGCTAGTAGCGCATGCGGCCAGGGTGATTCATCATCAACGGGCTCATATGGGGCCAGCCAACTAGGCGACGACGGTGGATCGGGTACCACCCAGGGTTCTTGGGCCAGCAGGATTTCTAATAATAATAATAATGCATCAGGTTGCAATGGGGCCAGTCCAGGTTCTGATGGCAGCAGCCGTGCTACATATAGCCCCCTCCGGTGGACATGGAACGTGCAACCGAAATTCTACCACCCGCAACGCGGGGATGCCGTCTCGGGCGCCACCTTTGACATCTTCAACGGTCTGCACTCCGTCCACGCTGCACTGGTGGATAAGGGGCAGCTGTATGATGGCCTGGTGACGTACGCAGCAGTCAGGTCGCGGCAGTGCCTGGGTGGCGTGTCGAGCATGCTGTTCAAGACCTACTTGCTGTACAAGGAGGAGGACTGCGCTGCTTTCTTTCGGGCACTTGAGTGGGAGGATTTAAGGATGAAGAAAGGAGCCGGGTTGCTTGAAAGGGAGGGGCGTGGAAGGGACTCGATCACAAGGGAATCATCTGGAAGGGACTCGCCCTCTGTTATTGATAGCCAAGTGCTTGAAAAGGAGCTTGCTGCGGGGGAAGCGACGCGCGTCGGTGCGATTGGTGGCGGCTGCACGCAGCAAAGGGGTTCATCGGCTCGGGATGGAGATGGCGAGGTTACTACTGATAGCACACAGGTCTGGTCCGGGCCGGCGGACTCCAGTGGGGGTGCGGGGCCGGAGCGCGCGGGCGTTGCGTCTTGCTCAAACGGACCTGGGCAAGAGGGGGGCATGGAAAACGAAGAAAGGGCACCGGAAGAAGAGGGCCAAAATGGGGCAGCAGGAAGGGGCAGGGCATGCGGCCGGGAGCAAGGACAGGAGGAGGGGGAGGGGGAGGAGACGTGGTGGCTACTCAAGAAGACGACCAATTACTTCAGCGTAGGACACCAGATCATCATCCCCTCGTTGCACCTCCCCCTGGCAGGTCATCCCATCTTCCATTTGTCGTCGTCATCGTCATCGTTGCGGGATGCTGCAGCGGAGACAGTGCACGATCCACTGATTGCAGAAGGTCGCCGGCGGTTGGAGGCGTACGGTGCGCGAGGCGAGCTGTGTGGTTGCGGCGACGACAATGATGATGCCATCGCTGGCACCAGTCATGGTCTTAGCACTGATGACAGCACCGGCACTAGCTCTGGTCCCCACAATTCGTATAATAACAGCAATCCTAGCCCCGAGGGTGGCAAAGGCCGCGGTGACAAGGGTGACAAGGGTGATCGGTGCCCCTCCAGGGGCCCTGGCGGTCAACCATGGGTTGGTCGAGAGATCGCGACGCGTTACGTCCGCAACCCGCTTCTCATCGCCGGGCGCAAGTTCCACATCCGGACCTACGCGGCCATTGCCTCCGGAGACCCCCTGGTCGCGTTTTACCATCCCGCATTTGTCAAGGTCGCCCCCGTTCCGTTCACGCACGATGTGGCCAGTCATGCGTCCGCGGGGGTGCACTTCACGAGCGGGGTAGGGGGGGCGGACCAGATCCTTTGGTCCTATGATGAGCTCGACGTGTACCTGTCTAGGGTGTTACAAGTGGCCCCTCCAGGGTATGTGGCGGATACCCTTGTCCCCCGTTTCAAGTCCATCATGGTACTCGCGTTCCGGATGCTGGCGCAGACTACCGACATCCGTCACGCGGGCTATTACCAGGACTTCTCCTTCGACTTCATGCTCGACGATGACCTCCGGCTGTACGTGATGGAGGTCAACACGGACTCCATCGCCATCATCACCTCCCAGGAGTTTTTCGTATCCCTGGCCACGGTGGTTGACTCCCTGTGGACCACGCGCCAGGCGGGCGCGTGGCCAGGTTCTTGCCGCGACGGCGCTGCTCTTCCTGAAGGCATCGACGTGGGCTCCCTGGAGCTGATCATGAATGGGGCCTGGGACGTGGGCAGCCTGCCCGGGTGTTAGAACTCAGTAGGTATCCCGGCTCCATTCTCAGTGCGCAATCGAGGTCCTCCTTGAAAAGCGCCCCGACCTCTTCTTATAGGGTTTGGAGTCCCAACCCCTTCCTAAGATGGGGGAATCCAACCCCTTTGGTAGGGTTTGCCTGGCCATATGAAGGGGTTGTCTGCGATTAGTACGCCTTATAAAGTACATGTTGTGCCCTGCTATCTCTGCAAGTGATTGCCCTAGTGAATTCTTGTATGCCGCACGAGCCATTGGTGGCAGTATTCTTGTAATTTGATTGACCCGATAGCGACCCGCTGTTGGCCTCTGTGGTTGTGCTGCGAAGCTTACACAGGGGGTCGCAAATGGGCCCCCTACTACGTGTGTTGCAGCACCCTGTTGTAAGAAATATATATATGTGAGACTGCAGACACGTGTGTAGTACTCCTACACACAGATCTCGAGTGATTTATCTAGTACCAAATCCGAAAGGCTTGCATCACTCCCCGGACAGGAGAACTTTTGCGGATGACTGTAGGTGTAAGTTGGCGATGCCATGGTAACCGGAGACGTCCGTCCTATAGTCAGCAAAATTGGTGCGAGAGGTCCCCAGTTCGATTCCGGTCGGATTCATTTGCAGATCGCGTTTTCCGCGTTTTCCGCGGCCTGGCACTGAACGCAAAGGTTTTCACCTTTGCGGAGTGTCTGATCAGAATGTGAGACTCTTTGATATATGTGAGACGTCCGTCCTATAGTCAGCAAAATTGGTGCGAGAGGTCCCCAGTTCGATTCCGGTCGGATTCATTTGCAGATCGCGTTTTTCCGCGTTTTCCGCGGCCCGGCACTGAACGCAAATGGTTTTCACCTTTGCGGAGTGTCTGATCAGAATATATATTAAAAATATAATTACTTACAGCAGAGTGAAATCACTCAAACCAAAGCAAACGCCCAGCTATAAACCTATATACAGAGCCATGTCAAAGCTCTATACTACGATAAGACCAATGGAAACGCCTAACGGGAGGAACCTAATAGCCCTGCTGCACCGCAAAATCAGCCCGCGTACGGCGGAGCATGATGTCAGCCATGGCCCGAGTCAGCGCCACCGACAAGCGCTGACGCCAATATGACGTCCAGGTCCGCGCCGACCATGGGGCCCGCTGGCCCTCCAGGTCCAGCCGGTCCTCCCGGAGCCGGCAACACTCCTTGAAGAAGGCGGAGGTCAGGGGCCCCATGGCCCCAAACTCCTCCAGGACAAAGGGCACCACACGATGGTGCCCGACGTCGCCGTAGGCCAGGAGCTTGGCCCGCTCCGCCCGGTCCGCCGTGTAACCTGCCGTGAGGGAGGCCCCAGCCACGTGGCTAAGAGCCAAGGGCCGCGCCACCGAAACGTCAATAAGCAGATGCCGGCCACCCCCCTCAAAGTCCAGCACCACGATGTCAGGCCGGTGGTTGGGGGAATAGAAGGCAGCGCCATCCGCATCCTCGGACCGGATGTTCGCGTGGGGGAAAACCGACCGAATCATGGCGAGCACCACCGTCAGGAGGACAGTGTGCAAATACAAATACCAATTCTGATTCTGTTGGCCCCCCATGCAGGCAAGGTAGTGAGTCCCCGTGGGATCCAGCGGCTGCCCACAGCTACCACAAGGCCGCCCGGCCGGAACAAGAGGCTGCGGGGCAAATAGCTGGTGCCGGAGCGCCACCGAGTAGTGGCTGGGAGCCAAGGCGAATGGGGGGGCCATGGGAAGAGCACGAAGGTACGCCGAGCCCACACTCCGCAAGGAAAGCGAGAACAGCCACGCACGTCCCTGGGCGTTGAGGTCCGCGAAAAGAGCAATCCAATCAGCCGTGTGCAGAATACCCGCGTAGGTTTTCTGGTGTTTATCGATGACGCGAGCAGGGAATGCGGCGGGAGATTGAACGGAGGCGACCGAGGGAGTGCCGCGAGGGAGGTGGCGCTGTACCGCCTGAGCGGCACGGACGGGAGAACAGGCCTGCTGGATCTCAGCATAGGCCTCCTGGATGGCGGTGACGAAGGGCAAAGGGCTGCTGGGGTCCAGGAGGTCAGGCGCTGCCGTTGCCAAAAGGGGCAGGAGCCGGCAGCTTTCCGCCCACGACTGAGCGACGGAGCCCAAAAATGCTGCTGGGGCCAGCCGGGCGGCACGAGTCAGACCGCAGCCACCCATCCGTGCAGGCAGGGAGGCAATGCGAATAGCATGTGGCGGGAGGTCGGGGCCCGGGACCAGCTGCGCCAAGGCCGACTGGATGCGTTCGTCGTGGCCCTCGGCGGCCAGCCGGACCTGAGCCGGAAGAGCGCCCCGGAGCCAGTGAACGACGCGAGGGTGAGCGCAAAACCACAGAAGCAGACCCTTGGTCTGCGAATCATGAAGGCGCGCAATCAAGGGCAGTACCTCAGTGCGTGCCTCGAGGGCGGCCCGCAGAGCATCGATGACAAACGCGGGGTCGCCAACCGGAACGCCGAGGACATCCAACCCATGGAGGCGCTCGTCCCGGCCCAAGAGCTGGGGCGGAAAGCCGGAGCAATCACCTTGGGGCGAGTACACCGCGCACTTGGCCAGGGTCAACTGGAGGTTGATGTCGGCCACCGCGGTCTGCAGTGCCAGCAGAGCCGCGGTGGTGTCCGGCACAGGGCCCAGAAGGTAGATATCATCCAAGTAGGCCTGAATAGCGACCGCCGGGTGGGCAGCATGGACCGCTTGGAGGCAACCCTGGAGGGGGGCGGCAAAGTACAGGGGTCCCAGGGGGTCCCCTTGCTGGGTGCCCGACCGCGACAGCAGGCCGCCGCGAGTGCCGTCCTCCATGATGTGAACCAGTTGGCCGGGCTGGCCGTAGCACACGGCTGTCCAAGCGTACAAGTCCTCGAAGGACTCCATGACGGCCGCAAACATGCTGGCGCGGGACAGACTGTTGAACGCGTTGTGGCAGTCGACCTTGACGACAGCGTGGGTGGGGTGGGCCTCGAGGTAGGCCTGCACCGAATGGATGAGGATATCCGCCCCGCCTGGAGTCGTCACCCCCAGCTGGGCCGCCACCGAGGTCTCACCCGCTGCGAGGGGCGGGCAGAAAAAGGCACGGAGCTCGGGCGCCTTTTGGCGGCAGATCACTTTGCCCACGAGCTTGCGGAGCACCTCACCGCAGGCGATCGGGCGCACCTTGCCCTCGGGGGGGGCAAGACACCCTTGAGCAGAGCGAGGAGGCGAGCGCCCGCTAACCACTCGCGCGCAGCGGGAGGAACGCGACCAGCCGCCAGGTCAATGAGGGTGTCAAAGAGAATGTCCTCGCCCCCATGCCCCACCAGGACCTCCAAGTGCTCGTAGCGCCAGCCCGACGGCCCGGTAGAGGAAGCCCGCGGGACCGCACGCATCACCTCCAGGAAGCAGTCGCGGTCCAGCCGGAGGGGGGCCGGCAGGGGGTCCGGCACGGGCAGCTGGAATCCGGGCTCCGCAGGGTGAAGAGCCTCCAAGGCCGCCAGGGTAGCCGCATTGGCGGGGGCCAGCTTGGCCATTTCCAAGCGGGTCATGGCCCGGCTGAGCTGCCCCTCGCGGACGAGGCGGATGACGTCGGCGGCCACCCGCTCGAAGTTGACCTCCCCCGACAGCCGGGCCGTGCGCGGGGGCGGCACGCCAAACAGCCCCTCCCAGTCCCCCTGCAGAAAGCGTCGGCAACGGGCAATAACCGCACCCTGGAGGCCGCGCACACCACGCCCGAGAGGGGTGAGGAGCAGGCGGGGGGTCACCATGTGCAGTTTAAAGCCCAGCGGGTCGTCCGGAGCGGCGTGCATGCGCCGGAGAGAAACGATTGCACATTGCGCGAAAAGGCTACGCGCGCGGTGGGGGAGGTCGGTCAGGGTAGACGTCGGGTTGATGGCGCATGCATCCCAGGGAACCGTGTCAAGCCAACGCCAACTGGCCGAGTAGTCGGGCGGCGGGGGCTGGGAGCCGGTGGGAGCCGAGGCGGGAGGGGGGAGGGGGCCGGGACTGCTGGCCGGTTGAGGGGCCGTTGAGCAACACAGGCGCGCGCGTGCTGAGCGCGCCCGTGAATGGAGTACACCCGCTGGCAGTGAGCTTCCGGGCACCGGTAACAGCTCATGGCCTGCAGATCCGCCGCGCCGAGATCGGGGTGCACAGCGCGAAGGTGCTGGCAGAGGAGGTTACGGTTGTGGAACACACCAGCACACGGGGACCCCGTGGGAAGCAGCACGGCACACCGGTGAAGGCCGTCGGCGGGCGCTGAGTGGCGGGGAGCGGCGCCAGTAAAGGCAGGACGTGGGGCCTGCGGCGTCTCCCCAGCCGGGCCGGCAGGCGCGCGCACCACGACCCGACCAGCGCCCGGCATGCCCGCCGGGGCCACGGAGGAGGCAGTGCCCACCGGGGAGACCCCCAGCGGAGGGGGATCGAGAACGCCGGCGCCCCTCCCAGGGGGACTCGCCAGCGCGCCCGCAACCACCCCAGGCCCCGGCAACGAGGCCGGGGGCGGCGGCCGAGGGGTCGGGGAGGCAGCTGGCCCCGGGGCCCGGTGGGGGTCAGAATATATATGTGAGCTGGCCCCAGCAGCATTTTTGGGCTCCGTCGCTCAGTCGTGGGCGGAAAGCTGCCGGCTCCTGCCCCTTTTGGCAACGGCAGCGCCTGACCTCCTGGACCCCAGCAGCCCTTTGCCCTTCGTCACCGCCATCCAGGAGGCCTATGCTGAGATCCAGCAGGCCTGTTCTCCCGTCCGTGCCGCTCAGGCGGTACAGCGCCACCTCCCTCGCGGCACTCCCTCGGTCGCCTCCGTTCAATCTCCCGCCGCATTCCCTGCTCGCGTCATCGATAAACACCAGAAAACCTACGCGGGTATTCTGCACACGGCTGATTGGATTGCTCTTTTCGCGGACCTCAACGCCCAGGGACGTGCGTGGCTGTTCTCGCTTTCCTTGCGGAGTGTGGGCTCGGCGTACCTTCGTGCTCTTCCCATGGCCCCCCCATTCGCCTTGGCTCCCAGCCACTACTCGGTGGCGCTCCGGCACCAGCTATTTGCCCCGCAGCCTCTTGTTCCGGCCGGGCGGCCTTGTGGTAGCTGTGGGCAGCCGCTGGATCCCACGGGGACTCACTACCTTGCCTGCATGGGGGGCCAACAGAATCAGAATTGGTATTTGTATTTGCACACTGTCCTCCTGACGGTGGTGCTCGCCATGATTCGGTCGGTTTTCCCCCACGCGAACATCCGGTCCGAGGATGCGGATGGCGCTGCCTTCTATTCCCCCAACCACCGGCCTGACATCGTGGTGCTGGACTTTGAGGGGGTGGCCGGCATCTGCTTATTGACGTTTCGGTGGCGCGGCCCTTGGCTCTTAGCCACGTGGCTGGGGCCTCCCTCACGGCAGGTTACACGGCGGACCGGGCGGAGCGGGCCAAGCTCCTGGCCTACGGCGACGTCGGGCACCATCGTGTGGTGCCCTTTGTCCTGGAGGAGTTTGGGGCCATGGGGCCCCTGACCTCCGCCTTCTTCAAGGAGTGTTGCCGGCTCCGGGAGGACCGGCTGGACCTGGAGGGCCAGCGGGCCCCATGGTCGGCGCGGACCTGGACGTCATATTGGCGTCAGCGCTTGTCGGTGGCGCTGACTCGGGCCATGGCTGACATCATGCTCCGCCGTACGCGGGCTGATTTTGCGGTGCAGCAGGGCTATTAGGTTCCTCCCGTTAGTAGGCGTTTCCATTGGTCTTATCGTAGTATAGAGCTTTGACATGGCTCTGTATATAGGTTTCTAGCTGGGCGTTTGTTTTGGTTTGAGTGATTTCACTCTGCTGTAAGTAATTATATTTTTAAAATATATATGTGAGACAACAACGTTTGGCTGATTCACCTTTAACCCAAAGCACAGCGCATGCCACGCATGGTTTTTCAATATGAAACAGTACGTGGCCTGGGCAAGCTCTAACGGCGAATTCGTCGACGTGAAACCCGGGACTCGGGCCGAGTGCGTATTAAGGTGCTAATGGCTTGAATTTTGGGACCTGCGCCTTGCAGGCTGATTGATAACTTGTACAGTAGGCTTACCCACGTGCAAGAAGCCAGATTTTTTCATGAGCCATTTGTGCATGAATAAACACATGACTTGTGACGTAGGGTGGACACATCGCAGTCATGGTCAGACCCCCCTGTATTCAAGTACCAGCTATCTCTCTGAATTTGCATTTGGTAGGTCTGAGCATAGCTCAAGAAATCCGTTGATTTATGGCCTTTCAGGATTAAAGCATGTTTAAATTTATGACAAAAAAATCCTACCTAATGTTATGACGTGGTCTATAAATAGCTCACAACGCAATATACATTGCGTTCTAAAAAGTCAATATACAGCACACCGGCAATGCAAGTTGCATACCTGTAGGCTGCATGCCATATTAAGTGAGACAACTATGCTGGGCGCTACATGTACAAAAGGTAATTATTCCTGACAGTCCTAAACCATGCCAGATCTTCCTGCCAGCTCGCCACAATTTCGTCCACGGACATGCCCCTAGCCACGGCGTCCCGCAGCGCAGGTGACCCGTACAGCAAGTCCACAAAGTGTTTGGAGCCTCCAAATGATGGCGTCTGCCACTGGAAATGCTTGGGATAAAGTGTCGCAATCGCGATGATTACGGACAGCGCGATGTGCAGCGGGCTCACCAAACTTGCCTCCGTCACATGAATCTGCAAGCCCAAGATATAACAAGTACCAATAAAATTATAAAATTATCGTGGGAAAACGGAGTGGCGGAGGGAAAACGGAGTGGCGGAGGGCAGAGGGGAAAATATTCAACATAGACACCCACAAAGAGAGAGCATACCAATTTCGTCCGGGGGTTGTGGGTGAACCCTGGGTATGCCCCTAACAACCTCCGGCTCCGGGAGAGGCCTATATATATTCTCCCAAACCGGCGCCTCTGAATGAGTTCCAACCCTATCTGTGGCCACTGGACCATGGGGCAGCCCTACTGCACCTCCAATGCTTTTGCTATGTCGAAGCTTTATTGCACCCACAGGGGATGCCGGATCGCCTCGACGGGTCTGATTGTGCACCCCGTGGCATGCCTGTGGCATGAGGGAAGGGGGGGGGTCTCTGCCCCCTGCCCGCTATGCACACTCAGGGATTAAAAGCACTCTGGTGCTCCATTACTCCCCAACGGTGCACGTGTTTATGCAATTAATTGATAAGAACTTCATGGGACATAGCTTGAAGACATGGGAGAGGCCTGAGGAAAAGCAAAAAACAAAGAAAAATGCATAGATTCTAAACAAAACAAAGCGGGCGCAGTCAAGCATGGGAAACCAGCCAGTTCACCCATATAAAAAACTAAAACTTCTCATGTTATACACCAGCAGCCCAGATGCGCACACGCAAGCATGCCACGTACCTATATAAAACATAAATTCCCTACCGTACCAAATCAGTTAATGGCAGTAGCCGCCAAAATATACAAATGTCATGAAAATATAATGCAGTGAGGACATTGTAGCATTTGTGGAAGGGTCGTAGTGACCAAGTGCAAAAATCCTGATATTTCCCTCCTGTGGCACCCAGATTCAGCAGTGCAGGCCCCATATCGTAACCGGCCCAGAGTACCGTTGGATGCGCTCAAAGCAATTGGTAGCCTAAGCCCTCTGCCGAAAACAGGAGAGAGAACTTGGCCACAAGCAGCGACCGACACGGAGGTGCCACAGGGCATCGACCTTCATCCAGGCCATAAGTCATTAGTCACACTAACGCATGGCCTACAACTGTTCGGCAAACCCAACCATGAGAGAGGGCCCAGCAGTTGCCCTACAACTACGCGGGATAAAAGTTTGAAACATACATTACTTGGCCTGGATGGAAAAACTTGTAAAATCCTAGCTAACTGTTAAGGAAAAAAGAAAAAGCTTACTTGGACGCCCTGGACGTCGTGCTTCTCGTACTTGCTGAAGTTGGGCGTGAAGCCCACCTGTCGCACGGCAACCCCCGGCATGTTCCCCTTGCGCAGCACGTCTGCCAACTTGCCATCGATGTAGGGAGCCCCAAACTGTGAGCAGGACAGAAAGCCGTGACAGGAAGCCATATGTGCTCCAGGACATGAAAGGTATGTGGTGTGGCCTACATGATGATATTAACAACATCGATTGCTTGGCATATGCAGGCCCCTTCAGCCTCTCAGGCCCAAGCCCAGGGCCATCTCCCCGCCCCCTCCAACTGGTCCACGAAGGAAAATGGCATAAATGCTGGTGCTAGTGGCATTCACTCCCCACGCTCATTTGGGCACAAAGTACTGAACGCTCGAGGCTCAAAATCGCCGGCTCAAAATCTCATGTTTTCACTAGAAGACAACGAACAGATCACACACACACACAAAAAAAAAAACTTACACAATATTTTCCAAAGTACTGTACAAAAACACCATTTAGCAGGATTGCGGTTAAGGAACACTAGCCATAAAAAGTGCATTTTCCCCTGGGGCTAGGCCCTGGAAAGCTCATGTCTTTGATAGGCCCTGCGGTGTGCAACTGCGCAAGAACACCTGTCTAACCATTGCCAGGTACAACTACATCCATAAAGCAGGCACGGGGTCAGCTGCCTAGCAATGAGAAACCCCCAAAGGGCCCACCAGCTCTACTCCTTGCTCGTACAACCCACCCAACTATCCATGTGGCTGCGTGGCATGACAGAGGTCGGCTATGGCGGCTGAAACGGAAAAAATGCCGCAAGGCCGTGTGCATGCCTTGTGGGTGCGAAATCACGGTTGGCACACTTACAGTCACAAACGGGAGGGTCGTTCCCCTTCCCTCCGAGACATTGGTTCCCTGTTCCAACGGCGATGCACAACGTCCCCGTCCCGTAATCCACCATTCCGACCCCACCCATCCCACCCACATGGACCAAGCAATACCACAAGTGACACATTGTTAGCGTTCACAACAATAATGGCTTATGATCTACCCTGCCACACATCTCCTCTACTCAATAGGCTGTCTTTTATGATCCTGCATTCTACTTCTCCTGTGCAGCACACATCATGCAGAAACAACAAGGCTGTATCACTCCCCACGAGAGCTGGGAATCTGTCAGTGTGGCTTTGTCACACCCGTCATCCCAGATGCATGCATTTCCTTACAGGATCTACACCCGTCCCAAGCCAACAGCAGCAAGGTTCATTAAGAAAAGGTCCATTGAAAGCCCATGAACCATGACAGAGGGTATTCTCCATTCCCCCCCCCCCCCCCTCTCCATCAGGTACCAAAAAAGCCTCTGCTGGCGGGGCGCTATGTGAACACTGCAGCCAGGGTGCTCGCAAGCGCTTGCCCTCACCTCGATCAAGGCAAGGCCATTGTAGAGGAGGGCCACATCAAATGTGGGCAGGTTGGGCGATGGTGGTACCCAGATCAGCCCTGTGTCAGGCCACAGCATGCGCCGATGCCAACCCTCCATGGCCACCACCTCCAGCTTCACCTGCAAGCATGGCCATCAAGTAATCCAGTCCCAGAAAAGCCCAGCCCACCCCGTGCCCACCCCGTGCCCAACCCAACCAAACACCCGGCAGACACAGAGGGCCACAAGAGAGATACAGTACAAAGGCAGTAGGAAGCAAAAAAGCAAGACAGGCACGAGGAACAAGGCACAACCGCCACGCAACGGGGTGAGCCGCTTGGCGCAAAAGCAAGATCGGGGAGACAGAAAGGGACCAGGGAGGCCGGAAAGAAGTCTGCAATCTCTCCCACATTCCAGGATTGGTGTCATCAGCAGGACTTGATGTTGATACAGTTTTTCATGTAAAAAAATAACCCAGAGGAAGGGGTGGGGCAGTGCGTGGGTAAGGAATCCCTCCAGCAAGTCCATGCATAGTCACAGCTCTGACATGCCACTTGGGGTGCCGCTCCATCCACCGTCATTTCACCAATGCCATGCACCAATAAGATGGGTAGCTTCCCAGTTGACACAACCCCTGACATGACTCCAGCCATGCCTGGTGACAGACGGTCCAACAGCTCCAACAGCTACAGCCCCCGCCGCTGCCAGTCACTTTGTTGATCCGTTCCGTTTCCATGCCTGTCCCATTCCAATTCCATTTCCCCTGCATGACCAGGTCGACTGACGACATGGTGAGCACATGCATGCACGGATCAGGAGAGACTCGCCTGCCGACTCCAACAAAACACATACATGACAAATGCGCGCATACACGGACATGACAATGCGCGGGGAGGCTCGGCCCTGGTAGAGCGGCTTGTTTGAACACACGGTGGCATGTATGAGCACTTGTTTGAACACCAAGCGCATGCATGCTTGACCACACACCTGCAGGCCCCCGCAGTCCCTTGGGAGGAACTCGCTGTTGAAGAGCATCGCCAGCTCACCCACGGTCATGCCGTGGCGGATGGGGATACCCTGTGGGGCACGGCCGCACAGCCAAGGGACAGCACGGAACGGGAACAGGCCGTGTAAGAGACAGCCCTAAAACGCACCCCCCTAAAAAAATTCCAAAACCAACTAAACATACTTCCCAAAGCCCAGCGATTCCCTAGATCAGCAAAACTACAAACACCCAAAGGGAGCGACATGAGGCCCTCACACTGGCATTGCGCCTAAACGACTAATCAGGGGGGACTCCCTGTCGCTGTGGTACAGCGCGTGCCCCACCGAGCATCGCACTCCCATGCACTCTTTTATGAGGTGCACGATGCTCCCAGGTATAGTGTAAAGGTCGGCCGTATGAATAATTCAATACCTTCGAGAAAAAGAGCAGGTGAGGTCCAGTACGGAGTGCCTAGACGAAATGATACGAGGGGAGGACCACCCAAGTTTGGTCGGTACATTCCGGGACATGGCCCAGCCAACTTGATACCATGTCCAATACATGATGGACCTGCTTGGACTCGTGACAAGGCCGACGATGTCGACATCTACTGTGCGGTCAGCCAACCTCACCATGCCAGCAGGGGACTGGCGAGGACATAGTAAACACGTACAGGAGCAGAGTGGCCCAAAACCACAATCACTACAGTGACCCCTTAGGGCACCCGCTCTGCAAAAACGGAACAGCGATGGCAAAATCCACCCCCTCGAGCAGGGTTCCCAAGAAGTAAGACGGATGGCCCACCTTTCGCCCGACCAGGCTGGAGAAGTATTCCTGCAGCAAGGGCCCCTCACAGATGTCCCCCCCCACCGGGTTGGGCCGGTCGAGTACAACGAAAGTTACCGGGCTCTTCGAGGTGGAGCTGTTGCCGTGGGCCGCTATAGCGACCATGCTGTCATAAAGCGACCACACGTAGGTGTAGAAGCGAGCCTGGGGGCCACCCCAGAACAAAAGCACGCCAATTGGTAAATCAGGGCCTCGCCGGCATAAGAGTAGGCAGCTAGACAACAGACATCTGGTATCGCTAGACATCTTACATAGCTAGATGTCTGGTTTAGCTACATGTCTGGTATCGCTATATCTTTGTACAGCTAGATATCTGGCATAGCTAGATATAAGTACTTTTATTAACGACAGACCATTTACGCACGTGACATGCGATAAAGGGAAATATGAACGCAAGCGACCGGGCCTCAGGAAGATGAGAAACAGTAATTATTATTTACTTGGTTCCAGAGCTCCATGACATTGGTCAAAACAGGATCCTGCAAGCCAGCTGCATAGTTTGCCACACACACGCCATGTCTGACAATCTCCCAGATCAACCTGAACCACTGTACCCACTTCCATGACAACTGGGAACCCTTGCATGGCAGCATGCCCGTTCCACGCCGCCGGTCTCGAGCTCAACACCGGGCATGCCCCTTGTTGCATGGTTCCAGCTTGTGCCTGAGCGTGCGCTTTCCGCTGGTTCTGACATCACCACGGCGTTTGGCAGCCGGAAACATCACTGGCAAATATGTTGCCCAAAGGCAACGGCAACCAGGAACTTTGACAACCATCATCATCTTCACAAAAACTATGGGGACGAGACGGAGAAGTACCCGCTGTTGCTCATTGCATACAGGGTGGTAGGTAGGGATAAGCAATTGCACCCCTGAAAGCCAGAATCCCTCAAAATAGACACACACACACACCTGCATACTTATTAAAGCACCTGTTCGCTCCTCCACCCCAAGTCCTTCCACATGCCCCCCTTACCACAATGTCCTGGTGCAAGCGCCCCTCGCCGTCTCGGCATAAGACCCCTTCAACAGAAAATACCCTAAACATGACTTACCCCAACATCCTGGATGTCAAAGACGATCGTGTCGACGCCCGCGTTCACAAACAGTGCGCGCAGGCCCGCCCCTCTCTGCTGGGCCACAACAACAGAACCCAAAAAAAAAAATGCCCACATAGGCGCCACAATGGGAGCAACCGAAACAGGGGAGCATATGCCAGTCAGTTCGGAGCCCATGGCGCTCTCAGGGTGAGCGAGAGTTATAAGCACACCATGAGACAGGGTAAAGTGATAGAAGCCGTAATCTTCCTGCTGATGACCACACAAGTAAAAAGGCGCAAAAAAATTCCTAGTCGCTGCAACGTCCTTGCTAGCCGCTGGCATGCATGTTTTGTTTACGGAATTCAATTTCTTGCTATCCATGGAATGCTCCTCATCCCGAGTCTATGCCAGCTCCGTACTTGTTGCATGTCCAGTGGAACTAACAACCTTGTGTTTGCTTACGGTTGCAACGTATCTGTTCCAATCGGTTGATGGCCAGCAACAGTCGAGCTTTTAGCGACCACCCACCTTCTGGTGTATGTCATAGATGGGCAGACCCGTCTGCTCATCTCTCGGTGTACCGCCTGACTTGCCAGCCTGCCAGGGTGGATGCAAGAACATGCAAGAGGCAAAGGGGCGGATGGAAGCAGTAAGCACTTCCCGTGTGTCTCCCTGGCATTTCCACGGCAGCAGGGGAAATGGCGGGAACAGGGTAGGCGCGAGGACGATGGGGCAGTGACGTAGGATGGATTGCATGTCAGGCACTTGTGGCTAGTGCTTGTTACTTTCGGGACTTGTGTTTCAGAGTATTAGGGGCCTGGCAGCATGAAGCAATGGCCACACGTTGTGTCTTTATGTAATGGGCCTATTGAGGCACGCACGTAGGTGGCGGTGTGAACACATGGATTCGACATCATACTTACGGACCTAGGCCAAAGCAAGAGGACCCCATTATGTGGACATTCCCTTGCAGGCAGCAACTGGAAACAGCTTGAAACTTCAGGCGTGATATAGACTGAACCTGGACTAGAAATTCTGTCAACACCGAACGCCGGTCGGCAACAATCATGCACACTTAACACGGACGCCAGCTGCACCTGATGTGATGCATAAGCACATTGCCGGCACACGAGGCCAGAAATGGCACGACATCTCCCTTGGCCCTGTCATGCGTCTCCCTCTTCTTCTCCCCCCCCCCCCCCCGCCCGCTTCATCCCCAATGCTTGACATGATTGCTGAACCCTCAAAGCCTGCTGAAGGGTTCCCATGAAGCTGCCAGCATCGCCGAGAAAGACCTAATATAACCGCAAACCTGACGCTGTTTCCACTGCTGCACGTCACTGTAGCCCCGCTGCTATGACCATAATACTGATGGCACGACCATACACCTGCTGCTGTCGCTGTAAACCTGCTGCCACCACAATGCGTGACAGGGCTTGGCGCAGTCATGTGAGTTAGTTTACGGGCGCTTGCCTGCATGTTGCCTCGAAAGCCATGCTCCGACGCAAATATGGCCACCAGATCGACCACGCCTGACCGCACCATCACGTCCACCTGGCAGGGACACACCAGGGTGAGAGGGTCCGAGGGGGGGGAAGCACGAGTCGTCAAGTGCAGTCATGCAAGGCCAGCTGGATGTATGTGTGTAGGCGAGATCACCAGGAGAGTGTGGCGGGTAGGCTGGTGTGGTGGTAACACAGATGCAGGGGGGTGGGTCCACGTTGTATTCACATGGGGTAGTTAACATGCGGATTCTTGGGAGGCCCGAAGCATGACTCCATCTGCCTCCTCGTGTATAGGAATGCTTGCTGGCAGCACTAAACCTAACTCACAAGACAACCATTTTCAGAGTGGCTAGAATCCAGCCTTATAGCAAGCACGCGGCCAGGGGGTTATGGTGCCTACGTACCGGTGCAAGTGGGTGGGTGGGGGGAACTGGACTGTCAGCATCATGCCGAGACTATTAAGCGGACAGGTCCCTGCGCCAACGGCATGGGGATGCCAAGCAGATAATGGAGCATGAGACAGCACGGCTGGTGAGGGGAACTTGGAAGTTGGAGCCATGGGTACCTGGGTGCGGCGTGGCTGGCAGATGGCTGGAAAGCCAGGGTGCCTTGGAGTCCAAACACAAATGATTTCAACCTACAAATATGCAAAATGCAGATCTCGGAACACTGGGAGCATAGTGGGGGAAGTTCATTCGGAGGCCTGGAACCGCCTGCAAAACAGTGCGCCTCATGCAGGGGGTGACATATCTGCCGAAAACCTATCTCATGCTGGCACAAGTAATCCACACCGAAGGCAAGTAATCCACACCGAAGGGAGCTGGAGAAGTCGCAGACGTACCTCATGTTCCAGGCTGTTCATCAGGCCGGTATGGTTGGTAATCAGGCCCACCTGTGACATGGGAGAGCACATCACATCAAGCAAGGCAGTGGTAGGTGCAGAATGGCAGCAGTTGGTGGTGGGAGTTGGCCACGTTGTCTTCACGGACTCTGCGCAACATGCAGGCGATTAGAATTGGCGCTGGTCAAAAGTCAGCTGCCAGGTTACCTTTTTCCCCGCAAGGCAGCCGAAATTATTCCGGGCGAGTACTTCAACTCCGGGAATAACCAGGTGGCGTTCCTTGGTTGGCGCATAGTCGTGACACAGCCTGCCCATCAGCTGGTCCAAGCCACTCCTGCCAGATGGGTTAGAGCCGCTGTTTGTAAACTTTTTTTTGCCATTGCTACCGCCACCCCATAAACCGAGGGACGCAAGTACCGCAGGCACTGGGGAGAATAGCTTCCCAAGAACACGGCCTACGATGTCCGCCATATCAAAATGTTTCCATTAGATAGTCATCGCCATGAAATTTAGTTGAGCGAGGACTTTCTTCAGAGGGCAGATAGCAGCGTAGCAAGTGCAGAATAACCGACGTCGTCCGAGAGCACAACTTCACAAGCCAAAGGCGATAAAACTCCTCTGACGGATGACAAAGCGGCGGCGGTAGTGGATTCTACTCGCTATTCCAGCAACAAGGACCTACCGGCTGCACAAAACTGCTATGGTGAGCGTCATGCCATCGTATCTGGTGTGTTGCTCGTGAGACTTTACATCCTAAATGACAGCCGACTTGTACAAAATGGCGTGCTCATTCTTAAATAATGTGCCCTGCATTGTTACAACGTACCGCAAGTCTATGACCGAGCTCTACCCAGTGCTCACTTACGTACCCTCCGTGAAAGTGCTCATGCTTCATGACGGCGGCTCACATTTGTTTCTTCCCGCCTCCCTTGTTGTTTCCAAATCTCTGCTGCCCATGTGCGGCGTGGGCAACAACGTCAACCATATTGGCCGAGACCCGTTGACTTATCTAATAGAGTACGTTTGATGAGGTAATTCTAAATCACGTGATTACCTATCAGGTAAATACTAAATACGTGTAGTAAATACTGTACATGGATTTACTGATTTACTGTACATGCATGGATTGTGTCATTGCAGTGACTGCACTCGGCACTGACTGCATTGCGGCGTGGGATTCAACTAACTAACTAACTACTGTAACATGGAAGGGCTGATCGAATAACTAAACCGGGCGTTCAGTGAAACCAATCTGTTGAAACCAATTCGGCGAAACGACGGAATCGCGGCTAGGCCGTACAAAGGACAGGCCCGAGCACCTTTTGAGCCCAAATTCCTGCCTCAAAATGTTGGTCAGCACTTCGCTTTCCGGTGAGGCGTCCACTCGGAGGCATGTCTGTCAAAGCCGGCCATGTACGAATCTACGAACAAGTAGCCTAAACGAACGGAGCTGAGGCACAAGGCGTGGTTCAGAGAATTCTGCGGTCTGGTTAGCGGACGGCATAGCTGGTATGCGTCGCTGGCACCGCCGTGCATTTTTCGTGGCGAAAGGACATACCCGAACGACGGCGTTGGAAACTGCGTAAATAATACTGCGATCAGGCAGGCCGGAGAGTAGTTTCCGACTGGCAGCGCGCCTTGTAAATGTCGTCGGCGGCTATGGCGCTGTGTAGCGCCAGATTAGGCTGGTACGCAGCTGGAGCACTCGTGTAATGTTCATTATGTGATTTTTAGTCCTTAATAGACTGGAATTCGTGGCATGGAGGATAACGGCATTGCCAAACAATAAATATTCTGTTTGTGTATGTTTTTGCTATTTTACTCTTGCAGTCTGTCGACAGGCCCATCGGCCCTCCTGTCGTCGTCACCGGTGTCCGCTAGACTGAACCGGGCGGCACCACTCCAATGCAGGGATAATGCTCTCTCCGGCCGGTTTATGACGGGGGTTCTGCTTCGACCAGCAATTTCCTTATGGAAAATGCCGGTTAATAAGCCGTAAGTCGTCACTTACATAGGAATGGACATCGCGTCAGGTTTGGTAGCTTCATTCTGGTATCCGCATGACTGCCATGCTTTGTTGTAATGGGCTTTCTGAGGTCATAAAACACACACAATATGCAATGGTGCCCGCTGGCCATTCCCCCTGTACGTGTTACGCAGGTTGCGTGGCATGACGGCCCGGTGCGCAGCCGAGGTAGCCCCCATGTCTGAAACCAGCAGCGTCACGGTACTGACCGATGATCCGTCAAACAATGACGTGGTGGTGACGTTCGACAACGGTCATCCCACTGACACTCAAGTCACCGTATCGTGCAAGGATAAGCCCGGGCTTCTGAAGGAAATCTTGGCTGTTTTCGCCAACGCGGGCCTGAGGTAAGCATGGGGCATCGGGCATGCTGTACACATGGGCGCGACAGGAAGCCCTGCTTGACTCATCATCACATTATGTTTCTAGGCTTCACGAGAGCCACCCCTCGCACAGGGGGTCGGTTGGCCCGGACCTAGTTACTTTTGGAAGACTTTGTAGGGTTATTGCTTGTGTATGGTCTGGATGGGTCTGATGTGGCTCGTACATTGCTGAGCTGGATGATGCCTTCCTGATGACCATGGCGAAGCAACAGGGAGTAGTTTCTCATTTTAAGCCAAACAGCGCTGCCTTCCATGTATGCCCGGCATGCCTATTCCTTTTGCCTGACACTGGCTGTTCCGAGAGCTGGTGGGGTTAGCACAGCTATCACCATGCTGCCCAGCCTGCCTGTTCATTATTGATGACAATCAAGGGGCAGGGGCAACATGTGCCTGAGGAAAGTCTTCAGCTTGCGATCAGAGTGCCCGACTATGAGTGACTGCCAGGTGCGCCGTTTTAGCCATGCGCGAGATCGTGACAAAGTGGATGGTTTCAGTGGATCAGTTCCATGCCAAATGTCATGGCTGCCCACCCTAGGCCTGCGGCAAGCGGTCCGCAGCCCACATCATCGGCATTATCCCTGCCCCACATCCAACTGGCCGCAGACAGCTGCAAACCCCCGGCTAGCTGCTCCCTACTGCCATGCTGTGCCGAACGTGGGTCATGTCGTGCCCATCTGCCATCTCGCCCACGCCGAGTGCCTAAGGCAGCATCGTCGGTGGCGGCTGCCTTGTTTGGCTGTTCATCCTGCACCAATGCCACCCCATACCCTGCGCCGAATAGACCAAGCCATGGTGGGGTGCTGCCTGGGGGCTGCGTGTACCGAATCATTGGCTGTGGCCATATATTGGCTTTCACGGCCGAGATGCCCTGGCATTACCTGCCGGTACCTGTACCCTCACTGTCCTTAACTGTCCCTTGCCCCACCCCACCGTGTGGCCCTTTGTCCCCTGCCCACCCCCGCCCCCACCTTTTCCCCTGCCCCCACCTTTTCCCCTGCCCCCACCTTTTCCCCTGCCCCCACCTTTTCCCCTGCCCCCACCTTTTCCCCTGCCCCCACCTTTTCCCCTGCCCCCACCTTTTCCCCTGCCCCCATTTCCAAACCCAAACTGTCGACCTAACCCTAACCCTAACCCTAGCCCTAACTCTTAACCCTAACCCTAACCCTAACCCTAACCCTAACCCTAACCCTAACCCCAACCCCAACCCCAACCCCAACCCCAACCCCAACCCCAACCCCAACCCCAACCCCAACCCCAACCCCAACCCCAACCCCAACCCCAACCCCAACCCCAACCCCAACTCCAACTCCCAACTCCAACCCCAACCGCAACTCCAACCCCAACCCCAACCCCAACCCCAACAGCGTGAAGACGGCGTCGATCCACACAGATGGGGACATGGTGGTGGACGTGTTCAACCTGAACATGCGTGACGGCAGCAAGGTTGACCCGAAGTTGTTTGATGGGCTGCGCGCCAACCTTCAGCGTGCGGTGATGGAGAACACACTGCCCGTGCGTCAGGTCATCGAGGACCCGCAGCTGGGTGAGCTGGTGAGTGGCGCGCATGACGACGACGGGGCTGGTGGGGTTCTACGTTCAACGGCTGCAGGGCTGGTTAGTGGGTATCACGGTTCCGGAGGGGGAGCTGCTGAATGGCGTGCGTGGTCGTGTATTTTTCAAAACCGCCCCTTGCCTTGGAAAGCCGTACTTGCCGCCGGGCGAGCTGGTGAGTGGCGTGCTTGCATGGATGCCGGTGGGTGAGCTGGCCCGTCGCGTGCATACTTACGTAGGTGTCGCATGGCTGGCGATACCTATGCGACCATGCCACACGATGGCCATGGTGGCACACTATGGCAAGGCATGATTACTTGTCAAGCAACGGGTGAGCTCATCCATATCGCTTTGCAAGGCTGGTGAGTGCATGCGTGGCTTGGAAAACGGCCGGGGAGCTCATCTAGATGGCTTGGCAAGGCCAGTAAGTGCACACGATGCTTATTTTAACGATATTCCCCAAGGTGAGTTGGTAACAAAGTGGGTGGCTTCAAAATGGGAGGGCACTGACAGCTTGGCGAGGCGTCCGCCATGGATGGTGAAGGCGAGAAGGGTAGGGTCGTACTGTGGTGCTAAAGAAAGGACCAGCTGTTCATGGCATTTAGGCGTTGTGGGAGGGCGAGTAGGGCATTTGTTGAGGCACTTGTGGGGTCGAAGCAGGTGAGTACAATCATCCATTGTGTCACTTGTCTTGAAACAAGGGAAAGTCAAGACAATGGCAAGAAGTTGGGGAGGTAGTTGAAGATTTATTCCCTGTACCAAGTGGGTTGCCTACACGATGCCCGTGATGGTGCATGCCCTGTCGCTGCTGTATTCATGAGTGCCTTCTGCAATACTCCCCTTGCCTTCCCCTTCTCTTACCCTTGCAAACGTGCCCACATCCTTGGGCACGCTTCATCCCTTGCTGCCAACTTGCTGGATGGCCATGGTTTCAAGTTTGACGTGACAATGCCCTGCCACCATCCTGAAGGGTGGCCTGCACGACTTTTTTTTCGGTGGTGTGTGCATTACCTTCCTGTGTACTGCCCACCTGCCCAAACTTGTGTGTCTCTAGGCCGTGCCTGCCCAAATTGTGTGTGCAGACACTCTACCCCATGCAAGCCATGCCTTGCTTTCCCCCCTCTCCCCTGGCTGACACCCAACCCCGTACTCGCCTCTGCACACGTTCCCTCCTCCCTCCTCCGCTGCTGTCAGACATCCCTCCTCCTAAAGCTGGTGGACGACGTCGTCGCATCCCACGCCGGTGCTGAGCTGGTGGACTGTGTGAGTGTTTAATAGGGGGTGCCTTTTCAAGATGGACTTGGATGCTTGGAAAAGGGTATGTCGACAGCGCTTCTGGTGATGAAAGCAATCATGACGTGAAGGGCAGTAAACAAATAACCTGTCCACTGTATTACACATGTGCCGTTGCTGTCATCTGCCACTGTTATCCGCCATGCATTTGGTAGCTGCCCCCCCCCACACACACCCACCCACAGCATCACCCATCCCTGAGCATATCATGGGTGCACCTGTCCGACTATACCTTACTCCGTAAGACTCCCATCCTGCGGCCCTTATTACGCCCACCCTGCCCAAATCCACCCACCCTGCCCATGCTTGCGCAGGTGCACCGCCTCAAGGACGGCTTTGACAGCCTACGCGTGACGCATGATCCCAAGAAGAAGGCGGCGCTGCTGCGCGAGCTGTACAGCCTCAGCGAGACCCAGGTGGGCGCCCGCCGGCTGTCGTGCGGTCATTAGCCAGCACTCTACCAGCCAGAGACCTGGGGTTGGGCTGGCAGTAGGCAACGGAAAGGGGCCGCTCTCGCAAAGCCTGGGGATGCGGATTTCAGGCATGGCTAAGAGAGCATGCAAGTATTTCATGAAAACCCACTAGGGGGGTGGAACATGCTGATGGGGAGCTTTCTGGTTAGCCGTGTATGTGCTAATGCTGTGCGCAGGACGGCATTTTGTGCATGCTGAGTTCATTACAGGGCATTAGCTTATGCTGAATGGCAAGGTAGGGGTTTGTGGGAACTGGACCGCCCATCCTCCGGCTGGGTCCTGGGTGGCTACAGCAGTGCTCACATGACAACTTATCCAGTCACAGCCGTGGGCCTTGCCTGTGTGCGTGCTTGCGTGTGTGCATCTGTCTGCATGCGTCGGTATGTGTTTCTGTGTTCCTGGACAGTGTGTCAGTTTTGGCCCATAGTTGCATGTTCCAATCATTGAAAGCGGCTACTGACAGTCTACTCCATGCGCCCCATGTGTGCCACCTGGGACCTGTCCACCCACCACCTGTCACATTCACGTGCTGGACAGCTCACCAGCGTTATCCGCCTCTTCTACGTCAAGTCGGTCGTCATCAACATCTCCGAGGAGGCCTACAAGCACCGCCGCCGTCGCGACCTTGTGCGTGTCATGCTCTTGTGCTGGTTGATGTTCGTTGTTCGGCCAGTGAGGATACCGGCGTTTGATGATGGCACCGATGCTTGATGTTCTGCATCATTGCCGCATGTTCTGGCCTGCTGCAAGTACCAGCAGCATGGTTTCTTCGCAGGTTTTGGGTGTTTTGGAGAGAGTTTCTTGGCAGGTTTTGGGTGTGTTGGAGAGAATTTCTTGGCAGGTTTTGGGTGTTTTGGAGAGAGTTTCTTGGCAGGTTTTGGGTGTGTTGGAGAGAGTTTCTTGGCAGGTTTTGGGTGTGTGGGTGAGAGCTTCTGTTTTGGCAGCACAGGACGTCCCCGCGCAAAATGTTTTGGCGGTGGTGACCATGGAGGGATAGGGGAGGGCCTTGTTCTCATCCATCGGCAATCAAGCAGGCAGCCTGCAGTGCGGCGCTCCTTGATTCACGCCTCCATTCATCCGCACCTGCATCCCCTCCACTCTCTGCTGACGTCATTGACGCCATCTCCTCCCCTTGCTGCTTATGCTGTTGCCCGCGTCCCCTCCCCTTCTGTCTCCCCGCAGACGCGCGCCAGCAACACGATCGCACCGATCTGGTACGCCTCATTTGCTGACACGTACAAGCGCATCAAGGACGCGGGCGTGAGCGGCGAGGAGTTTGCCAAGCGACTGCCCAAGCTGCAGGCAAGCACGGGGGAGGTGGAACAAGAAAGAAGCATACATGGAGTGATGAAAAAGAGGAGCGAGTAATCAGGAGAAGAAACAGGCATTTCGTGTTTCTGAATGGGGACGGGGAAGAGTGGTCTATCTGATGGCTGGTGTAGGGCTTGGAGTGAGAAGATAACTAGAGATAGGTAGAGCACATCTTAATTCAGGTTGGCGTTTTAGAGGAAATATGCCTTATATTTAGCTCCATGGTAAGCGTACACCCAGTCCCTCATCGATCTGGGCCTGTCCGCTTGGCCCTGCGTTCTCGCCTTACCCTGGGACTGTTGGTAGTCACACAGCCACGCCCAGCCTGTGACTGGTCCACATTTGCCTCCTCCAAGTATGAGGCTCCATTGATGTCATGAGGTTTTTGCCTACAGCTTGGCCATCTGTGCCGCTATTGGTTCATTTCCTTGCTTGCTCATCATTTTCAGAGGTCCTTGCTGCCTCCTTCCCCTCCATTGCATGAGCACAGCCTTTCTCACCATGCCCATGTCCCCTTGCATCATACTTCTTTCATACTACTGCGCCATTCCCCCCTCGGCATGAGCGCAGTACATGCCCGTGTTCACCGCACACCCGACCGAAGCCCGCCGCCGTGGTGTCATCATCAACCTGCGCCGCTTCTTCAAGCTGTGCGAGCAGCACGAGGTGAGCAAAGGGGTGGGGGGGATGGGTTCGTGGTAAAGAAAAGGGTGGAAGGAAAGGAAAGGGTGCAAGCAGCGCGGCGTGAGCACGGGGGGGGGAGATGGTAGCAATTCCTGTTGAGTCAAGGGTTAACACAGCACGGGGTGGAGAGGGGGGCAGCACAGAGGGTGCAACACGGTGGCGGTGGTGGTAGCAGGTTAAGTGTAACAAAAGCATGAACACGACAAAGTCAGGGATTAGGGGGGTGAGGGAAGAGGGTTAGTAAACGGTGTATGCGGCAGAAAGGTGAGCATGCGGGATGTTCAGATCTTGGAGGAGGGGCGCCAGATGAAGCATAGGCCTTCCGGCAGTTCAGTGGCATGGTCTGGCGTGGGAGACCGATGCATTTGTATCAGGAACATGAATTGTGCGTGCACCCTCTTGTGTCGTTGTGGAGTGTGCACTTGCTGGCAACTTTGCCCTGGCGTTCGCATCACGCTTAGAGACCATGCGGATGTTCTACTCAACTGATCCTATTCTCGTGCCCTGTGCCTCACCTTTTCCCTTCCAACACGCACACACACACACACACACACACACACCACAAATACAACAAACGTGGCGTTGCCGCTGGGCCGTTGCCACCGTCGCGCAGAACAAGTACCTGAGCGACGCGCAGCGCCACCGGCTGGAGGAGCAGCTCATGTCGGAGGTGTGTGTCATGTGGGGGCCAGCATTACCTCCACAGCCATTGGGCAGGCAGGTGGCCTCGTGCCCCTGGATGTTGATGTGCCTGGCAGAGCTGGATGGACGCGCGTGCTGGTGTGTGTTTTTGGGGAGGAAGTCGAGTTATGTGGCGTGGTGTCCACCCGGATGAGCTGGGTTCATGGTGGAGGGCCGCATAATGTGGGCGTCGTAGTGGGGGGGGGGGTCCCCGCTATTCTTAGTGCCCAATCTCTAGTGCAGCTTTGAAACATCTAAGCTCATGCCATAATGCCAGGGCTGGAATCGCTCTAAACACCACCTGATGGGAAGCGTATTTGAAGCAGGTCTTGGGTGTGGGTACGAGCTTCGCTTCTGTCACCCCCATGGTTGCATGTCAGGCAGGGGCTGCGATGGTTTGCATGCCAGGCAGTGGCTGCGATGGTTTGCATGCCAGGCAGTAGCTGCGATGGTTAGCATGCCAGGCAGTAGCTGCGATGGTTTGCATGCCAGGCAGTAGTTGCGATGGTTTGCATGTCAGGCAGGGGCTGCGATGGTTTGCATGCCAGGCAGTGGCTGCGATGGTTTGCATGCCAGGCAGTAGCTGCGATGGTTTGCATGCCAGGCAGTAGTTGCGATGGTTTGCATGTCAGGCAGGGGCTGCGATGGTTTGCATGCCAGGCAGTAGCTGCGATGGTTTGCATGTCAGGCAGGGGCTGCGATGGTTTGCATGCCAGGCAGTGGCTGCGATGGTTTGCATGTCAGGCAGTGGCTGCAATGGTTTGCATGCCAGGCAGTGGCTGCGATGGTTTGCATGTCAGGCAGTGGCTGCGATGGTTTGCATGCCAGGCAGTTGCTGCGATGGTTGCATGCCATGCTGTACGGTACGTACGCCGTGATCTCATTGGCTTCAGGGGGAGTGTTCAGGGGGGTCTCAGGCAGAGTTGGATGGTTGTGTCGGCCGAGGTTGAAGACACTAGATGATCGCCTGTGTCTGTTTTGTCTTTTCAAGAGCTGCTGCATGAACACAGAGGATGGATATTGATTCCTCCGTCGGCTGTTCCATTCTCGTGTGTTCACAACACCATCACGCATGCATGCGCGCACACACACGACCGCACGCACATATGGACACACACACGCGCGCGCACACCACAGATCGAGAACCTGTGGCTGACCGACGAGATGCGTGCCACCCGCCCCACGGTGGTGGAGGAGATCCTGACGGGCCTCGACTACTTCCAGCTGTCGCTGCTGGAGGCCGTCAATACCACCTACACCTATGCCGACAGCTCCCTCCAGGTGCGTGCCAGGTGGACTAGTTGCATGTATGCCTTGCCAAAGCCCGCTTGCCGTGTTCTTGCCTCACCTTTGCCATGCATTCTGGCCCATGCAATTTTGTTTTTGCCCGGAAAGTCTTGCGAGTCTGTCGTTTGTGCCACTGCTATGAACTTGTGGGCGGCTGGGCGCTGTCTGCTACAGTGCTGTGAATGTGTCACCAGTACAGTCGCTGCGCTGGTGATGCATTTGCTGCACTGTGTGCAGCACCAGCGGTCTACCTCATGAGTGCGGCGAGCCAGGAAAACGTGCAACGCTATAACTGCTTCTGGCCTGCCTCTTGGAAGCCTCTGAGACTTGTCAGGCCTATGGATGTGGCTCTAGATAAGCCAGGAGGACTCATGTTGGACCTCAGGGACCTGTTGCCCCATGACTTGCTCCACGCATGGCCACCAAACATGTTCCTTGCATTTGTCGTGGTTCCCATGCCTTGTGCATTGATGGCAATTCCTGTCAGGGATGCGGGTAATCAACGGGGGCCTGCGGACCTTTGTCCACTGAACCCGATGCAATATCGGAGCAGGGCTGCTTTCCTTCTCAACGATCCTGTGTGCGCGTTTGTGGCAGGTTCTTTTTCTTCTGGCGTCTGTCCCTCCCTTTTAGTGTTCCTGGTGACATGTGGTGAGGCATGCCTGAGATGGCAACCAAACTCCTGCCTGCTCATGGGTGTTGTTCCCTTGCTGCCGGCGTGCTGGTGCTGGCGTCCCCGCAGGCAGTGTACGGGGACGAGCTGCCCAAGAACTTCCTGATGCCCAGCCTGATCCGGTTCGGCTCCTGGATCGGGGGAGACCGTGACGGCAACCCCTTTGGTACGTGCGTTAGCTGCAACGACTCGGTGTACCAGCTTTAACGACCATCGCTGCACCTGTGTCCCTCCTGTTTATAGCCTGGATAGATCAGGAATGGCTGCATCCAGGGCCTGCTTGCGTGATGCACTCGAAATACGTCGCTTTGTTTTCCGTAGCACTTTGTGACGCTCGTGGCATCCTGTCGCTGCATCCTAGCCCTTAGCGGAATGGTGACACTGGTTTAAACATCAAGGAGACAACCAGCGTCACTGTCTAATCCTTGCATCCTTGTGTGTTTGCTCTGTGGCCCCGTGCTGCATCCGCGATATACAGTGACCCCTGAGACTACGGAGCTGTCGGCGCTGCTGGCGTCCCGGCTGTAAGTCCCACTTATGTTCGGAGGCCCCCAGGGAAGGTGCTGAACATTTTGTCTTTCGTTTCCAGCTCTGGCCAGCAAGTCCATATTAAGCCGCTATACCTTTTCATGATGAATGTCACCTCGGATAGTCTGGCCATTGCAGAACATGACTTTTTCGCCCACCCGCCAACCCCACTTGCTGTGTGGTATGCTCAGACTTTGACCCCTGCCTCGTGCCACCGATGGTATCTACCACAGGAGCGTACAACACAGTGCTTGCTGCTCGGACCAGTGCCAGCTGGCATGCTATCAGGCCACGTATCGGAAACACCACCTCAAGAATTGCTTGCTTGCTTGCTTGTCATCTCATGAGGATGGCTTGGGATCCAGATGGGCTGTATGTGGATGCTAGCTGGGGGGAGTTGAGCATGGATATCAGAGTGGATGTGTTTCAAATACGCTCATGACCGGTCAACATTTGGAATCTCTGTTACAAGGAAAATTTGAAGCAACATGGGCCGCGGGGTGCACACTATACCGCTCTTCGCATGCATCAGCAGGCTGCTTGTGTTGAACTTGATCCCTGGGACCTTGAAGAAAGGTAACTCCTCTTTTCTCCCCTTCCTCTCTACGATGCTCTTCTGTGCTATTGACTTTCGGCCTCTGATGCCCACCCAATCCACTAAGACCTTTGCCATATTTCATGCCCTTTCACACCCAGAGTATGTAATTTTGTTCATTCCCTATTCCCCATCCCCATCGCTACCGCTTTGCCTTCCCCCCATCCCCTTGCCGACCCTGCGTAGTCTACATCCACGCAGAACTCGTGATCCCAGTTGCCGCCATTCCCTCCATTAGAGCCGGCTTTGCCTGCTTCGGGGCATTTTGTTCCCCATTCGTTTTCTTGTTACCGGCATACTGTCATGACCCGCCTGCCTGTCGTGCCGCTGCCCGCTTCCATGTACCCTCTGCCGCTTGCAGCATCCTCGCGGAGTATGTGCGGCGCGTGCGCATGGCCCATGTAAGTTGCCAGCACAAATAATCACCGATGCTCGCCCTGGTTCAAGACACCTGCCGGGATTCTGGACGCCATTTGCGTGGCAGCGATGCAACTAGGTCGCTCGCGCGCCCTCCTTGTGGCTACATCGCTTCTGTTTTAGGGAGGGAAGGCAACAAGGTCTTGTTCAAGAGGGGCCACCTGTGGCTGAAATCTCGAGCACACGAACATGGCAATGTCAGCCATGGAGTTGTCGTGGAGACGTTGAGGATCAGATGCAGCCCAGCCATGTCTTGTTTCATCCTAGATGCCGCCAGACCCTTCCTGCCCCCATGGCAGCCCTCCACTCCACTTCACCCCCCCCGCTCAGTGCCATTCAGCATGTTATTTTACGTTTGGATCGTGCAGTATCAAGTGTGTTCTACCCAAGGAGTAAAGTTCCACCCAAGCCCAGTGGAAGGAATCATCGCATGCATGAAGCAGCGTTCCTTTCCGCACTGATAGTATCTGCCCAAGTTGCCGGCTTGCGATAACAGGATGCCCCCCCTCCCCATCTTACCCCAAGAACGGTGCCCAAGGTCCCCGGCTGCCCTCCTGCGCCCCTGGCGATGTTCTGTGGTCCCGCAGGGCAAGCTGTCGTGGTCGTCGGCCATCACGCCGCTGTGCCCCACGGTGGTCCAGTCGGTGGACGAGCAGCTGCCCATCCTCATGAAGATCCCTGCGTTCAAGAAGAACCCCGAGCGCTACAAGTCGGTGAGTGGAGTCAGCGTCTCTCTCACGGCACTTGTGGAAAGTGAGACAGGTGTACTTGTATGCACCAGTGGAAGCACACCCTGTAATGTGGGCGTCACTGTAGTCTTTTTCCACCTAATTTCGAGTTTCCCATTTCGTGCCCGGCCTGCTAGATGCCTGGGTGCCAGCATCCGGGGCCTAGTCAGGCCGTGAAGGCCTGTCTGCCCAACATCATCCAAGGTAGTGTTCAGGGCATAAAAGCACCTGAGAATGCTACGTGGCCTCTCATTAGGGGCATGTGGCTACTCAATCCATAACTTGTCATCAACTGGCCTACCCTTTCCCCCTACCCGCATACGTACACTACATGACCTTACCGACCCCCCCCCCCCCCCCCCCCCCCCCCAGGAGCCCTACCGCCGCAAGTTGCGCATCATGCGGCACCGGCTGGAGCAGAACCTGCGCGTGATCAACCGCGAGGTGGCCGCGCTGGCTGACAAGCACTTCAACGACGTGGTGCGTCCTTGTGTGTCCTCCCCGCGTTGGTTGGTGTGCCAAGATGTCATGTGCGCTCTCATGGTTGCATGTACGCCGGTTGGCATGGCCACGGCACGTCCGCATGCTCACATGTTGGCATGTGTTCACTTGGACCATTGGGCCACAACAGACCCTGTTCATTGATCCAGAATTCCAGATCCTGTCCATTGGTCATCCCCAGATGTACGTGCTCTAAACCTAAAACCCTGTAATCCCTGAAAGTGACCCCTCTTTAAACAGGGTCACCTTCATGGAGGGGGGTGGAACCCCGAAACCCGGAACCTTATGCCCTAAACCCTTGACCCCTCCACCCTCCACCTCCATCAGGTGCTGCGCGACATTGAGTTTGACATCAGCGAGATCCCCGGGCTGGACCCGCACGAGGACAAGTACGAGAGCGCGGCCGAGTTCATCGCCGACCTGCAGCTGCTGCAGGTGTGTGTGGGGGGGGGGGCAGAGGGGGGCTTGGAGGGTAGCGGGGGTGGAAGTGGGGAAGGAAGGGCGGGGGGGGAGTGGGTGAAGGGGAAGGGGGGGTCAGGGGCAAATTGGGGGGAGATGGGGGCCAAAAGGGGGGGGGAAAGGGGGGGGGGGGGGATTGCGGGATGTGGTTTCCGCAGCACGGGTGTGAGCAGTGAGCAGTGCTGAGCAGTTCTCGTGGGGCATATGTATGGATGCCCCTACCATCGCCGCACCTAGCGTGTAAGCTATCTATCCCTCTGGAGTAGGGTGGCAAGTGTGCCTCTGCATTGCGCCACTTTTCGGGGCGGACTCTTCCGTTAGCAGCAGTGCGTGTGTTTTTGTGTGCATCCGGGGTACATGCTTGTCCCGTCGTGTGAGGCGGGTTCTCTGTGTAGCTTGGTGCGGGTGTGGTAGGTATGGGTGGGTGAGTCCCTTACACCCTCTGCTCGGCATTCCTGTTGGTAATCATGGTGTGCTGCCTGTTGGGGGGGCACGTGCTTGCCGTCCCTCGTCTCTTCTTCCTGTTCATGAGCAGGAGGGCATCCAGCAGGACTGCAAGACGTCGCACAACCGGGACGTCGCAGACCTGGTACGTACATTTACGACGCAGAGTGGCACGAGCCGGGTGTGATAGGGAGGCTTTGTTGTTGGTGACTGCCAGCGTTGGCAATAGAAGCAGTGTGAAACTGCCCAGTAGCAGCCCTGGTATAGCTAGTAGTTACTAGTGACATGCATATGCAATTCGGCAGAGCAGACCACCTGCACGACAAAATTCATCACCCACCTTGTCTGCTGCTTGTCATGAAATGGCACTTTGTGGGGCTTCTGCCGGCTAGGCATGTACACAGTGTGCCCCCATAAATCTGCCTAGTAACTAACAGTACAACAGCACAGTCAGGGTGCAGAGTGGGGGTGACATATTCCATCCTAATGCCGAGTGTACCGCTTTCCTTGTGGAGTTTGCTTGCTGGGTCATGGTGAGGCGGACAATGTAGCTGTAGCAGCTGCTTAGGGTTTATGGCAGGGTGGGTCTTGTTTCTGTTCACTTTGGCTGCCTTGAGGTTCAGCTGCCTGCCTCCACATGTCCTGGCTATCAGTATCAACTACTTGAGTAGCTGCTTTCTGCATCTCTGGAGTAGGGACGTGGGGCGGGCACTTGTCCAGAGAGGGCTGGGCTCAAGGACATGAGAATCCAACGTCCTCGCTTCCATGGTGTGCTTATTTTTTATCATCTTAGTTGCCATCATAGGACAAGCGCGCTGCCTCACTCTGCCATCATAGGACAAGCGCGCTGCCTCACACTGTCATCATAGGACAAGCGCGCTGCCTCACACTGCCATCATAGGACAAGCGCGCTGCCTCACACTGCCATCATAGGACAAGCGCGCTGCCTCACTCTGCCATCATAGGACAAGCGCGCTGCCTCACACTGTCATCCGTCCCCTTGCGGCTCGCCCCTGGTTTCGTGTTGCCCTGTCCCGCGCAGCTCCGCCTGGCCCAGACCTTTGGCTTCCAGCTCACCTCGATGGACGTGCGCCAGGAGTCGGATGCCCACGCAGCGGTACGCACTATGGGGTGTACGGGGGGGGGCAGGGGCTTGCTCAGCATAACTAGGACCATGGATTCCGACCCCCCATGCGAGGGTTTGCCCTCATGATACTGGCGCAGAGATATGACCGTTGAGGGCATCTAGGGCATGTCACCTGTTGCCGCAAGGTTCTGCGCATGCGCGGCTCTTGTGGCAGTAAATGGTGCGCAAGGACAGGGGGCACCTGGACCACTCGGCAAAGGGTCGTTTGGGGAGGGGAAGCAGGCCATGGGGCAGATAGGAACGGATAGAGTGCCACCGTTTAGGCTGATGCTGGTGGCGGGCATCCATGCGAGTGGACCGATAGCTCTTTTCTAACGTTCGAGTCAGTGGATGCATAGCCACATAGCCACACTGCCCTGTGCGCCTCACGTATCGCAACCTTGTACATGGGCGTGTTGTTGTGGATTTGGGTCGGTGACGGATGTAGTTGTATTGGGAGGGGGGGGGGGGGGGGGGGGTCATACAAGCATCCTGCCGTCGTTGCTGGCACTGCTTGCTCGGCAAGCCACGGGCTGCTAGCACGGCATGGTTGCCCGCGTGGGGCATAATCTCGGGGTGCACATTTTCGAAGAATTTGCAAAGCCAATTTATTTGGACAGCGTGTGAAGAGGGGACGCCATTTGATCATTTTCATTGGCGCTCTACTAGTTGGACGGTGGATCTTGGCGCAAAACACGCAGCGGCGAGGATGGTACAAGAAAAACAGGGTCGAAGGATTTCGGGGAAACCGCACGTCAATCTGTAACCCATCCATCCACCCACCCACCTACCCACCCACCCGCCCGCCCACCCGCCGGCCCGCCCGCCCGCCCGCCCGCCCGCCCGCCCGCCCACCCCCACACACACCACACTCACACACCACCCCCCACCCACCCACCTACCCACCGACCGATAGACAGACAGACAGACAGACAGACAGACAGACAGACAGACAGACAGACAGACAGATAGACAGACAGACAGACAGACAGACAGACAGACAGACAGACAGACAGACAGACAGACAGACAGACAGACAGACAGACAGACAGACAGACAGACAGACAGACAGACAGACAGACAGACAGACAGACAGACAGACAGACAGACAGACAGACAGACAGACAGACAGACACCAAATGTGCGCATATTTGCAAGCATAGGGGTGGCCTGCGAAATGTGCTCCGCCGCTGTGGTCGTTACGGGCAAGTTAGAATGCACGTTACTTGATTCTAGTAAGCGATTAGCTGCTGAAGTCCGGGTTGTGCTGTTCCCCTGAACTGGCGGTGTTCGCGGCAACCCGGAAACACTGCTACCTGGAACGCTGCTCCTCATGCCACTGATGCGCAGCGCTCACGCTTTGTGCCACATTCCCTCCGTCCGAGCCCTCCCCCTCCGACCCCTGCGTCCTCGTTCCCCCCTGTTCACTCGTTTGCCGCATACCCTCGCATGCCCCCCGATGCAGGCGGTGGGTGAGGTGATGGAGGCGGTGTACGGCCACCCCTACGCGTCGTCCACCCCTGAGGAGAAGTATGCCTTCATCACCAAGGAGATCACCAGTGCGCCCGCGCCATCCAGGGAGCTCGTCAAGGTACGGCATAGGGTGGCCCCATACGACCATGATGGGGCAGGTAAGGGGAGCTCATCAAGGTATGGCCATATTATAGCTGCCATGTTGTAATGGTGCAGGTAGGGGAACTCGTCAAGGTAGGAATTGTTGTACTGGCCATTTAGGCACGGTGAGATAGGCAAGCTCGTCAAGGTAGGAGCATGCCCACAGAGGCCAGATAGTAACATTGCAGGTAGCAGAGCTCGTCAAGGTGCGGCCTGTCACTACAGCGGCCAGCTAGTCATGGTGCAGGTAGAGGAGCCCAAGCTAGTATGCCCGTAGGGCCACATATTCTTGCCATGATGCAGGCAGGGGATGACCAGTTGTCAAGGTATGACCACAGGGGCATATATTGGCCTTATTTGCAGGCCATGCCGTGGCCACGCCACCAATCCATAGTTGCATTTCCGGTGGTCCTCTGTAGTAGCGAATCGCCATCCCAACTGCATGGACATGATGGTATACCCATCCCAACTGCATGGACACGGTATGCTGTGGTTGATGGTATACCCTCGGATCGCCCCATTGGAACAGGATGGAAAACCGATGCAGGTAACCCCCGTCCCTAAAACAAACCGCGGGTTCTGTTTGCTCTGCCACTCTGTGCTCGCCCTTCCCCCCCCCCCCCGGCCCGACGCACTCACCACCGCCACCACCAGGAGCTCATGTCCACGATGAGCGAGGACACACAGCGCTCTCTGCAGGTGTTCATCAGCATCGCGCGCGTGATGCGGCTTGTCGGAACCGAGGCCGTCTCCTGCTACGTCATCTCCATGACGCGCAACGCCACGCACGTCATGGAGGTGAGCGGCCACGCCCGCGCAGCATTGGATCGGGGGGGGTTAAGGGGGCGAAGTGGGGGGGAGGACACAGTGCAGAGGGAAGGCGCAGGGGACACTAGGCAGGGGTCATGGGATAGGGTGTACGGGGCAGGGATTGGAGGTTCAGGGGGGGTTGCAACAGGGTGGACCTCCTTTAGGTGCCAGCGACAAGAAGTCCTTTGGCTTGACAACAGACACCTGTGCTGGTCCCCAGGGGTTGCCGCTAGCTGTATCTGCCATCCTCCGCCTGGGTTGTTGGCTGTCCAGCCCCTCCTTCCTCACAGTGACGGTTGGCTCTCTCCCCGGTAGCAAAAGGAGCCAACGTTCCTCAAGGGGAACTTCCGCTGCAGCCGATGCCCCGCAGGCACTGGCACGTCCCTCGTGCACACGTGTGCAAGGCGCGTGCGGGGGTAGTGCAACTCATGGTGGAGTGTTTCCCTCTTTCCCCATCGCATCTTCTCATGCACAATAGAACGGTTAGGGGCAGGCCGATCCAACATCATTACTGATGCTCCCTTTTTTTCTGCCCGACGGCTGCTCGAGGGCTGTGTTTCTTCCCTGTGCCCTTGCTGTCATTCCGCTTGGGTTCCGCGGCCCACAACCCCCCCTCCGTGTCCAGGTATACTTCCTCATGTGGTTTGTGTGCGAGGGCCTGCTGGAGAAGAACTTTGACACAGGAGAGTGGACCGCCAAGCTGCCCGTGTCGCCGCTGTTTGAGACGATCCAGGACCTGCAGGTGCGCGCGCTAGTGCCCAGCCCAGCCCAGCTGTATGTTGAGCACGGTGTCGTGTCCGCGCCGCACATTTCAGGCTGCCATCTGCCACGTATCTCTTTAAGGGCACATCATTTCATGGAAGCTATTCCTGCATGTTCCCCCGCGTCATGGCTCATGGGCCATGTGTCAGTGTGTGTGCTGCCAGGAAACATCCCGCCTTTTCTGTGTGGATGCTTTTCTAGAATCGCACACCGGTGTTTGCCTGCTTCGCTCCCCATTAGGTCAGGCAAGTCCCCTTTGGCCCCCCTTCCATTGCACTGACTGCCAGGACCATCAATAGCCGCTCCTGCCATGTGGCATAGTTTCGTGAACCCTGCCACTTGACGGATCCTGTGCCAGGATGCGGCCGCTGATCTTTCCCGGCCCTCGGTCTTCCCCGCCCTTTTTCTTGACTGTTGCGCCGCACGCCCCCAGGTGATGCCTTCCTCCCTGAACACCCTGTTGGACTGCCCCACATATCGAGGCATCCTCAAGGCACTCGACAACACGCAGGTGGGTGCCTGCGCACGCCAGGCCATCTCAACCCATCTCATCTCGTAAGACCCCACGTATGCTGCACCCTTGCCGGCAGCCGACACACAAGGTGTTGTGGCTGAGAAACACAGATGGCGCTCCCTTGAAGAGTTGGGGGTCGTGGGGGGGGGTGCAACGTGCTGCGCAGTGCGCTAAGTGCTGCCTCCACTAGTTGCTCTTCCCCCACCTTTACGCATGACCGACTGCGTGATGCCCTTATTGGACAACCTCTTTTTTTTCCATTTCCCCCGTGCCCCCTCCCCTCACACATGCCTCCCCCTCTTTGGGACCCTGAGTACTCGTCCCCCAGCCACGCACCCACCAAGAATGTGCTTCTGAATGTGCTTCCAACACTACCAGGGGGGGTCCCTGGCTGATGCGGTCGTCCACGCAGAGGCACAATGGCGGTCGTCCCCTGCCATGCGTGGCTTTCCTCCTCCATGGTTGCAGCCGTGATCCTGCTGTACTGCTTTTGCTTCCCATGGCACATCCTCTGCTTGAAGTCCCCGCGCCCCCTAGAACTTCTCTTACTGCCCAGGTCCCCGCGTCCCCTACTGCTCTTAAGTCTTATTACCCATGTCCCATAGTATGTATGCCGTGTGTTCATCCAGTCATTCTTGGTTTCGCCACCCTCGCACATCCGATATCCCATTTCTTGCATGTCGGCTGCCCACCCATACCCACCCTGATGCCCCCTGATCACCCATGGCCCCTGCGTGCCCTGTCGCGCCCCGCAGGAGGTGATGCTCGGCTACTCTGACTCATGTAAGGACGGCGGCATCCTGGCCAGCGCGTGGTCGCTCTACAAGGCACAGATCGTCATCAACAAGATCAGCGCGCAGAAGGGCATCCGCAACCGCATCTTCCACGGGCGGGGAGGCACCGTCGGCCGCGGTGGCGGGCCCACACACGAGAGTATCCTCGCGCAGGTGAGCGAGCAAGGCCCGTTATTGTCGCACAGACATCCGTTCGCTGTTCTTCTTTTTCCCTACCACTCGAGCGGCAGGTTATGTGCTTGACGGGAGGTCAGTGCGGCCTGTGATGAGCGTGCCCTGGGGTCCTGCGGTTGTTTCCTGTGTGAATGCCGGTCTGGCAGGTGGGCCTGTGCAGCTGGCTGGCATCGGTTTTGTGGCTGATAGCATGCCAAGTTTCCCGAGTGTCTTGATGGCATGGCATGCGCGGGCACGGCGTCGCATGCGCGTTGCAGGAACGACTAGCGCGGCTCATGCCATCATCCTGTGCTCTGATGGTTTGCATGGTGTGCGTCGCAGGCATGACATCACGAGTGGTGTACCATGTGGCATGAGAAATGATGCTGTGATTATGGATTGGTTCGTATGCATGTGTGTGTGTGCGTGGCCAGCCGAGCGGCTCTATCGGCAACACCATCAAGTTCACCGAGCAGGGAGAGGTCATCACGGCGCGCTACGGAAACGTGGAGACGGCCGTGTACGAGCTGTCGGTGCGTGAGGGGCTGGTGGCACAAGAGGTGGCGCAAGGGGTGGCAAAGTTGTTTGCACAATGGGTGGCAGAATGGTTGGCGCAAGAGTTGGCATGCGAACAAGGTTGTGGGTCCTATGAGAACCTTTTCCACTTAAACAGCTAGGCATGGCAACCAGGACAACGGGTTATGTGTTTTAAACATCCTTGGTCTTGGGAAATTATAGTAGTGTGTGCAACTGCTGGTCCTACTGGCAAGTGGCGGCCCAGAGGGCCTAGGGGCAGTCCTTCGTTTGGGAGGCAGACAGTTTGCTCCTTGCCCAGATGAGTACAGCGGAACCATCCCTCCATCATCGCCCTCAACCATCTGTCAGAGGCTACCCTGACAAGGAGTGCACCGGTCTGCACGGCGCATCATGCCTACACCCCCTGTTCTCCCCAGATCGGCCTCCCTTGCTCATCGCTGCCTGGCCCCTCCCCCCGTGCGTGCATGTGTCCCCTCGTGTGCCCAAAGCCAACATTTTCCGCACCCAACCCCCTTCCCATGCCCAACCTCCCCCCCCCCTCCCCCCCCTTCCCCTCAGATCGGCCTGACGGCGCTGATGAAGAGCTCCATGCCCGAGATGTGGCGCGCGTCCACCAACCGCGAGCGCTACAGCGAGGTGATGGAGGAGCTCGTCAAGCACGGTGAGGCGGCCTACCGCGACCTCACCGAGCGCACCGAGGGCTTCTACGACTACTACTATGACGGCACCATCGTGAACGAGATCAGCCTGATGAACATGGGCTCGCGGCCCGCGCGGCGCAAGTCGGCCGTGCGCGACAAGTCCTCGCTGCGCGCCATGTGGGTGGACGGGCCCTCGCATTGTAACTATGGGACACTATCTATATGTGTGGGACACTATCTGCACGTTTGGGACAATCTCTATATTTGTGGGACACTATCTATGATGTGTGGGACAATATCTATGCGAGTGGGGTGATCAGGGGGCATGAGATAGTGCGGGCGGGCAAACAATTGAAGACGACGAGAAAATGTGTCTTCCCCAACCTCTCTCTAATTGCCAGCATCATGCGCGATTAGTACAAGGCGTGCATGAGCGGGATGCCATCAAGGACGCACACTGGATGAGGGCATCGTGAGGCATGGCACCTCCATGTCTCCTGTAAGCTACCTTGGTCATATGGGGAAGGCTTCCAACACGATCTCTCGCTGCGTGGGCTAGATGCATGCCGTTGAGCTGCCCCGCTGTGCAAGCGGACACTGGATGGAAACGGGTACGGATTGTCGTGCCTGTCGCGACACGGCCCCACCTGTGGCACTGGGAACCCCGCCACACGCGCGTTGGTGCTGCCATGGTGCCCGCTATTGTTGCTAGACGTGTCAATCGTTACTTGCAGTTACAGAAACTGCATGGGACGAAGTTTCTGATAAGAAGTGGTTCTTCGTGCAGGGTGGGCAGCAGGGTGGTGGGTTGACGGCTGAGGCTGGATGGCAGAGCCTTGTCTGTTTCGTTCGTAACATTTCTTTTTCATTCCTTAGAACTGAACAATCTTTTTACTTTAATTTTCTTCGTGCTTTGGAGCTGGCCTAACTTGTCCGTGGTAACGTGATGTCATTGCCCTGAGAAGGAAATCTCAGTGAGCCCTGCCGAGTGGCCAGTCCTGTACGTCTACCAGCGTGGCAGCCATCAACTGACACATTTTCTGTGTTGCTTTGCTCTGTGTGTGCTGTGCCCTCGGGTGGTCACCGACAGCCCCTGGATCTTTGGTTGGGCTCAGGTACGCTACGGCGCGCATGTGTTGCATACACTCCACAGAATTTTCGCCATGTTGTTAGGCACAGCAGCCTGCTCCTTAATGTTGTCATTCCTTTCAGGAGAGCTGCAGGTGCTTTGTGAATGCTCTCTAAATAGCTGGACTTGCTTGATTATGCTGTGTGGCTTTGGGGTCGAAATGGTGACGTCTGTGGATTGCCGTTGTTACGGCCTTTTGTCCACAATGCTAAGCAGGGACTACCTTTTGGGTGCTGGCCTGCAGTGCCATGCTCTGGCAACCCATGCCAGACAAATGTCCTGTGTGAGGGCCCGTGCTGCCAGGTGGCACCCGTGAATGTCACCATTTTGTTGACTGTCCCGACCCCGTCTGACATGACCCTCATGGCCATTTCTTGCCACGCATCGCCACACATTTCCATGCCCCGGCACGATTGCTCATCCCCCCACACACTACACACACGCACGCACACCCCACAACCCCCCCCCTGCCACCCCACCGACCCACAGGCGCGGCACACGCTCCCTGCATGGTACGGCGTGGGCACGGCGCTGAACGCGTTCACGGACAGCCGCCCGCAGAACATCATGGTGCTGCAGGACATGTACCAGCAGTGGCCCTTCTTCCGGCAGTTCCTCAGCAACGTGCAGGTGAGGGGCCGCCGCACATCGTGGTGCTAGGGCGAGGGAACGTGCAACATTGGAAACAAGGAACTGCCCTCAAGAAAGGCAATTTAACGGCGCAGGGTCGGTAGAAAGGAAACCTTTTTTCGTGGGCATCCGCTCTGCTTCCGCAGCCTTGCACCCATGGTTCGGACATTTGCTCGTGGGCCGAAGGTTGGGGACACCTCCCTGTCCTCCATGAACCTGTTGCTCGTCGTGCTCCCCCTGAACTTTCATTTCCCCTCGCACCACCAGCCCCTGCCCTCGCCCCGCCGCAGCCTGCGTATCCATGAGACAACTTTATGCCCATGTCGGCACTCACACATGTCTCCCTTATGCTGCTTACTGGCTGCAACGGTGCAACGATCATTTTTAGTACCGCATCTTGTGGGCCATGACGATGCCCCAGCCTGGTGCGGCCGTTGCACCCCTGCACGTTCCTGCCACGCACACAGCATGATTGTCAGGCACTTGTCAAACCACTCACTCATGGAATGGCTGCGTGCTGGTATAGGCGTACGTGATAGCATGTATGGATCTGCGTGCGTATCTGTGTGTGCGCCTGTATGCACTCTTGTGTGCTTCTGCATGTGTCCACCTCCGTGCCAGATGGCGGTGGCTAAGGCGGACATGGACATTGCAGCGGAGTACGCGCGCCTGTGCAAGTGAGTGCGGCCGCGTCACGAAACATAGTTCTCACGTTCTTAACCTGACGCCGCCAGCAACCTGCCATATCGCCGGGCTGGAGAAGCACAGCAGGGGCCGTCGGCTCGGCGTGGGAAAACAATTTGGAGGCAGCATGCCCCGATGAGAACAAGCCTGCTGACCAGGAATGTGGCGGCGTGCTGACCAGGAATCGTGGCAGTGATGGGGCAGACATCGGCCCCCAGTGGCTCCCATCGCACGCTCGCATGAAAAAATTATGCCATCCCACCGCACACATGCCGGCAACAAGAGACTGTGCCTGTTGCTACGCCTGACATGGTTGCTGTGCCTGGTGCCTGACATTGTGTCCTGAGGCACTGCACGTCCATTTTCCTGCTTTTCGTTTTGGGCTGCTCTCAATCTTTGTTAACATTCATCTCTCTGCTCTCTTTCATGTCTCTATCTGCGACTTGGGCCATGGTGTATGACCCCCGCCTTGCGATCCACCTTGGGATTCCCCCCCACCTGCCACCCCCAGGGACCGCATTACCGAGTCGCTGGTGTACGACCTGATCAGCTCCGAGCACAAGAAGACGCAGGAGCAGGTGAGCGAGTGAGGCATGCCACGCAACACAACGCACGGCACGTTACGGCCCGCTGGGCTAAGCATGGGCTGGATGTGGCGTTACTTTCCGCATCCATCCCTGCACCATTTCTCACGGGCCACCTTGAGTTTGTGAGGGCAGTTTGTCGGCGTGGCCTCGGACGTAGAAGCTGCTGGACACTGTGTGTTGGTACCAAGGTGAATGTACGCACGAAGTGGGCATTCCTCTCTTTGCCGATGGTAGTGGTCTCGCTGCTGGCGTCAATGCTGGGGGCGGCTGTTGGACGAGGGAAAGGCTGCATCGAGAGGAACGACTCTTCCAACGACACCCACAAAATCGATATGCCCATCCGCCGTCCACCATCAGACGGTGCGGGTTGGGAAGGTGACAGGCCTGTTGTTACAGGTCAGTTATTATGGGCCTGCTACTGGTATGTCGCGGGTAACTCTTTGTTGCAAGTGTAACTCATGGCTCCCAGTGGACCCAGGTCATAGAGGACAACGCACCCCCTCCCGTGGGGAAGCGCCCGCGTTTGCAAAAACGCGGCAAGCATGCTAGACAGGACCCCTAGGGTAGAGAGTTTAGAATAGAGTTGGCTTGATGTTGTAGATAGATTAGACCGGTAGGATTGTGTGTCCCCATCCATCCATCCATCGGGGTTAATGCTCCGTGACTCCCAACGGGAGCACGAGTCTAATTAATTAATTCATTAATTAATGGCTCCCTTCAGCCAAATCCCCCACAGGGAACGTGCATGCGGTCAGCAGATCTGCGCGGGGATGTATTGGCAGGAAGAAAGCTCTCGCGCCATTTTGTGTGGCTTGCAGAGTGTGGGGCACTCTGCAAGTATGATTTATGCCAGTTGTATGCATCTATTTCAGTGTTTGCTCTCAATAATGTGGGTGGGACATTCCCACCCTCGTTCGGGTGGCCACCTGTTGGCTCTGTGGCTTACATTTCCTGCCATATTGCTTACCCCATTCCTTTTCTGTTTTTCCTCTTGTCCTCCAGCTCGCGCTGGTGATGCAGCGCAACTCGGTTGTTGAAGTAAACCCGGACTTTGCCCTCTCGTGGGCCCGGCGGCGGCCCTACCTGGACCCAGTGAACTTCATCCAGGTATGCCATGTGGTTTAGGGCAGGGTTGAGCTTTACTGGCTTTTAGGGTGACGTACCGTTGACGTAAAAGGTACACCCGATAAGGCAAGTTACAAGTAACGTAAAAGTAAGAATAATGTTCCGACGTTTCAAGGTTACGTCGGTACAGCATACACCCCGACAAGTTAAAAAGTTACGGAACGACGTAAAATGAGTGTTTTGGTGGGGAAATTATTAACAGTCCAAAAGTTTTACAAGTTTGCGGGAGTTCCGCGGAGGTACTAGGCTGATATGTGTGCTATACGACAACAATCACCACATATCTCGCTAGTGGCTACTACTAAAAGTAACAAAGTACCCCCGAACTGCGGCGGTCGGGCGGACGGGCTGCAGAGACAGTTTAACTTTTTAAGTTACGCTGCTATATGGAACTTCATGTTGTTACGTACGTTTTACGTACCGCAACACCAAGTTACGGCATACCGTAACTTGCCACTTTTTGCCAAGTTTCAAAGTTACGAAACGACGCAATGACGCGTGGCGCTATAACGTATTTCCGGAACGTTACCTGGTAACGCTTAACCCTGGTTTAGGGATGCTTTAGAGACAGGCGCCCCCATAATTGTCCTGATACTGTGGGAGTCGGGACATACCTGTCCAGTTCTGATTGCTAGAAATGAGGCACTTCTTTCTAATGCCAGTGTTGTGGTCTCTGATACTTGTTGAAAGTTTTATGCTTCTTTTTGTGTTGGCATGATTCGTTTTACTATGCTTTCCAGAGTCAAATGCTCTTTGCTTCACCCTCGGATTCGATGAACCAAAACTAACTCACGCGTTGCCTGGGGACACTACCTGCAGGTGATCCTGCTCGCCCGCCGCCGTGACGACAAGCTGAGCGAAGAGGAGAAGAAGGTGTGGGAGGAGCCACTCCTGCGCAGTGTCAAGGCGATCGCCAGCAACATCCGCAACACCGGATAAATGGCCACGCCGTGTGCATGTGTTCCAATGCATCGGCTGCAGAAGTCTACGTGTTGTGTCTGAAGCGCCGACTTTGAAGTTGTAATGTACATGCCCCCTGCGCTAGGCAGCATGAGTGAGGCCAAAGCATTCCCAGTGGATGCTATGAAAAGCTGTTCCGAGCTGTAGTTGAGTCGAAGATAACTGGATGTGTTAACTTGCGCCATGGCGTCTCACGGGATTTTTTACCAATGACACCAGCCACCAGCGCAAAATCACTGAAAGCGTCGTTGACAGGCACATCGGCCTCCCGGTGCTCTAGCCATGTTATCAGACGTGTCATGATGGCAGAGTGCAATATTTACTATTATAAATTAAGGGGTCCGGACGGACCGGAATTATTTCGCGCCAAAAAATTCGCGCCGGTACCCGATGCTACCTCGGCACGTGAAATTGTGGTGCACGATGGGCGTAACCCTTGCGCCAAGTTGGCCATGGCGACGTGCGTTCGGTAATAAATGCAGTAATATGGCAATAAGACCGCAGAAAATTATGCAGATGCGTCAAATCAGAGTTTCATCATGATCTTGCGTAGCCGAAGATGCATTATTGACGAGATCGATGCCATTTCTACACGCAAACCCATGAGGAAAACGCGGAGCATTTCTAGTGCGTTCCATTTATTATTGAATATCATATCTCCGTGGGGAGTATATGTAACGTGTACATATCCCTGAGAACGGTAACCAGGATGCTCCGTCAGGCCCTGAATGTAGGGGTTTCCACACATAGCTAGGTCTTTAGAATCTTTGTACAAGGGCATGCCTCGCATTTCGGACGAGATTAGGCAGCGTAGGATAGCATTCGTAGGACATCTTGCTCGCACCAGCCAGGTAGACACCGACCTAGCTCGGTATGGCCAGCCCCCAGCGGCTTGGCCAGCCAGGGCGGCATATCCTGACCTGGCCTGCAGGTGTAAAGCATATATAGAGAGAACCTTACCGGTTCATCTGTGTTCTGATTGGCTGCATGACCTGTAGGATTGCGTTGGACTCCTCTGCGTCGGCGGGGACATAAGCTTTGCCTGTTTGTCACCATAGCCATCAGGCGGAAACCCCCAATAATGTGAAGTTATTTCTAACATCCAAACATGCTCACTTCAGGCCCGGCCTGTTATTGGACAGCCATATCCGATAGACAGGAAGCCTTGTGTCTGTATGAACAAGCAGAGAGACGCCCGACCAAAAGGGGACCACCGCTCTCTACCGCGCAAGTACCGTCTCGTAGGAAAGGCCTAGCTCTAGACCGACGGGAAACGACCACCCTCTACGATTCCTGGAGAGTGCTAGGAATCTCCCCTGTCTCTTGGGGTTTGATAAGTCCGTTCTGTCTTTAATGACAGGAGGTAAAAGATCTGTGCATTTAGTACGTGGAGCAGAGGCCACCATTTTATTCTATGACACATTAATTAATTAATTAGGAACATAACTCCGTTGGGAGTATCTGTAGCACATAATTAATTAATTAATTAAAATCATAGCTCCGTGGGGAGCATATGTAACACATAGCCCTGGGAAAGGGGCATCTATGGGTTTGTAATACAATCAGGGCGACAACCTGCAGGTGTAGGATGTACAACTATCACCATGCTCTGGGTGCACAAGGTGCACCTGCACCGCCATGATGGTTCATGCCTCCTAAACAAGCACAGGCACACAAGGCGGCTTGAGGAGAGGGCCTAGAAGGCCTGCATGACATATGGGGTGGAAGGTATATTAATTAATTAATTAATTAATTAGACTCGTGCTCCCGTTGGGGAGTCACGGAGCATTAACCCCGCCGGATGGATGGATGGATGGGTGCAACATTCCTACCGGTCTAATCTATCTACATCTATCTAACAACATGCTAACTACAACATCTATCTAGGCAGCCGCACGAGGGGGAGCTATCTGGCGTGCCTCCCGCGGGATTGCACACGCGGGCGCTTCCCCACCGGGGGGGGCTCATTGTCCTCTATGACCTGGGCCCACTTGGCCTTGTCCATCATCTTCTTCCAAATCACGGAGAGGCCGAGGCCCCCCATGTCCTCTACTAGCTGTTCCTTGAAGGTGCGGGCCTTGCGGCGTCTAACATCACTAGGCCCAGCCCACGTCAGGAGGTGCCGGCCAGGCTGAGCTGGTCGCAGTCCTGCGGGGGGGCCACGTGAGGTGTCTACCTGGTTGACCAGTGCGAGCTAGGTGCCCTACAAGCTGCAGGCGGCGTTGCTTAATTGTGCTGGTGATATAGGGCATGCCCTGGTACAGGTCCTCATTGCGGACATGAGCAGCATATCCTACTCTGAAAATGGAACGCAGCATGCTGGTGACCGCGCCGTCCAGCTTGCGGGCCAGGTCGGCGGTGAGGGTCCACGTCTCGGCGCCATACGTGAGAACAGGAAGGACGAGGACCTTGAACAGGTCCTGTTTCTCGATCTTGCCCAGGGGCTTGCGCCACAGGGCCCGGTACTGACGTAAAGCGTGCCAGGCGAGGGAGATGCGATGGTCCACATCAGCCTCGCAGCTGGGGAGCAGGCTGCCCAGCAGCTTAACGCGGTCCCGATACGGGACTCGAGAGCCGTCTAGGAGATAGAGGGGCGGCGCTGGGTTGGGGAGCCCAACCGCCAGGGCCTCTGTCTTCTTGCTGACCTCAAGCCCCACTGCCCGGGCCTCGAGAGCCAGGCAGTCAAGCCATGTCTGCACGTGCTCCGTGTCCTCGAAGAGGGTGGTGTCGTCTGCGTAAATGATGTCTGCTAGCCGAATCTCCGTGTCCGCACCGCCATGCCAGAATTTGTTAGCCACCTGCACTCCTGGTTCCCTGCCCACGATGCGGGCAAATCGCTTGCGCGCCTGAATCATTACGTATTCGACAACAATAATGAACAGGTAGGGCGACAACACGCAGCCCTGCCACACACCCTTCTGTAAAGGACATGGGGGCGTGGTCCCGTAAGAAGTGCGCACCGAAGTGGTGGACCCTTCATACAGGTTGCGGATGACAGCAATCAGGGGGCGGGGGATCCGGAACAACTCGAGGATGTCCCAAAGCGCAGGCCAGAAAACCGAATCGAAGGCTTTGATGAAGTCCACCAGCACAAGGTGCAAAGGGGACTCACCAGGCTGAAGGCGTTGCAGTTCCTCCACCAGTCGGCGAGTAGCGAAGAGCGCCTGTACTGTGTTGCGACCTGAACGGAAGCCGTGCTGAGTCTCGCCGAGGTGACCGTCCAGGGCCGTGCGCAGGCGGTTCAGGATGAGCCGCATAAGAAGCTTGAGGGGGGCACTTTGAATGCACACCCCTCTGTAGTTGCCGGGGTCGGCAGGCGACCCCTTGTTCTTGTACAGCATCGTGCGAAAACTGTGTTGCCAGGCCGCTGGAGGTGGTTGCGACGACAGCAGAAGGCGGTTGCAGATGTCCCGGAAGAGCAGCATAACACCTGTGTCCTCGAATTCGGCTGCAAGTTTTACAACTGCGGCCGGAATCTCGTCAGAGCCGGTGGCTGCGTCATACCGCAGGCGCTGGAAGGTATATGGCTAGGCTATAGCTGGGGTACCACCAGTAAACCACCGCTGCCGCGCCTGCTCGACGGGACGGAGGTCCCGTTCCGCGACCGCTTCAAGCTGTTGGGGAGCTGGCTTCCTGACACCGCCGACGATGTGGACACCCGCATCGGCCTTGCCTGGGCCAAGCTCCGTTCGCTCACACCCTATATACTGGCGCTCGAAGGGCCTGGACGGGCACCGCAAGCGCATGCTCTTCAAGGTCCTCATCCTCACGGTGCTCACGTATGGCGCCGAGGCGTGGACCCTCCCACCCAAACTGGCAGCTCGGCTCGACGGCACAGTTTACAGGATGCTCCGGCAGGTCCTTAATGTAGGTTTTTCCGAGCGTCCGTCATCAGAGTCTTTGTATCATGGCATGCCTCGTGTTTCGGACGAGATTAGGCAGCGTAGGATAGCATTTGTAGGACACCTTGCCCGCACCAGCCAGGTCGACACCACCCTTGGTCTGGCCGGCCCCCAGCGGCTTGGACAGCCAGGGCGGCACATTCTGACCTGGCCTGGCCCCAAGGACATTCCCAAAAGGGTAGGGAAACCTGTCACCAACTACGTTCAGATGTTGCTGGACGACCTAACTTGGTCCCAGCCCAGTTTGAGCACCGCATCCACTCTCTCTCCCGTCTTTGGACTGCCATGCAGGACAAGACGCGGTGGAAGAAGATTGTCAAGGCGCACACGCCCGACCCTGTGGGCAAGCCACCTCCCCCCAAGCGGAGGAGGCGTTTTGATGAGTAGTGTAGGTAGGATTTTCTAGATAGAGTTAGGACAGTTCGATCACGCGGCTTCAGTCCTCCACCCCATCCATCATGAAATATGTGCTCAGTACATGACCTCCCCACGGAGGCATGTTATAATTTAATTTAATTTATAGCTGGGGTACACATGGCCTCTCAGCAGAGAGTAACTCCCTGCATGGGCAAAGCATGACTCGAAATTGCTACGGCTATAGTAAGGGCGGGTGTGGGCCCATCACGTAGGCATATACATGGCCACGTCACTACTAGGCTTTCTAGTCTACACTACTGCTATATATTCCCTAGGCTGGGGTGGCTGGGGTGGCTGGGGTGGCTGGGACGGCAGGCGGGTCGCCTGCCAGGGCTTGTGGGCGACGCCAGATGTCCGCCCCCTTCCAGTAGCGGGCTTCTGCCCCGCCATCTGCCGAAGCTGGAGGTAGGTCGGCCATAGCTCCCGTCGCCGTTGTTGCTGCGTCAAGGTCAAGTCGTCGTCCAGTGTGTAGGCGGTCCCCCCAAGCCGCTTGCGACACTTGAGGAACTCCATCTTATCCGCCATGGTGTCAAAGGTGAGGAGCAACTAGGGGGAGGGGCCGGCCTTACCCCGCGAGCGGGGAGGCGGGTCACCCCCCGCGGCTTGCCCTTACCAGTGATAGCCATGGGGACAAGGATTTTGTTCTCAAACGCCATGGCAAGCACATAGCCCTTGAGAAGGGGCAGATGGCCTACAATACATTCTAGGCTACTTCCTGCAAGGGTGGCCGGAATGTAAACAACACTTGCTCTAGGTGCACTACTAGGGCACCTCACACCACCCAGAGTCTCGGGCAACTCCCAGCTAACTTAGGGGAGCCCGTCATAGGTGGGGAAGATCATCATGCATGGCTATGCAATTAATTAATTAATTAAACTCGTGCTCCCGTTGGGGAGTCACGGAGCACCGAAGTGCTTTTAATCCCTGTGTGTGCACTACAGGAGAAAGGGCAGAGACCCCCAGTCTCCTTCATGCCGAAGGCATGCCACAGCTGCAATCGGGCGCGGCTAGCTAAAAGGACAGGCTAACGATCCGGCAAACTGTGGGTGCAATAAGACCCATGTGAGCATATCATAGCAAGGATGGCTATGCAAGAGCTAGGGCATGGCTTCTCGACAGAGAGCATCTCTCTGCATAGGCATAGCATGGCTAAGTTCTTAATGCAACATCCATGGGGGTTCCATTATAGGCATGGCTTGGCTAAATTCTTAAATGCATCATCCATGGCCATTATGGGCGCACATGCGCTGGGGCCGCGTGGTAGGCTAAGCCTTACTCATCTACACTACTGCTATATTCCCTAGACTGGGGGTGCCTAGCTGCCAAGGCTTGTGGTCGACGTGGATGACGTCCCCCCTCCAGTATGCCGGTTTCCCCCCTGCGCTTCGCCGTATCTGGAGGTAGGTCGGCCATAGCTCGCGTCGCCGTTGTTGCTGGGCCAGGGTCAGGTCGCCGTCCAGCGTGAAGTGAGTCCTCGAGAGCTTCTTGCGGTTTTTAAGAAAATTACAACAGCTTGTCCGCCATGTATACTTAAAGGTGAGGAGCACGGGTGCCGAGCCAGCCTTCACCCCGCGCGCGGGGGAGGCGAACAGCCGACATGCGCAGCTCACCAGTAATGTGCATGGGGGCAAGAATGCCGTAAGAAGGGTCGTCGAGTCCTCACCTGCCGGCTGGTAGAAGTGCTTGACGATGACATTGCGGCTACGCTGGGTGCGGTCGGCCTCCTCGCGGAGGTCGAGGGCTTGCTGCTTAAGCTGTGCCGCGATGGTGGAGGTGGTGGAGGTGGCGTGGTGCTTGAGCAGGTCCGCCCAGGGCTGGACGTGGGAGGGGCGTCGTCGCCTGGGCCAGCGGGGGCTGGCCGGCTTGGTGGCGATGTCCCTCACCGCCTGGGCGGTGATGCCGGCGGTGTTCTGCATGCACTCGATTGCGATGGCAGTGTCCTTTATAGGCGTTGGTCGATGTCGAGAAGCTGGCCCGGGCCTTGAGGGTGGCGGTGGAGGTGGAGGGGGCAGTGGAGGTGGAGGCGAGGAGGGTGGAGGTGGAGGTGACGGTGGTGGAAATGTGAGGGAGCTCAGCAGCCAGCGTGCCGCCCATTGCCGCCACATCTGTGGCGAGGGGGGTCACGTGCTGCTCCAAAGCTTCCTTAAGGAGGGTGCGGATGATGGCTTCGGTGGGGACTGAAGGTGGGGGGGGGGCGGTGGGGAAGCCCAGATCTCGGCGTCGGAGCGCCCGAGGAGGGAGCAGAGGGCGAACCGTTGGAGCTTGGGGCGATTCATGCGGAGAACTATCGGGAGAGCCTCGGCGGGGTCGGCAAGCTGGCCACCTAGCCAGCGGCCGCGGTTGTGGGAAAGGAGGTGCGAGCACAGGGCTACAAGCGAGGCGTGCGTTCCGAAAAACACGTCTTCCATGAAGGCTCCTGGGTGGCGAGTCCAGTAGTCACGTGCGTTGATGTCGAAGGCGATCTCGTCCCAATGCTTCTCGGCAGGGCGACTGCGCTTAGGTTCAGGCGATGCAGATGGCGAGGCAAGCCGGCCCGGGTTGGGGCTGGGCAACCACCAGTGTGCGACTAGTGTCACCGCTACCTAATTCCGGACCTGAAAGCGGAGGTGCAGCCGGAGCTGCAGATGTATTTTCATTGCCTAACGCATTCGCCAGGCTGCGTTGCGTAGAGGAGCGTTTGCTCGTCATAATAGCAGTTCGCGTACTTTCTGATCAGGCACTCCGCAAAGGTGAAAACCTTTGCGTTCAGTGCCGGGCCGCGGAAAACGCGGAAAACGCGATCTGCAAATGAATCCGACCGGAATCGAACTGGGGACCTCTCGCACCAATTTTGCTGACTATAGGACGGACGTCTCCGGTTACCATGGCATCGCCAACTTACACCAGTTCGCGTAATAGCTGCAGGCTGGTCACAATACTGTGTTACAGCTGTAACCGTTTATTCTGATTTGGCACGCCGCAAAGGTGAAAACCATTTCCGTTTATAGTAGCAGATGCGCCTGGAAAAGATGCATCGGTTGCAAGTGATTTGACGGAATTTGGGGCTCAGACGCGGAAGTTCTGAGCTCCGCCGTCAGCCATGGCTACCTCGTGGATTGTGGCTCGGGTGATATACACAGATGTGGTGTTACAGATGCGGTGTTCAAACTGAGCTGGGACCACTACGGGTCGGCCAGCAACATCTGGATGTACTTAGCCTGGCGCTTGGACATCATTAATGCAGACGTATTTAATTTCAGGGCTCAGCTCAGCCACCAGGCTGTGTTGCGTAGATGAGTGTTTGCTCGTCATAATATTGCGTGAGTAGCGTCGGGAACAAACTAGTCGGGCCGGGTAAAATTGGCTTTTTAATAAAAATAAAATTAATTAATTAATTAATTAATTAATTAAGACTCGTGCTCGATCCCGTTAGGGAGTCACGGAGCATTCACCCCGATGGATGGATGGATGGATACCGAGGTGGGCCCTGCCGGGGCCGGGGCTTAAGACGGGCCAACTAGGTAGACACCTCCTGCAATGGCAGCTAGGGTCCCCTTGTCCCATCGCAACCCACTGGCAAACTTGCGTGCGCCGGGCACGTACCGGCGCGGCGCGACCCGGACCTATGTGACACAACTGCTTGAAGATCGATGCAGGGCTTCTGGGACTATCCGTACTCCGCGCCCGCATGATTGACAAGGAGAAATGGGCTGCCATCTGCGATAAGCACCTTCCCGAGGGGTATGTCCTGTTTTCTCCCCACGGGCCCCGCGGCCGGTTGCTAGCCAGGGTAGAAGTCTGCAGGTGGAGGTTATTGGTCCTGAGGATAGCCGCTTCACTACCATTAGGCTGAGACGCCATGTGTACACCAGCTATAGCCTAGCCACATACCTTCCACCCCATATGTCATGCAGGCCTTTTAGGCCCTCTCCTCAAGCCGCCCTGTGTGCCTGTGCTTCTTTAGGAGGCATGAACCATCATGGCGGTGCAGGTGCACCTTGTGCACCCAGAGCAGGTGATAGTTGTACATCCTCCACCTGCAGGTTGTCGCCCTGATTGTATTACAAACCCATAGATGCCCCTTTCTCAGGGCTATGTGTTACATATGCTCCCCACAGAGCTATGATTTTAATTAATTAATTAATTAATACCATTAGGCAGAAATTAGCACTGAGTGTCCAAATTCAGAATCCGTAATAACTTCAATTCAAAAATACACAGTTTGCATAACCAACTAATGCATTGTTTGCCGCAGTCCATGTGAGGTTTGTCCCACATTTATTGCTTGTATCAACGAACCTGTTCGGCCTACCAGACATAGCAATTCCAGGGCCTGCAATAAGCAGTGACTTCAGTTTTTAAACAGGCTGCTTGGGCACAACAGCAGCTATTTGCCCATGACCTGGGCAGCCAGACATGAGGCTCGGTCTCACCATGACCAAACAGAATGCTTCGTAAGAAGCCCGACTTCCAAGCCATAGCTTGCCAGGTATATGAGCGTTGCGCGGGCATAGATGTAGCATTGCCTTTAGGCCCTGCTTGCCATTGGATGCAGCAACCAGGCGCACACTACCATGCCAGGAAGGACTGACAGCAGATAGATAATTTGTTGGAAACATGCTGGACCAGCTCGCGGCATGGAGCGCTCGGGGGACGCCGCGCCACACGGCATACTATTTACAGGAGGAATGCATCCGTCACGGAGCGCCAAAGCCATCCGTCACGGAGCGCTGTGCGTTGTGCTCGAGAGCACCCTTTACGCGCGCTCACCGCGGATACGGCGAGCCAGCTGGATGTCCTTGGGCACTGCACACGACCAGGGGATGGAGTAGGGCGGGTGGAGAAATAATCATGGGGACCCGTCAGTGAAAGGGCAGCCAGCCCGAGCAACACTACCTAGCAAAACACATACGGGCAAACTCAAACCCCAGCAACCCTACCTTTACAACCCCATCAAGCTGTTTAGAACACGACCTTGCACGATAAGCTAACAATTACGCATGCATCCCCCTTTACCACCAGCACAGTAGCATCATCCACACGAGATGATAAAACGAAGGGGGAAGAAACAAGACCCATATCACAGCCCACAATAGGTCATGAGCACGAAGCGCCAAGAGTGGCTGCTTGTCAGCCGATGCAAATACCGTTGGACGCGCGCTTGCCATGGATGGCGAAAAGGTACTTATATGGGCATTACACACAGCAACCCCTTGGCCTACGTACATATAGGGGACCATAACAACCGAGGCACGTACTGATGGTCACGCGCTTGGCGTGGATGGCGCACAGGTTGGTGTCCTCAAACAGGCCGACCAGGTAAGCCTCCGACGCCTCCTGCAGCGCCAGCACCGCATGGCTCTGGAAGCGCAGGTCGGTCTGGGGGACAAGAGGGGCCAAGGGGGCAGGAGTCAAGGAAGGACACCAGGGAGAAAAAAAGCAAGAAAATTGCGGGTGGGGGGTGAGGGGAGGAATGGTAAGCACCAGCGCAGCAAGCGGACCGAGTGCGATGAGCACCATGACAAAGGCCACAGTAGTGGTGGGTGGGCAGTTCCGCCCCACGCCACATCATGATGAGAATTGCCGCGCGGGAGAGCGAAAGAGAGGGCCGAGCGCCGCTACAAGACAGTGCGGATGATGGCCAGTAGGGAGCAGAGCAAGGGCCACACGAGCACCAACTAACATGGATCACATAGCACGGCTCAAACCACCAGCCCTCCACAGCACAAAAAATTGTTGCTGCGCACTGGAAGCACCACAAAAAGCAATATGACAGGGTGAAATCAAATGAACCAAAGGAAGGGCAACGTGGCGCTGCCAACCCAGCTTGTGTAACCACCACTGGAATGAGCAAGGGCAAGGACACACAACTGTTTGTTGCCCTGTGTTCCGCTTCGAACTACACACCCACAACCGAGGTCACCCAACAAGGACATGGAGAAAGGTTCCACACCCGGATAGCCCACAGACAACCTCACAAGCCCTCGCTCTCGTAATTTTAGCTCCATGCTGCCACAGCAATCAACCACACAAATCTCCAGCATAACAATGACACCAGGTGGCGAAACAGACAAGGTAAGCTATGTCCGGAACAGCGGAAGAGGGGACGCCTTGTAGAGAGGTTGTAACTGCTGCAACGTCCTACTTGTTCTATGGGAGGCTGGCAGTACCTGACCGGTGGCACCTAAAAGTGAATCACAGGTCACGCGTTGCACTAAACACCCACAAACCACAGATAACACATTACCAGGTAACTCGATTGCTACTGTGATTACTGCGGTAAGACATAGGGAAAGAAAGGTGTCCACACTTGGATATGACAAGAAAAGTGCCTACACCCGCATGGCCATGAAATCTGGTGAAAATTTGCTGGTGTTCATGAAGTCTAAACAGCTAAAACAACCCTGTATCAACCAAAGAAACATACCTTGTAGTCCTGAGCAATCTCACGGACGAGGCGCTGGAACGGCAGCTTCCGGATCAAAAGTTCCGTGCTCTTCTGGTACTTGCGAATTTCACTGCAGCGACCGAGACAAGAAAGAATCAGCATGGCGCAAACGCATCGCAAGCCATTTGTAAGCAAAAGGAAGGGGGACCATAACGTTGGAGCATATGTGAGCGAAGAAACACCGGTAACGCATGAGCATGAGCGGATTACATTCCAAATTATCTCATGTTTCGGGCACAGGAGCACAGTGACAGAAACGAGAACGTACAAAAAGAACCTAAGGACGCAGCAGGTATGATGCGTGTATAAAAAGCGGCCAACGGTCTATCACCACATAATATAATAACTCGACAACAAGGATCCGAAGAAAATTCCAACCCACGGAGGCAACCGCATAAAAGAAGAAGCGGACACAGTTAGCATCGCGTCGGGGCGTATGCCACGACATCTAGAGGCAAGAAAGCCGCGATAAACTGACAACCTCCATGGCCAAGCCTCTATACACTTGAACCCCATACGCGAACACAGAGACGAATAAAACTCTATAAAAATTCAAGGCCCGAACCCTTTTACTAGTACCCACCGAAGAGCCACGGTACCCGGGCGGTAACGATGGGGCTTCTTCACGCCTCCGGTTGTTGGCGCGCTCTTCCTGGCCGCCTTCGTGGCCAGTTGCTTGCGCGGTGCCTTACCACCGGTGGACTTACGCGCTGTCTGCTTGGTACGAGCCATAGCTTCCTACGAAAATTCGAGCTGGAAAGTAAGCCTTGTAGAACGGGAGCGGCAGGAACCTACGTTGTCGCGAAATCGTGGTTTTCGGACTTAACATATCGGGCCTCGTATTCCTTCTTCCGCCAATTCTAGCACATGACGTTGATGCGCTCAAGAAACGATCTGACGGCTAGAGCTGAGAGTTGTACAGAAATTTGAACTTGTACTGGAGACTATTGGCCGAAAATTTTGCTTGCGGTTAACTTTGCCCTCCAATTCCGCTGAGGAGGATCGTGATTCGTGAACCCAATTATGCTGACAGCGAAACAATGAACGTTCGGCTAAACCGGCTCAAAACCGGTCAAAACGCGGATCGAGCCTACTGCCGCCGCAACTTGCGAACTCACTACCCCACAAATCAGAGCAGGTCATGACAACGACATGACGGCATCCCACAGGACCATCGGGCGCGGCGTCCACGGCCGCCCAGGACACCGGTGGCCACAGCCCACAGTAGGTTGTGGCGTGGCGTCATGTGACTGACTGTCGCTGCCTGCGCGATTTTACGCCGGCGACCGGACGGTATCACGGCGGGCATCGGGCCTTCAGTTTTGGCCGGCATACCAACATGTGGCTGGGCCGGCGATGGCACAGGTGACCGAGGCTACACTCAGTATACCTTCGCTGAGTTTGTTATTGTTGCTGAGTGCGCGTCATGATCGGATGATCACGATGATCAACTGAAAGTTATGATCATGACCGGCTGACGGACGTCTGACACTGAGGACTTCGTCAGCCAACTGGCACGCGCCACTGGGCCGGCCCGGGGGGCCGCACCAACTAAACGGCGGGAGACTGAGTGATCCGGGCCGGGCCGGCCCAGCCTAGCCAAATGACTGCAGAACCAGCTGCTACACTGAGCTTGAGGAGCTTGACCGACTTTAGTTAGGCCAGACTGAACTTATGGTCCAGCTCGGCAGTTCAGTTTACTGATTACCGAGTCCCCGGCCCACCCACGCCGGCCGGGCCATCGCATCGGCGGTCATCATTGGAGTCGGCGGGTGCAGGGACTCAGACTGAATAAACTAGTCAGACTGATTACGCGGGACCTCGGTTATCCGTGACTGGCTGTTTAGTTCAGCTCGCGACAACCATAATCGGCCCGAAGCGAGCCGGAGCCCGGCGTGTAGTGCACTACCCCCCTCCCCCCCCTGACAGCCAATCATGAGGCCTGAGCTGAGCATTGATCACGGGGGCCGGGACCGCCGGGTGGGTCGGTGGCCCGGATGGGGTGGGGGGGATTTAGCGGACCCCGCCGGCCCCCGCTCCCCCGCTACTTAACCCCTAAATGGTCTTGCGGCCGATTTTCCGCCAAAAATCGAGTTCCAGCCGATGCATCGGCCCCTTCTCGGGCGACCAAATGCCGCGAAAACTATTGAGAATTAGGAAACGTTTAGCTGAGAAGATCGAAAGTTTATAAAATACTCTAAAGCATGGTATATGGGTTTGCATACTTCTGACAAAGTTACAGAGGTGTTCTGGCCGGTCAAAGTACAAGGGGTCAGGGTACTTTTTCACGTACAACGTGCATTCCGGAAAACGACGACCTGGCCATGGCGGCTTGCGCCCACGCATGGCATTTACGTTTTCGTTCGAATTTTCTGACCAAACTTAGGATATTGATTTTATACGTCCTAAAGATCATACAGGCCAATTTTTGGTTCGCGGGAATGCCATTTGATAGGTGTCGGCAGCGTTCTTGCTGGAAAAAACTGCGATCAGGCCGGACGATAGAAACGTTGACAGCAATACCTTTCCGGCGTATTTTAAAGGATATATTGGTTTCTTTATACTTTTTATGATACATAGTAGTCGTAAACGTGCAAGGGTGGCCAGAAATCGCCGAATCCAGCGACCATGCTGCACAACTTTGGTGTGCCGAAATGCGCCATTTTGCGGCCACCGCCTGGGCCAAGGTAACGCCATCCATGCCTGGTAAAGCTTAAGCATCGTTTTCCTATCGATGTTTGACGTTTATATATACGTTCTAGCTTGTGTAGCATATTATTTTTGCATTATTCATGCTCTGTCTTGACCCTGGCCTGGCCCCTTTCTAAAACACCCTTCTTAGATGCTTCCCTCAGTCAGTTGACCTGCCACAGGGTGATGGTGATACATTTTAGAGGCTGTATGGGTTTGAATACCTCCATATATGTTTGTTATACATTTCCCATACACATATTGCATGAGTGTGAGGCAGTTGGCTGGTCGCTGTGGCATCATCAAGCACGTAACTGGTGAGTAAAAGCTTCCCATTGACAGCATGTGCCACCAGGTGTGCTGGCCATCACCTGGCAAGCTATAGCAGCTTAGGCCTAGTTTATCCTTGCTAGGTCAGGCTGAAATAGGCTCAACATCACCAGTTTGTTGGTGGCTGCCTCCTAGAATGCATGCCTTGCGTAGGGTATCCGTACCACGTTACCTACGTGCACGGACAAGGTAGCACCTGCACATAGGTGCCATGTAAGGGCAGTGTGATGATGCAGTTATGTTTCCCCATCATTGTGGAAGGGAAATGTATTGTTTGGCATGGTTGGTGGCCATATTAGTAGGTAGTATGCCCACCCCTACCCCCTTGGTTGCTTTTTACCAACGGTACCCCTATGGGCTGTACTGGGTGTAACTGCTGGTATACCCACCCAAATGATGACCCCAATGGCTCAAACTGTTCAGCAACTAATTGTTTATCATCCCTGAAGTGGTAGGTGCCTAGGTCTCATAACATAATTCAAAATGCACATTCTACCAAAAATGAAAACGCGCGTCTTGACCCCCCTGACTTTGACGGCAGTTATATATGGCCTACCCTGCATATATGTGAGGTTGTGATATACCAACCCGAAGGGCAACTCATGGA
>RPFO01000246.1:1864191-2015939 GCA_009746045.1 Mesostigma viride
GGAGATCATGCAGCACGTATTCCCTTGCTGGATGGATGGAAGTAGGCGAAGCCGCGAAACCGAACGAAGCTCGCTCTTCAGTACTAAGCTAATCTAGCTAGAAAACCCGGCCTAACTACTTCTGTTTATAAAAGCGCCCCTTCCGTTTAACTCGTCGTCTGTCCCAACTCAGTCCTCACAGGAGGACTGAGTTGACAACTTTCAACCGCGTGTAGCGACTAGGTGGGGGGTCCATCCCAAATGTTTTGATGTGGATCGGGGGTGTACTAGATGTCATTTTGTTGGCAAAAATACTGCATGTGTGAAAACTTGACCCGAACACCTGAAAATTACACGGACGTTGGGCACCGCTCGCGAATTTGCATTTTTCGGGATAAGAACGAGTGGGAAAAATTCAATCAAATCCTGGTGCATGAAGAAAAAATATAGGCATGTAAACAATATAGTTCTTGAAACGTGGCAAAAAACTGGGCTCATTTGGCCACTGCAACTGCCTGAAACAATTAAAAAACTCTCAGTCCTCAGGAGAGGAATGGGGCTTTTGCTAACTTTGCTAGCATGTAAGTGCGGTCATACTACACAATACCGTGGCCACCAACCATCCCAATCAACTCATTTCCCTTCAAGCATTACAGGACAACACACTTGCATCATCATACTTCAGGTATATCATACCTTATCATGTAGTGAGAGCCTATGCATGCATGTAGGGAATGGGCTTGGATACCTACCAACAAAGGGTTATGTTATAAGTGTCAACCACCAATATAATGGGTAGGTTAAGCATATTTCCATTGTTTCTAACAACAATAGATATGGCTATAACTGTTTTGCCTTGCCATGATGTGGCCAACATAGTTGCTGGCACATGATGGCAGTGGTTTGTCACCAAGACTTTTCACTCACCCGTAAAAGCTTGAATGCACCCTTGACGCAGCCCGTGGCCACACAATCATGCAGTATGAACGTAGCAAGAGAATAACTAACATCTACGAAGGTGTTTAAACCTGCACAGCTCCTAAAACCCTGCACAACTACACTGGGTTAAGGCAAATGCCTGCTAACATCATCTGAAAAGGGGGTTTTAGAGAGGGGCAGGCAACGGTCAAGAAACAGCATCAAGACCTGAACCTGACAACGCCTCGCAAGCTTAAACTCATGTACGAACATCAAGGAACGAAGAGGCAACGATTATCCGGCTTTACCTGGCACGGCTGGCGTTACCTTGGCCCAGGCGGTGCCCGCAAAAGTGGCACTCTTCGGCACATAGACCATGACGTGACAGAATGGTCGAAATCATCAAATCTATACTGTCACTCAATTTATTCTAATACAATGCATGTTAAAATGTAGAAAGAAACCTATCAGCCATTGAAATTGCGCCGGAAAGCAAGCGCCGTCATCAATTCCGTCGACCTGCCTTATCGCAGATTTTTCCAGCAAGAACAGTGCCGACACCGGGTAAATCGCATCCCCGCGAGCTAAAAATTGATTTTTATCATCTTTAGGGCATGTTAAATCTATTTCCTGAGTTTGGACAGCTAACTCGTCCGCAAACGTAAACTGCATGCATGGGCGCGAGCCGCCATGGCTAGGTCGTGCATTTCCGGAACTCGCGTTTCACGTGGAAAAGTACCCTTACCACCTGTACTTTGACCGTACATTTAGCCGCTCATACCAAATCCAAAAAAATCCCAAAAATATGTCCAAGAAAGATCTTTTCACGTAGTATTTGAATAAATTTTGAGAGAATTTTTTTGACAAACATTCTGACCGTGGCGAATTTTCTACGAAACCCAAAAACTCGGTCCTCTAGAGAGGACTGAGTTCAACTCAGTCCTCCGTAGAGGACCAGGGACAGACGACGAGTTAATAGGGGGAGGGGGCTTGCCCACAGGGACCGGCGTGTCAGCCTCAGTGGACAATTGTCTTCCACCTCTTCTTGTTCTGGCAGTAACTTCTGCATAGCAGTCCAAGCAAGAGACAGGGAGTGAAGTTGTGAGTTAACCCTGGCCCCTGCATGGGTATGCCCCTAAAAAACCCTCAGGCTCCGGGAGAGGCCTTTATGTTCTCCCGAACCGGCGCCTCTGAATGTGTTCCAATTAAGCCTATCTGTTAGGTTGTGGGCTCTGGACCGCATGGGGCAGCCTTACTAGCTGCATCCGCTAATAATGAGTCAGCCATGCTTTGCCTATGCAGAGAGCCACTCTCTGCTGCATGAGACGCCATCATGCCCTAGCCATGCTTAGCCAGCCGGCTGCACTGTCTGGGCTTATGCGGATGATACCACCCTCATCGAGAGCCCTGAGCACATTCAGACCTGGCTGGACTGCCTGGGCCTGGAGGCGCGGGCGGTGGGGTTGGAGATTAGCGTCAAAACTGAGGCGATGGTGATTGGGGCTACTACCAGTCGCCCGCCGCTGCCGCGGCTGCTAGATGGGAATGAGGCTGAGTTCCGTGATCGCTTCAAACTGCTGGGGAGCATGCTCCCCGACACCGCTGACGATGTGGACATCCGCATCAGCCTGGCCTGGGCTAGGCATCGTTCGCTCGAAACCTACTGGCACTCGAAGGACCTGGGCGAGCACAGCAAGCGCATGCTCCTGAAGGTCTTGGTCCTCACGGTGCTCACCTATGGCGCCGATCGAGGCATGGACGCTCACGGAAACGCTGGCCATGCGCGGCTGAACGGCACGGTAACCAGGATGCTCCGCCAGCTAGGCCCTGAATTAATGTAGGATTTTCCACACATAGGTCTTTAGAATCTTTGTGCCAGGGTATGCCTCGCATTTCGGACGAGATTAGACAGCGTAGGATAGCATTCGTAGGACATCTTAAGCTCGTACCAGTCAGGTAGACACCGACCTCGGTCTGGCCGGCCCCCAGCGGCTTGGCCAGCCGGGGCGGCATATCCTGACCTGGCCTGGCCCCAAGGACATTCCTAAAAGGGTAGGTAAACATGCCATGACCTACCCACAGCAATTGCATGATGGCCGACATAGTGGTCCCAGCCCCGTATGAACATTGCATTCACTCCCTCTCTCTTGCTTGGACTGCTATGCAGAACAAGAAGAGGTGGAAGACGATTGTCCAGGCTCACACGCGCCAGCCCATGTGGGCAAGCCCCCCCCCCCCCCAAGAGGAAGGGGCGCTTTGCTGATTAGAATAGTTAGGGTTTTCTAGATTAGATAAGCTTAGAGTTAGATTAGTTCGGTTTCGTGGCTTCGCCCACCTCCGATCCATCCAGCAAGGGAATATGTGCTACATGATCTCCCAACGGAGTCATGTTATAATTTAATTTAAATTTAATTAAATTAATGCTTAGCCATGATCATCTTAGATTAGGCAGCGTAGGATAGCATTTGTAGGACACCTTCAGTGCCCGCACCAGCCAGGTCGACACCACCCTTGGTCTGGCCGGCCCCCAGCGGCTTGGACAGCCAGGGCGGCACATTCTGACCTGGCCTGGCCCCAAGGACATTCCCAAAAGGGTAGGGAAACCTGTCACCAACTACGTTCAGATGTTGCTGGACGACCTAGTGGTCCCAGCCCAGTTTGAGCACCGCATCCACTCTCTCTCCCGTCTTTGGACTGCCATGCAGGACAAGACGCGGTGGAAGAAGATTGTCCAGGCGCACACGCCCGACCCTGGGGGCAAGCCACCTCCCCCCAAGCGGAGGAGGCGATTTGATGAGTAGTGTAGTTAGGATTTTCTAGATAGAGTTAGGATAGTTCGATCACGCGGCTTCCTCCACCCCATCCATCATGAAATATGTGCTACATGACCTCCCCACGGAGGCATGTTATAATTTAATTTTTTTAATGATCATCTTCCACCCCATCATGTCCGCAACTTTGCATAGATGCTGGAATACATGGTGGTGCAGGTGCACCTCAGCTGTGCACCCCGAGTAGGTGGCACTTTACACCCACCCCCGGCAGGTTGTCACCTAGAATGTATTAAAAACCATATGCCCCTTCTCAGGGATATGTGTTACATATCCTCCCCACGGAGGTATGTTCTTAATTAATTAATGCTCGATCGAACCGCATGGTCCACATTCAGTTCATTGATCAATGTTTTTTTTATCATGGTAAACAAGCCTGGTTTACCGACCCATCACACGTGAGTTTCCCATGACTCCCCAGCACAACCACACGTCATGTACTGTTAACAACTTTGAGCAATTTGAATATCGCGTAACATAAATATGTAATGCCATGGTGCATGCAAGGCAGTCTCCCTTCGGTTCAAAGTTTGTTGCATACAAGCAACAAGAGGGCCATGCATGGCATGGATAGGTATTGGTTGACTTCAACTAAATGCCACTGAGACGGTGGCACATGAATACGTGCCTCAACAGGCGTCGACGACAGCAAAAAGGGAAAAAATGTGAAGGTGCCCTCCATCTTGCCTGGCAACAATTCAACATCAGTTCCTGGTACCCAGGGGTGCCCTTGGAATTGCAGAAGGCAGTTCATAGCCGTTCTTACTAGCAGGTGCAATCTCTGAGGCGGCCTTGGCCAATGGCTTTGTAAAGACAACGTTCTCATCCGGGAACGAAGCCACATTTTCCTCCAGGGATGGCGAAGTCTCGCCCGTTTCTGTGTGGTCATCCTCCTCATTGCCCTCAGGCAACTTGGCCAACAGCTGGGCGCGTGCCTCCGCAAACACCACCTCAGGAGCTGGGGTGCGGAAAGTCTCAATTGCGTCCTTCAGAGGCACCTCGATGCTTCTCTTCAGAGGCGTCTTGCCAGTTGGAATATCCCTCTGTCCAAGCACAAATCAGGCAGGGAGAATCACCAGGGAGTCAATCACGGGGCAGTAGTTTTGCAATCGTTGGTATGCCACAGGAGTTCTTCCAGACAGGCAAAAAAGTGGTGACTTCAAAGAAGGAGATGACAAATGTATCTCTGGGGGAACAAGGTGTATATGCTTAGCGGTTATGGGTACATATTAACAGAGACTGATGCTAGGTATATACAGGTGCAGTCCTTCCCGCGTTAAGTTACGATCGCTGCCAAAATCTCGGCGTCGTAACTTAACGCGCGGACGAAAACTTGGCGATACAATTAGGCTATCAGCCCAACCCCTCCTCTGCCGGACTTCTATACGGCAATCGACAGCTTTCGTTAAGATCCAGCTGCAGCATCGAAGTCGCCCGAAGTCCATTTTTCCGGCCAAAGATTAACGGAGAGGTGGGCGGTGATGTAAAGGCCAAAAATCTTGGCTTCGTAACTTAACGTGTGAACGTAACCTTAAGTATCGTAACTTAAAGCGAGAATGACTGTGGGTGTTCCCTCACCTGAAAGTTGAAGCTCTCGACGAACGCCTTGACATCATCCACGTCGCTCCCGCAAGCGGTGCTCATGTTGCTGGCATCCTCGTTGACCCCACGCACCGCTGCCCTGACCTCAGACACTTCCGCCTGGTCCTTCTCATTGGCATCTGACCATGGGTAGGGTGTCATCGCGCCACGCGCACGCATCCCGTGAACAGCACAACCATGAGCGCCCGAGGGGGGCAATGGAACCAAAGAATAGCACCAATCGCAGACGCCATGAGCATATTCCACGCAGCCCAGTAACAAAGCATGTCAAAGCGTTTTGTCACTGTGCAACATGCTCCAGATGGTATGGCGGCACACACAACCCCGGTAGAGAACATAGGAAAACGCACCTATGGCAGAAAGCGCTACAAATAGTTAACTGAAGTGGAACACATGCCCTTACCCATTGGAACAGCGATCAATCACCAGGGAATGATACCAAACAACGTACCCGCCCATCAGCCCACCCACTACACCCGCCCTTGCAACCAATTGTCACCACAACCAACCGGAAAGCCGACTGTACCTGCAGCAAAGGCTGAGATGTCGTCCACCTGCTGCCGCACGCGCTCCAGCGTGCTCTGCGCCTGCTGCGACAGCGCCGCCTGGAACGTGTCGTTGAGGCCCGTCGCGTGGCTACGGGCAGAACAAGAGGCAGGACAGTTGACACGGGACATGAGGCAGGGGTTATTCACACGGCTTCACCTCATTATGCAAACACAAGGTTTAATCAACACACTGGGGAGCGTGCCTCCCACGGCCTCCATGCAGCACTGCATGTATGCCTCTGTGGTGCGTTCAAGTCGAGAGATTCTGGGGAAACGGATTTGTTTCCGTTTCCGTTTCACGTCGGCGCTCTTAACCTGGACAGGTCCAGATCTGACTGGGAAACACCCACAAAAGTCTGTCCTGACAGATTTTGGGGAACAATCAATTTTGTTCAAGCCGGGTCAAGCCCAGAGAGTCTTGGTGAGCTTTGATCCCTTGGGCGCCCCGGTTTTCCGGTCACGGTCGTACGATGTCGTACGCCGCCAAAACATTTTTGCATGCTGGGTCACCATTTGACTCCAGCGAGCACAGAATCCCAGACCCCGAATGGAATCTTTCTTTCCGGCTACGCGGAAGCTTGAGCTGAAAGCGGCTCGCGTGCCAAACGCAGTTCCAATCCCCTCACAACCCGAATTTGGAAACAGGAACGGAAATGTTCTCCGGAATCTCTCGAGTTGGCCCAAGGCAGCTTGTTCCATTGAGCAGGCCCCGATAGCAGCACGGAACCAAAGGCCCGACAGCGAGGCCATTTCGCTGAGACAAGAAGCGAGGGAAGGCAGAGCCGAGGAGAGGCCATGACCGGAGGAAACAAAAAGATTCGATGGGGACGTGCCGTGGAGACAGCTGGAAGCAAAGACTGAAGCACACGGTCAGCCTAGATGCTTGTTGGTCATGCGAACACACCAAGCTTGGCCCTCCGTCAATTAATTAATAATTAAGAAGCACGTGAGTGTGTCTCGTGGGTGCCAATACAGAGTAAAGGAACCTTCAACCCTATATACACAACGCGAAGGAGGGAAGGTGCCCTAGCTTTTCTCACTGCCGCAGGCAAGTGGGCAGGCCACAGAGCGCTCTTTCCACAGCATGGTGCCGGGGCGCATGCAACACTGTGAGTGCAATGCAACCAACACAATACCATAGGTAGGCTGACGCATAGGCCTGCGTCCATACCTCATGCCATCCTTCAGCACAGCGACGCGCCCGGTCTCCCTCTCCGTGACATCCCTGCTGGCCGTCAGCAACAACTCCTCGAGATGCTTGACACTCTTGCCACTGCGCCGCGCCACCAGTAAGGCAGTCGAGCAGAGGGCACACATACACAACAGCAAGCGTGCATGGACCATGGTCAGGGTGCGACGCTCAACCGCCTCATGAGCCGGCACAGGGCAGCATATTCCCACACAAGCAAAAAAACAATAAAAGGCATAGGCATACGTCCCAAAGAAGCAATTTGAAGTTGTCAGGTTAGGGTGTGAGGAAACAGGGACACATGCCGCACAGATGTGTACCAAATACTGGCATCCATAACCATTCCACCAGGCTACACACGCACCTGGCATCCACCATTGCGCTCAGCATGGTGTCGCTGGCCTGATTGGCCGCGGCCGCCGCATCCCCTTGCGTGTGGCTGGCTGCCACCAGTGCCGCGCCCTTATCCACCGCCTCCTGCGCGGTGGTGCGTACAGTCGCCAGTGACGCCTGAACCGACCCGTTGGCCACCGCAGCACGCGTCTTCAGGTCGTCCACCGCGCTCGCCACGTGGGCGGCACGGCCACGCACAAACTTGTTTACAATCAACGCCACGTCATCCAGTAGACGGGCCTCATGCGCACGGGTCTTCTCCTGCAGGCATACCCGGGGTGGGTTGTGTGTGGGTTTGCACGCTCAGGCATCAGCGAGCAGGGAAGAAAGCGTGGGTTCCCACAGGTGGACGACTCTCTAGTCTCTATCCCACCTCGTAATGACGGGAAAGTCCAGGTACTGACGTCCCAGCAATTGCGGGCACCGCCAGTCACAGACCCCACCCCACCCCACCCCACCCCACCCCACCCCACCCCACCCTACCGCACCCCTTTAACCCCTGACACTGACAGACAGCCCACCCTCATGCTGGTCCCACCACCATTTCCCTCGCAAGCGCCAAACACCAAGCTGCCTTACAGGAGCCTACCTCAAAAGGCCACAACGCGCTGCCTAACCAGACCAATATGCCCTACCTCGAACGAGGTCAGGAAGGCGTTGAGGGAGGCCTCCTGCGCCACAAGCTCCTGCGCAGATGTGGCGCTGCATGCTCCGGCCACCTCGTCGATGGACTGCAGGCCGGCCGCCAACACCTGCTGCAGGCCCGCCGTGGCCGTCACGGCCTGCGCGAGCGCCTCCCGCTGCGACAAGGCAAATGCCACCATCTGGCACGACTGCTCCACCAACGCCGCCTGCAGCTCCCTGATGGTGACCTGGGCCTGCTCCAGGGTGGCCGCGACCATCTGGAACCAGGGTTCGACCAAGCAAACAAAAGCCTCCCAAGGAACAATTAGCCAAGAAGGCCTTTCCATATGAGGGTTGAATAAACCTGAACTAACCGTTATCCATCATCAGGTGCTGGCAGGAACCTGCACGCATGCACTCTCAACTTGACAACCAGACCATAGACAGAGTGAGCACGCGCTGTGCTTTTTGGACTAGTGGCAGAATCATGGAACGGAATAACAGCACTCTCAACATGGCTGCATGGGGGCATTCTGTTCCATGGGACCAAGAAAGACGCATGCCCGCGTAAGCTGCCGCACCGTACCTGTGTCATCTCCGCCCCATGAGACACCTGCATGTCCGTGATTGATGACAGCTGTCGCTTGCTGCTCTCGTCGTACTCCTGCGCCAGCTGGGCCACCTGACCTAGGGAACCAGTCAGCGCCTCCTGGAACCCGCCCGCCTTGGCAACGAGGCATTCCAGGTCCTGAGCAAAGGGAGCGAGGCGTGGGCAGTTGATGGTGGTGGAGGATCAACGGGGTGTTGAGCACAAGTACCGACAAAGCCAGCAGAGCAAGTGGTGTCAAGGTTGCCACTGATCAGTAGACAGTGCAGTTGTGACGCACAGGGCGGCATCACAATCATTAGTGTGGAGACAGGGGGGCATGTATTTGTACCCAGGGGGGTGTGCATACAGGGGAGCCCATCAGGCATTGGGGCTCGCCTCACAGAACACAGTTTGAGTCCGTGAATGTCTGGAATTGGTGATATGGGCAGTGCAGTGCACTTGATTATGCAACCAACAGTGCATAGGAGTCATGCACAGCAAACCAGATACGAAAACCCGTCCCCGCACCTTCCCCTTGCGCTCTGCAAACGCCGCCAGCCGGCCGTCCATGTCCGCAAACCGCTCCTGCTGCCCCGCGACTGCCTCACTGATGTTGGACTGCAGCGCCGCCAGCCGGCCGCCCAGCATACCCTTGAAGCTGGTGCTCTGCGCTGCGTTGCCCTCCTCCACCTTTGTCTTGCGATCGATCTTGCCAAACAAGCCCGCCACGTCGTCGCTGGTAATGGCCAGCTCGTCGCGCAGGCTGTGGCTGGTGCCCAGCAGCCCGTCCTCGTTGACCCGATGCCGCGCGATCAGGTAGTCGCGGCAGGACACGTCCTCCTCGGCGCGTGCGAGGGTGACCTGCGTGGTGGCCAGCGCCTCGCTCGTCTCCCCCAATGCGCGCTCCGTCTCGCACTGCTTCTCCGCCAGCACCTCGTAGTCGCGCGCCTTGTCCTCAAACAGGCCCGTGATCTCGGCCAGCTCGCGCAAGCGCATCTCCAGCTCACCCTCCAGCGCGGCCACTTTCTCCTCCATCTCGCGCGTGTGGCGCTCCTCCTCGGCGTAGCGCTCAGTAGGGATGTAGACGCCGTTCTTCTCGCGCGTGGCCAGCAGCTCCGCGCGCAGCCGGTTGATCTCGCCGCTCAGGTCCTTGATGTGCTCCGCCTTGCACAGCTTCTGGTTCACCTGTGGCAACCCAGGCAGGGGGCGGGGGGGGAGAGAGGGAAGGGAGAGGCAAGCCAGCATGCGTCCAAAGGGAAGGCGTTATTGTTGATCAGCAAGGCTGTCGACACCCAGTAGCTTCCAAGAGCATGGGGACTCCTATAGGAGTGCAAGATGCGAGAAGATACCTGAAACCGTGTCCCACCCGGCGGCCGGCACCAAGTCACTTCATGACGAGCTAGCTCCACGGGCACACTGTGGTGGTGCTGAGTTCATGCATAAACGCCGTAGGCATATCTAAACCAGGTGCAGGTGTGTTCACGAGCCTGCAAGATCTCAACAACCTACAGCCTCAGCCAACCATGACAACCTATACTTGGCGCCACCTATTCTATAACCTCCTGTACAGTGCCACATGCATGAGTGGTCCAAGTACCAGATGCGCCAAGCTTTCACCAGGAAAACATACAGCCAGCCAGCACACACAGGATGGGAGCAGGGGCGCACACAGGGAAACAGGCAGCCACCATGCCAGGTCACAAGCATGAATGGCTACCGCCAGGGCGCATACCTCTGGCCGGTTCTTGATGTTCTTCGCACGGTGTGCGTAGTCCAGGGTGTTGAGCGTTTCCTCCAGGGTGGACAGGTTGGGGCTGACCGTTGCGATGATGCACGTCTTGGTGCGGCCACCCAGCGAGTCCCGCAGCATACGCGTCAGCTTGCTGTCCCTGCTCCCAGGAAAAGTGGCGGGAGGCAATGGAAGTGAGGCGAGGTTCAGCGTCGAGGTGGTGCGGGGAAGCGGCGGGCGGGCGGGGGGGGGGGGGGGGGGGGGGGGGGGGGGGAATGGAGCAAAAAAGGTTCCGCAGGCGGGACAGCCTGCTGTGCTGTGCTGGTGGTGCTGGTACCGGACCTCAAGTCTCAGCTCACCTGTTGGCAGGACCTTAATTAGCACACTTATAGTTGTAAGGCCCACCCTGGGAGACCCAGAGCTCTGCCAGGAAGCGACAAGGGCATCCCAAATGACGTGCTCAACGGCCTCAACAACGTATCCTAGTTCTAGTCCCGGCCAGCTCATGCAACGCGCTGATGCACCCAACAGCCAAACCCAATGCCCTTGCCCCTATGCCCCAACAGCCGAACCCAACGCTCATCCCGCGAAGCGCACCTGTAGGGCACGTGCCCCTGGTGCTCCACCAGCGACGTGATCACGCGACCCAGCGTGAGCAGGCTCTTGTTGATCTCCCCCGCCTCACGCGCACGGCCCTGCACAAATGACACAACGATAATGTACATAGCCACCATTGGTTACCGCATTGTGGACCAGGGAGGAAGGTGAGGCGCCCCGTGGGCAGAAACCTGCCGCGAGCTCCCGACGCCAATACCTCGCATCGCCAACTACAAGGCACCCAGGCACCTGCAGGCCCACCCCGACAAACCCCTCCCAACCCCGCACCCAACTGACCATCCTGACACAACCACCCTGCACCCAACACTCACCTCCTTTGCGCCGGAGCGCGAGATGTTTTCGGACCCGGCCAGGTCCACCAGGTTGAGCTTGCCGCACTTGATGAGCTCCTCCCCCTCGGGCGTGCTCTCCTTGATGTGGATGGTGATCGTGAACACACTGTGCGAGCGGCTGGCCTCAAGGGGGCAAGGGGACAAGGAGGGGGACAGGAGAATCACCCGACACGGCGCCGCACCAGGCGGTCGAGGGACTATACATGATGAGGGTTGAATGGTGAAGTTGACGGCGCCCAGGCAACACACATGAAATGCTGGGATAAGCACCACAGCATGTCCAGCAGTAGAATGGAGGCGGGACATGGGGAGCAGCGATGAGGGGGCTGCCATCGCCAACTACACAAATAAGTGGAAACGGAATCGAAAGTGCACAGAACGTGCAGCCCCGTCGCAACACACGTGCCTGGTCTAGTCCCTTGAGGTCCCACCGCTACAATCATCATGCCTGCCCATCCGTACTGCGATTGGAAACAGGTAACCCCATGCACTGCCAAAAAACCTCCACCCACCGGTCCCATGCACCTGGATACGGTGCACCACAGGCCTGCTTTGTCGCCCCCCCACAGTGCTCATTACCCCCCGCTATTCCCACGGCTCCCCACCACCCCCTTGACTAGGCGACTCACAACCCGCCAGGACTGCTTGTTGAGCACCACAAGAGTACGTGCGGCCTAACCCACCTGGACTGCTTGTTGAGCAGTGTTTCTGCGGTGCGGCGCTTGGCAGAGCCCTTCTCCAGCACCGTGAATATCTCATCAAAGTTGCGCACCATCTCCTCCTCCAGGCCACGCACGATCACGCCGCCCTTGCCGTCCTCCATCAGTGAAAGCGCGCGCTTCTTGTCGTCGTCACCCACCACGGGCCCCGTCTTGGCCAGCGGGCGCGGGTCGCCCGATGCCAGCAGGTCGGTCAGCTCCTCGTTGTACAGCTCCATGAAGGCCACCTTAACGCTGTACTCCGCGTGCTGGGCCTCAAGCGCATCGAATATGTGGCGGACGGCACGGGGGATAACGCCTGCAGCGGCAGGGAGCGCCTCGTCCTGCAGACCGTCACCATGCGTGCGGGCACATGCCACACACAGCACATCTGCGACATCACTGCGTGCCCAGGGCAACAAAAGGTGGGTACTGGAGGATGGGCAGTGCAGGATGGCAGTAGAGGGTGGGGCTAAGGAGTGGGCACCGGAGGATGGCAGTAGAGGGTGGGGCTAAGAGGTGGGCATCGGAGGATGGCAGTAGAGGGTGGGGCTAAGCGGTGGGCACCGGAGGATGGCAGTAGAGGGTGGGCACAAGAGGGCAGAGCATCCAGGCATGCATTTGGATCATAACCTGCCATATAACCGCGGCCACCTGTGGCCATCACACTACCTGGTCAAAAGACCACGTGACAGCTTTATTTCTATCTTTTAAACAGCATATCATGACGATATAGTACTGTGCGTTGAAGCCTGCGTGAATACGCAACAGGAACATACCGATTTGGAGTTCTTGGACACTCCCTCCATGGTGTATGTCTGCAAGGGAAAGCGTTGGAAATACATCAGTTCAAGGGCAAGGGCGGTGAGCAAAGGGGACATGCCAACTTGCTCAGCCGGACATTCCATATAGTCAAGTTAGGGGCTTCGCCCTGGCTTTTAAGACGGTGACACAAATTGACTGCTTTGCCCATACAGTTCACGTTGAGCAGGTAAAACGGATCTCTCATCGTAGTGATCATATTATACGCATCTCGCAGCCTTTCTTAGAGCAACAAGCGGTATACCGTACCTTGCCCGTGCCGGTCTGTCCGTAGGCGAAGATGGTGCAGTTGAATCCCTCGAGGACCTCATTGACGATCGGGACCACCGACTGTTCAAAGACATCTTCTTGTGTCGACGATGGCCCGAAAACCTGCGGTTGGTAGCACGCACAGAGAACTCGATGTAAGGTACATGGGACAACTTGTTGAGACATATTGCATCAAATTTTAAAGACACCCCATGCCCTTGATGCCTCCCCTGGCATTTTAGCCCCCAAAACGTCGGTGGTCGCTGGTTACCTTATCAAAGGTGAATGTCCGCTCCATCGTTTTCCCAGCAATGCTCTGGACCACCGTCACCTCGCCTTTCTTCTCCTCGCATTTTAGCGCCTGTTGCGTTTTCCTCTCACCCTCCGTCGTAGGTCTGCGCAGAAAGGTGTACGACAATTACGAGGTAATCCGTATGTGTTTATTGTGCATGCACGTGCCCGCTTCGCAGGGCCCTAAACATAGAAAAAAAAACTCTCAGAGATAGCACTTAATAAAAAGATGCCACTGACCTGCAACGAACAAGGACCTGCACGTTCACTCCCTTGTCCTTCGCGGCTTGCAGCGACGCCATGGTTGTTTAGAAATGGCGCGTGTATGGAATCTCAACTGCAAACTTTAGTCGAAGTCTATGGAGAAATAACCGAATTATAAACTGCGGCTCTTGCCTTGCAAATACGTTTATTTCTCTAATCTCGAGAGTGTGGTGACAGTGTTGCGATCGGAAGGAACGCAGCGGACATGGGCAACCGAGTCTAATTTACAGCACTCAAAAGCAACGGTCCATTTCCCGTCACGCATGTTGTGCTCGAGTCGCATTTGCCGACGTCCAAACAGGCATCCGGCCCTGGGATGAATTACAAGCGCCGCGCCAGCACGGTTGTTGTTGTTGAACTTGTTGTTGTTGCCCAGGCCACTGGCCAGCACGGTATGTACCACATACTGCAACGGCCAAGGGGCCACCTGGTCCCTGTTTGAATAACGTTCGGAGAGGCCGCAGCGGTCCACAAAACGCAAAGCCTGCGCCAGGCCACGTGGCAGAGCGGCGAAATGCGAAACCATGACACGACAGGCACGGCGTCGCTCTCAGGCATCGGGAAGCATGTGGGAAAAGCGGGATGCAGACAGGTGGCAGCATTCCAGCCCTACTCATGCTTCGGGGCAGATACAGCGTGATGCACGCTGTGAGAGCCAGGCTGGTACAAGACGGATCGTCTCGATCGTCCCTCTACGTGACTCGTATGTGCGACCTTTGAAAGATTTAGCGCCCATTATTCTGTGATCATACTGCTTTGGCACAAGAATTTTTTTCAGGTGAAAAAAAACAGCACATCAATATGGAGCCCAAGAGCGTTTCCTTCATCAACGGCTTGCTGTATCTGAATGTAATTCTAGACATTTTCTTTGCCTGGAGATGCTTCTTTGGGCATACGGGGGTGTGGCTTTTGGTTAACACAGGTCCAGATGTCCGGATGATCCTGGTCCTCGTCTGCTGGTACGTGAGCTCATGGAAAGACAATTGTTGCCTAGAAGAAGTTGGCTGCTGGGTGCACAGCTCCGGCCGTCAGGATGTCCTTGTTCTTGCAACCATTTGGTTCGCTCTAAATTCACCTGCCCCTGCAATCTTTTTCGCGTTTTCCCTCCATCAGCCTTCTGGCCTGCATCCACCTTCATGCCGCGATCGATATCTACGAGAGCAACGCCTACCGGTCGGCGTTGATCTCCCACGTACTGGTCTTCGTCTACTTCTTGGCCTACGGGATGCGCGTCAAGGGCTTGAGCTTCGTAAGCGCTTACTCACGGGGATTGAAAAGCGTCATCTATGGTTTGTGGGTAGCTTGCGCATCAGAGCCAACCATTCCCAGTACTTTGCTCGAATGCGCTGGAAATCGGTGGGCCTCGGTGCAGATATGGCCTGTGATTTGACCCAATCATACGGCCCCGGTCCAGCAATCCCAGCAAGTCATGCCCAAGGCTGCAAATTTGGTACTTGGCAGGGGAATTGAACTTCGCTGTTTAAACACATGCTTTCCTCTAGTTGAATTTGCTACTCACGGAAGGGTTTCCCTGACACCTTGGATTATATGCTGCTAAGGAATAGTTTGTTGTTATGTCCCAGAGTAGTTACTGGTGCACCACATCATCTTGGGATTTCTTTTACGCCTGCCATAGTTTTTCATCGTGAACAACGTCATGTTTACCCGGCAGCTGCTGGTATTTAATGGTTCCAAAGCTGATCCAAGCATCGTGTTGTGCATGGTCCGTGCCATGTAGCGCCAAGTCCGATGTTCTGGCATCGTCCCATGTTTGTGCGGTAGTTGGCATCATGGATGCATTTGGCTGGCAGGCGTGGGGTTGTTCTAGACGTATCAGTGCTTCGCAGGCCACAATACCTTCTATCTATGGCATGGGCATGGCTGCTTTCAAGCACCCCTCAGTCACCATTGTAGTAGACTCTTACGTCTTTTAGTGAATCGTGCATGGACGGATGGTGCGCGTGCATCACTCACCGTTTCTCTGGAATCAGTGTGTTCCCCCCTGCTGGCCCATGCTTGTTTTCCCCTGCACAATCGTATGTTGCAAACGTACACCATGTGCATGCAGGTGGACACGCTGACTGGCCTGGCTCACACCAAGGAGCCGCTGCTCCTAATCACCAGCGGCGCGTTCTTCCTGCTCATGACCGGGCAGTACTACACCTACGCGCTCGGCCGGGGCCTGGCCGACAAGGTCAAGAAGGCGCAGTGAGGGATGGGGCATATTCACACAAGCAAGAACAAGGCGCAGTGACGAAGAAGGCGCAGTGACTGGGATGAGACATTCGAGGTGGACTGCTCTAATTCACATGGAGCGGTGCATGACATGGAAGTGACAAGGCTCGGTGAGGGAGGACCGGGAGGTCAACAGGGTGGCGCTGGGCATGAAACAAGGTGCAGCGGGTGACACTGGACACATGGAGGTGGGGATGGAATCGAAAAAGCGGTGTCAGGGAGGACACACAATGGAGTGCAGGTCGTGCAAGAAGACTGAGAGGGATGCCATGCAACCTTAAGACAGTTACGTGAGAGGGAGGGCAAGAAGGGGCCGTGCAGGACCATAATGACACGAAAACAGATGAAGCGCCTACAAGGCCAACAATAGGCACGATGCCCGCACCTACCTCGGTCTGTGTTCACAAGAGCGCACATGAGCCCATTGGTTGGCATGAAAGGCCATTAAGCGGACGGCGGGCAAATGGCGGGGACATTAGCAGGCACATGTATATATAGTGAGCACGAATGCATGCGTTGGTGCATGAAAGAGGCTGCCGGACGAGAGCGGTGGGTGGCCTGCCAGAGCTGTGCATAGCGATGAATGCCGGGAGGAGAGGGACGACACTATGTAGTGATGAGTCCTGCACGATCCGACAAGCTAGGCCAGAAGTGACGGTAGTGACATATATCCTGTGGGAATGACGTACTGCCATGTCTGGGCAGCGAGTGTCGATCAGCGCTGTGAGCGATGCATGCGTATTCCAATAGTGGCCGCCACTGCATATGCCGGGGATATGAAGGATTTGTTCCGAAGTCCTGGGCATCTAGTAGGTTCACGGGCCGGTAGTGATGGCAGGAAATTGCTTACCTTGTAAATTTGTTGGGCGAGAGACAACCTGCTATCGTTACAAGTAGTAAAATATAGAAATTGGGCAATATGTGCCGGGCAGGGTGGTGTGGACGGTGGGCGGGTTATAGCCTTTTTGTAGGTCTGCAATTAGACGCTGTACGTAGTCTGCCATACATGAATGGGGACACACTCATGCACAGAGTACTTTTTGTTGTACAGTGATCTTATATAATAAACTCAAACGTGCATGTGCCGTATCCTGGATCGAGACGCATGCGATCGACTTATGACTGACATCTATATCTGGGGAATATCAGCGGGCAATCAGCCGGCCATCAGGACATGATGGACACCTTGGGGCATGCCTGCATGATCAGCTGAAATACAATCAGGCCCGGGCGGTACAGGTCTACCTTACATAGTTTCACCAGGGCACAGTGGACAAGCTTGACCGAATGAAGATCGCGACTAGCAGTCAAGCTATATCTATAATCTGCATGAGCCGGAGCTGTACGTACATTACTCTAACGAAATCAGTAAATCTCATTTCCCAAAGGCCTCCAATCGGCAGCCTTGTTGTGTCTTGTTAATTTCATAGGTATACATTTTACTTCATATTGCTATTATATCCTTGTGTGCATGGTACTATACTACTGCGAATCAACGTACCACGGAAGACTTCAGAGCCAAAGCACGCAAAACTTTATAACATGATTGATATTGCATGAAAGATATTGCACTTTCAAAATTCAAACCGGTATTGCACCTACCGTGGTTCAAGTGTACATCTAGATCGCTCTGATCACTTGCATGTGTACATAGATCGCTCTGCAGTACTGGCCTGCCGCCCACTCGGGGCAGTGACTAGTGAGCTAGTGAAAAGCTAGTAGGACGCCCTTAATTAGTTAACTAATTAATTAATTAATTAATTAATTAATTAATTAATTAATTAGACTCGTGCTCCCGTTGGGGAGCTAGTCACGGAGCATTAGCCCCGATGGATGGATGGGTGCAAACAGTCCTATACCGGTCTAATCTATCTACAACATCTATCTACAATAACATCTATCTACAACAACTAGTCTAAGCTCTCTACCCTAGGGGACCTGTCTGGCGTGCTTCCCGTATGTTTGCACACGCGGGCGCGTAATTCCCCACGGGAGGGGGTTCGTTGTCCTCTATGACCTGGGCCCACTTGGCCTTGTCCATGATCTTGTTCCAAATCACGGAGAGACTTAGCCCCCCCATGTCTGCGACTAGCTAGCTGAACTCTTAATTTGAAGGTGCGGCCGGGCCTTGCGGTGGCGAGCATTGCTGGGCCCAGCCCACGTAAGGATCGAGGTGCCGGCCAGGCTGAGCTGGGCGCAGCCCTGCGGGGGGGCCACGCGTGAGGTGTCTACCTGGTTGGTGCGAGCTATTATAAGTGCCCTACTAGCTGCAGGCACCGCTGCTTGATGGTGCTGGTGATATATGGCATGCCGAGGTACAGGTCCTCATTGCGAACATGAGCAGGCTGCATAGCCCGCACTCGGAAAATGGAGCGCAGCATGTTAATTGGTGACCGCGCCGTCCAGCTTTCGGGCCAGGTCGGCAGTGAGGGTCCACGTCTCGGCCCCGTACGTAAGAACAGGGAGGACCAGGACCTTAAACAGGTCCTGTTTCTCTATCTTGCCCAGGGGCTTGCGCGGTGCGCCACATGCAGGGCCCGGTATTTGCGTAAAGCATGCCAGAGCGAGGGAGATATGCGGTGGTCCACATCAGCCTCGCAGCGCGCTGGGGAGGAGGCTAGCTGCCCAGCAACTTGACGCGGTCCCGATACAACAGGACTCGAGAGCCGTCAAGGAGAAAGAGGGCGGGCGGTGGCTGAGTGAGCCCAATCCCCAGAGCCTCTGTCTCAGTTCTTGCTGACCTCAAGCCCCACTGCATGCGCGGGCTTCGATTGCCAGGCAGTCAAGCCACGTCGGTCTGCACATGCTTGGAGCCCTCAAAGAGGGTGGTGTCGTCTGCATAGATGATGTCCGCCAGCCAGATCTCTGTGTCCGCCCCGCCATGGCAGAAACCCACGCTCCTTGCTATGATATGCTCACATGGGTCTTATTGCACCCACAGACTGCCGGATCGTTAGCGTGTCCGTTTAGCTAGCGCGCCCGAATGCAGCTGGGGCATGCCTTTGGCACATGAAGGAGACCGGGGGTCTCTGCCCTTTCTCCTGTAGTGCACACACAGGGATTATAAAAGCACTTCGGTGCTCCGTGACTCCCCAACGGGAGCACGAGTTTAATTAATTAATTAATTAATGGCAGAAACGGTTTTCGACCTGCACCCCCAGTGGTTCCCTACCCACGATGCGGGAAAATCGCTTGCGCGCCTGAATCATTACGTAATCGACCATGTAATAATGAACAGGTACGTTATAGGTAATAGGGCGACAGCACGCAGCCCTGCCGGCCACACATGCACCCTTCTGTAAAGGGCATGGTGGCGTGGTCCCATAGGAAGTGCGCACCGAGGACGCCCTAGCTTGGTAGCTACCTCCTCAATTTGTATAGGGTTGGATCGACTCAGAGGTTCCTCTACTGTGTATTAACCCTTAGTCGGGAAACTACCCGACCTGTCGGGTAGTTTGACTAACGGTCGAATTTCGCGCCGCGCCGTGAGCGCCGCGCCACTTGTGACGGATGTCAGTGGTCCGGTGGGTCCGGGGACACTTAGGGACGAGGGTGGTGCATAGGTTTGGGGGTAATATTCGCCATAGCCTGGTAATTACAACGTGCATTGAGCAGGTATCACGTGACTTTGGCGGGAAATTTTCACTCGCGCGCGCGCGTAACTAGATATGGCTGCCAGCATGCCGTTCTCACGGAAATTTTGCGTGTCGAGGCTAGAAACGGTTCAGAATTTCGCTCAGAATGACTTAACGTGATTTTCGTAGGTCAGGCATGGCCAAACTTGTAGGATTGGGAAAATTCAGGTAGGAAAATACTGCCTTCTGGGTCGTCAGTGCCAGATGAGTAATCGCTTATCATATTTCCATTTTATCCTCGTGGCCGGGCAGTCTGCGCCAGCCCAAGCATCCAGATTTGGTACCGGATGTCCGCTGATGCGTTTGCTGGGAATGCGGACGCGTTGATAGGTAATATTTGAACGGAGCATCAACCTTGTAATCATAAAGGATGCATGCATGATGCGGCTATGGCGACCTATGCCTGTAAAGCAATGGTATGTGTGAGATATGAGGGTCCCGGCCAGTGGAATCCGGGCAGGACGTGAACGAGCCAGGTATGGCAACGTGTTTGCGTGTCCTTTGCAGCGGAATACGTCTCCCATGCATTATATTTGACGAGCTTTTCAGTGCACCTTTCAGCAAGCCTCCATGCCTGCTGTAAAGAGGGGTATTAGCCCTGCAAGTGACCAGTTTATGGCATTTCTTTGGAGCATATCATTTCGTTAATGCAGGTAGGCAACATGTTTGTATTCCAGCACCTTTGGCAATCTTTTATAGCTTGCTATAATGCATTCTTGTATTGCATGTCTTAGATGGCTGTTTACGCGCGCGTAACCCACACACATATATGAGCACCTTATATAGGTCTAATGGGTTATCCGGGTGGTCTGACCCAAGGAAAGCACCATTGGACTATCCAACTAAGTTGTCCAATGTTGTTGTTGAGGTTCCATACCCTCCCTGAGAAGTTAGGTGGGGGTTCACTTTTCCTTGGGGAAAAAAGATCGTCTTTTGTCCAAGTTTGACTGGAGCTATCATCCAAATGCTTCGATAAACCCGTGGTATTATTGCATATTCTGAAAGCCCTCGAAGTGTAGATACTCCTAGCATCTTGGTTGGGGGCATTTGGAGTTGTGGCCTGTGAGTTATGATTTTTCTCATTTTCAGGGGTCTGAAAGTGCCAAAAATGGTCCTCCCGACTAAGGGTTAATTATAATAATCAATCAATTTAAAATCAATTAAATCATTAATATTAATTTAACACACGCTCCCGTTGCATGGGGAGTCACGGAGCACAATAATACAGAGTTTTAAGTGCTTTTCATCCCTGCAGCAGCAACGCCGTGATCAGTGGCCCGACTACATCCGCCACAAGACCAACCCCGAGAAGCCCCAAGTGTACTGGCGGGGCGGGGACCTCTATGTCAACAAGAAACTGTGGAAGCCCCCCCGGGCTTCCCCGGGATAGAGCACTCCAGCTAGTTGTCTAGATCGATGGGGGCAATCGATTATGGGATAGCTTAGGCATTACAGCACTTGAAACGATATTAGCGCACAGCGTTATAGTACCTTCAATTAGCTCTGGCACCTTGTGGCCATCAGCTTGCGCCTTAATTAGCCGACGTCTTGAGCCCACCTCACATTTGTAGCATAAGCTATGCGTCAGCCTACTTATGGTATTGCACTGGTTGTATTGCACCCACAGTGTTGCGCCCCGGCACCATGCCGTGGAGAGAGCGCTCTGTGGCCTGCCCATCTGCGGCAGTGAGAGAAGCTAGGGCGCCCTCCCTCCTTCTCGCTGTGTATATAGGGTTGAAGGTTCCTTTACTCTGTATTGGCACCCACGTGACGCAGTCACGTGCTTATTAATTATTAATTAATTCATCCCTGTACACAACAATTTTGCATTCACATGCACTGGGAAAGGGTCAGAGACACCTCACATGCACCGACCCCGGCCGGTCTTCTCTCGTGCCGGCCCATGCAGAGGCAAGCCACAGCAGTGATATCAAGGAGACAAATCTACTAATAACAAAGTCCTCTTTCTACTGGATATGGCTCTAGATCAAGTCCTGTATCGGGACCGCGTCAAGTTGCTGGGTAGCTTACTCCCCAGGCCCCAGCTAGGCGAGGCCGATGTGGACCGCGCCCTATCTCCCTTGCCTGGCACGCTTTTCGCCAATACCGCCTACCGGGCCCTGTGGCCCAAGCCCTTAGGCAAACTATAGAGAAACAGGACCTGTCCTGGTCCTCCCTGCTCTTACGTACGGGGCCGAGACGTGGACCCTCACCGCCGACCTTGCCAGCAAGTTGGACGGCGCGGTCACCATGCAACTGACATGCTGGCTGCTGCGCGGTCAATTTCCGTGTCGGATACGCTGCCCATGTCCGCAAGGAGGACTTGTACCTCGCTCGGCATGCCACTTATCACGAGCACCATCAAGCAGCGGCGCCTGCTGCTATAGTAGGGCACTTCGCTCGCACTGACCATGCATGCAACCAGGTAGACACCTCACGTGGCCCCTCTGCAGGGCTGCGCCCCGCCTCACGGGCCGGCACCTCCTTACTGACGTGGGCTGGCCGCCCCCAGCCAGGTTAGACGCCGCATGCAAGGCCCGAACCTTCAAAGAGCAGCTCGTATAGAGAACATGGACGGATGGGGGGCCTAGGCCTCTCCGTGATTTGGAAAAAAGACGATCATGGACAAGGCCAAGTGGGCCCAGGTCATAGAGGAATACATGCAAACCTGGGCACGGCAGTGGGGCGCGATTGAAGGAGCGTGTAATTGCAAATGCCGGCGCGGGATCGAGGCATGCTAGACCGACAATTAGACCCCTAGGGTCGCGAGCACCATACATTATAGATATATAGATTCTGATAGATATTCTGATAATAGTAGATATTCTGATAGTTACTAGATATATAGATTCTGGACTTTTACTTTTGAGGGAGGCGGCCAGCACTTAATTGCTCATTTACGTTTCTGTGGCTCGCCCCTTGGCTCTTATTAGCCATGTGGTTGGTGCATCCCAGGCGGCGGGCTACACGTACGGCGGATCGGGCTGAGCGGGCCAAGCTCACGGCCTATTATTATGGGGACGTCAGGCACCACCGCACGTGTGGTGCCCTTTGTCTTGGAGGAGTTCGGGGTCATGGGCCGGCGGGACCCTGACCGCCGGTTTAACTTTAAGGAGTGCTGCCTGCTCTGGGAGGAGTGAGGATCACCGCCCATGGACCTGGAGGGCCAGCGGGCCCCTTGGTCAGCGCGGACCTGGACATCGTATTGGCGCCAACGCCTTTCAGTAGCGATTATCGGGGCTATGGCTGACAATCTTGCTCCACTGCACACGAGCTGACTTTGCGGCGCAGCACGGTTATTAGGCTAGCTGTTTTACTTCATTCCGCGGTGTGGATCGAGTGTCCCATGCCGGCTGTATAGTTGTTTTGTCGTGGTATCTCTTGTTACAGTAGCGTTGGCTTTGTTTATTTTTACGTGGGTGCCTTTAATTAATTAATTCATTCATTCATTAGGAACAGAACTCCGTCAAGGGAGTATCTGTAGCACATAGCCCTTGAGAAGGGGCATATGGCCTATAATACATTCTAAGCTTCTTCGATCCTGCAAGGGTAAGAATGTAAACAACACTTAATTGCTCTAGGTGCATGCACTATAGGGCACCTGCACCACCCAGAGTCTCGGGCAACTCCCAGCTATAAGGGGAGCCCATCATAGGTGCATGGGAAAGATCATCATAGCTAGATACAAAAGCTTGAGCGTGGCATCTCAGCATGCAGAGAGCAGCTCTCTGCATGGGCACAGCTTAACTAAATAAAGCTATAGGCATCATCTGGGGTGTGGCACATCATAATAGGCACGCATGTACATACATGGCTAAATAATGCTCGTGAATCAGCTGGTGTAGTGCCTGTAGGAGGCGTACATGTACATGGCCACCGGGTCTATCTATTCTACACTACTACTGCTGTATTCCCCTAATTAAGCTGGGGCGGCTGGAGTCGTTGGGGCCGCGGGGGTCGCCTGCCAGGGCTTGTTGCCGATGTAGATGGCCGCCCCCTTCCAGTACACGTACCGGCTGCCCCGCCTTGGTCTGCCGGATCGAGCTGGAGGTAGGTCGGCCATAGCTCCCGTCGCCGTTGTTGCTGCGCCAGGGTCAGGTCGTCGTCAAGGGTGAAGTGAGTCTCCTCGAGCCGCTTGCGGCGTCTGAGGAAAGAAATCTTGTCCGCCGGGTTCTGGAAGATGAGAAGGAGCGGGGGCGCCCCTGCCTTACCCCGCGCGCGGGGAAGGCGGTGGGCGACCAGCTCGATCGATCTCACCCTTCAGGCCCATGCGACCAAGAATTTCTCTCTCAAACGCACGCGTAAGCTTCTCGGAATTCTCGCCTTCCTCCATGTCGAAGTTCCTGACAATGACGTTTAGCCGCTGCGCTTGGCGAGCTCGGCCTCCTCGCGGAGGTCAAGCGTCTGCCGCTGGAGCTGTGCTGCGACGGCGGAGGTGGTGGAGGTGGTGTGCTGCCCGGCCAGGCCAGCAGGGGCTGGCTTGGCGGCAATGTCCTTCACCGCCTGGGCGGTGAGGCCGGCGGTGTTCTAGCTGCATGCAGGACCTCGATAGCGATGGCACTGTCCTTAAGACGCTGGTCGATGTCGCGGAGCTCCAGGGGCGGTGATGGAGTCGGTGGAGGCAGATCGAGGTGTGTGTGTGTGTGGAGGCGAGGAGGGTCAGGGCGGTGGCGGTGGGGATGGTGGGGAGCTCAGCAGCCAGCGTGCGACCCACAGCTGCCACATCTGCAGCAATGGGCGTCACGTGCTGCACGAGAGGGCGTCGTGGAGGTGGCGGAGGAAGGTGGATTCGGTAACGGGCGGCGGGTTGCAGGAGGTCCGCGGCCGAGCGCTTAATGAGCTACCTAGGGTAAGGAGAGCTGCGAGCTGAAGGCGGGGGCGAGACCAGCCGGCCATGTTGGCCGAGGAAGGGGCGTCAGATACGCTGTTGGAAAACCGGCCGTCAGCTCCGTTGCGGAAAAAGTGGGTTCGGGAATGGAATTGCAGGCACAGGGCCAGCAGTGAGGCGTGTGACCCGTACAACACGAGCTCCAGTATCTCGATGGATGGCATTTCGAAAAAGGCAGGCCTGTTGATGTCGAAGGTGGTAAAGAGCTGATCAACGTCAAAAGCGCGCTCAGACCAGCCAGGGGTGTGTGTGGAGGCGAGGAGGGTGGCGGTGGCGGTGGGGATGGTGGGGAGCTCAGCAGCCAGCGTGCGACCCACAGCTGCCAGATCTGCAGCGAGGGGCATCACGTGCTGTGAGATGGCGTCGTGGAGGTGGAGGAGGAAGGTGGATTCGGTACGTCAAGGGGGAGGGGGCCCAGAGGTCGTCGACAGAGCGCTTAAGAATGGAAAAGAGGGCGGCGAGCTGAAGGCGCGGGCGGGACCAGCCAGGTAGGTGGTCAGGTCCGCGGCCATCAACTCCATTGCGGCAATACCGGCCGTCAAGGCCGTTGCGGAGGCGATGATGGGCGTGGAGGCGCTGGCACGGGTCAAGAAGGGAGGCGTACGACCCATAAAACACGAGCTCCAATTTCCAGTATCCTGATGGGTGGCATGTCGAAATAGCCGGTTCTGTGGACATCGAAGGTGGAAAATAACCCGTCAACGTCAAAGTCGTACTCAGACCAGCTGGCTTCGGCTGGGCGGCTGCGTTTAGGTTCAGGCGATGCAGATGGCGAGGCATTAAGCCCGGGAGCTATGGTTCGAGGCGACCACCAGTGCGCGACTAGTGTCACCGCTGCCTGCCGGACCTGAGGGCGAAGCTGCAGCCGGAGCTGCATGCGCATGCAGACGTATTTTCATTGCCGAGCGCAGCCGCCAGGCTGCGTTGCGTCGAGGCGCATTTGTTCGCCATATATTTCGTAATAGCTCGTCGGAAAATTATATCAGCATGTTCGTCTTAGAAAGACGAAGCGATTGTGATATTCACGACTAAATTCGGTGCTCAAGTGTGAAAGTTATGAGCGCCGCCGTCAGCCATGGCTACCTCGTGGCTCGTGGCTGGGTATATATCTATCCTTGCCTACCAGATTCGGCCTCTCCGTGATTTGGAAGAAGATGATGGACAAGGCCAAGTGGGCCCAGGTCATAGAGGACAATGAGCCCCCCCCAGTGGGGAAGCGCCCGCGTGTGCAGTCCCGCGGGCGGCACGCCAGATAGCTCCCCCTCGGGCAGCGTGCGGCTGCCTAGATAGATGTTGTAGTTAGAATGCTGTTAGACCTGTAGATGTAGTATGTAGCCAATGTAGATAGATTAGACCGGTAGGAATGTTTGCACCCATCCATCCATCCATCGGGGTTAATGCTCCGTGACTCCCCAACGGGAGCACGAGTCTAATTAATTAATTAATTAATTGCCTACCAGATGTCTGCCTCCATATTACAGACAAACCAGGAGGCTGCCCGGGTGTGAGCCCGTCACGTCTAGGGTGGCACATGTCCATGCCGAGTCTATCACGAAAAGTCCACGGGTGGCGACCCTGCCGCGCGCGGCCGGGGGCACGCCAGGTGAGGACATAACGCCCAGGCTGGGCGGGCTTGGTGCCAGCTAGTCTATCTGATGTGTCTACCTGATCTGCGCGGGCCAGGGCAAAGCAGCGTGAAGCCATAATTGTACACCAACCGCCCATCATAAGAAGTTTATGCACAGTTATAATACCATGTACTAGAAACTGCGATTCAGATCCCAGTATGATAAACATAGATCATGATTCATGGGCTAACCCCCATGGCAGCCGCCAAGCGACTAAGCAACTAAAGTTTATCAAAGCCGAAGCGGCAGACATGTAGCCTTATTGCCCCTAGATTGCAAAACAAAAAAAGTTAAAAGTGTTATGTACCTGCCACCGGGCATGCAAAGCAGCTTGCGGGCTTTGCACATGAACTGAGACAAGGATATTGATCAGCTGCTGCAATAAGGACATGACACCCATGAATGAAGCCCAGGATAAATTTCTTCCCGGCCAGACTCCCTGCTCAAGCCTTTCCCGCGGCCATGGACGCGAGCACCTGCTTCCGAAGCATCTCCTCCTCACGCGCACACCGCGCCTCCTCATCCCCCTCCTCCTCCTGCCCCTCCTGGCCCTCCGGCTCCTCCCCTCCCTGCTCCTGCCCCAGGCCTCGCCCGGCCTCTGCTGCCGCCCGTGCCGCCTTCCTCGCCCGCTTCTCCTCCTTGCGCGCGCGCCGCTCCTCCTTGCGCTTGCGCTTCTCCATGCGTCGAAGGCGACGGGCCTCGGGGTCCTCATTGCCACTGGCCCCCGCATCACCCCCCGGTGACACATCACCACCGGCGCCCTCCCCTCCACCCTCCCCATCCTCCGGCCCAGAACCATCCTCCTTCTTCTCCTTCTTGCGGATCTCCTTCCACTTCTCCAGACGCACCTTGCGCGCGACCTCCTCGTCCTCCTCGTCATCATGTGGCGCGCCACCACCCACCGCCTTGTCCCCCTCACCCCTTGGCTGGTCTGTCTCGCCCGCCCCCTGCTTGCCACGCCGGTCGTCCCCGTCTTTCTCCGACCCCTTGTTCCGGGAATCTTCCCCCACACCCTTGCTCCTTGCGTCCTCTCCCGTGGCCTTCTCGCCACGGCCCCTTCCCGTGCCCCTCTCCCGATAGCTACCCTCCTCCTCCCTGTCCCGGCCACGGTCCTCCCTCCCAGGGGCCTCCCGTCGCGAGTCCCGCTCCCTGTCGCCGCGAGATGAGCCGTCGTGATCCTGCCGCCTGTCACCCGACCGCTGCCGGCTGCCATCCCCCTCCCGCTCATACTCCCCCCTGCGGCCACGGTCGCCGCCGTCGCGGTAACTTCCGCCGCCGTCCCTCTCGCTGCCCCTCCAGCCCCGCTCCTCACGCTCGTAACGGTCGTCGGTGCCGCGTCGTGAGGCACCAGACCTGCCAGGGAGAATGCCCACAAGCAAAAACGAGACATTTCAGCTTCACAAAAACAGTGCTTGGAAGAAATTAAGGCATCCTTGGAGGAAAAAGACTTGAAAAAGAAACAAGAATGACAAATCGGAAAAAACAAAAGACAGGCTGAAAGAAGGATATATCATGATCTACGCAACACCAGCCCCACGGATACCTTAATGATAATAGCAGTAAGGATAACCAACACCAGCCCCACGGATACCTTAATGATAATAGCAGTAAGGATAACCAACACCAGCCCCACGGATACCTTAATGATAATAGCAGTAAGGATAACCAATTGTGGTGCTCTGAAACTCGCCACCCAGCCAACATGGCCAAAGGCACGCACTCACCGGTCCCTGCCAGAGACGTCCCGGCGCTCATCGTCCGCGTGCCCTCGGTCGTCGCCGCGCCGGTCCCTGCCATAGTCCCTGTCCCTGCCCCTCTCCCTTTCCCTTTCCCTTTCCCTTTCCCTGTCCCTGTCCCTGTCCCTGTCCCTGTCCCTGTCCCTGTCCCGGTCCCGCTCCTGTTCTCGGTAGCGCTCTCGCTCCCGTTCCCGTTCCCGTTCCCGCCCCCGCTCCTGATCCCGATAGGTCTCTCGCTCCCGCCCGTACCGACCGTACTCCAACGGCCGTGCCCGGCTACCCCCATCTCGGCCCCTGGGCGGGCCATAGCCGTTCCTGGGTGCATGCCGGTCGCGCCGCCGTGGGCTTGCGCTGCGGCTGCGGCTGCGGCTGCGGCTGCTTCTGCTTCTGCTTCTGCTTCTGCTTCGGCTGCGGCTGCGGCTGCGGCTGCTGCTGCCATCCGAGCCAGAGCTAGCGGGGGAACCGGACCTGCGGTCGCCAGCACAAACATGCAAGGGGAGAGGTCACTGCCGCGGTCATGGAGACGGTGCGGGTAGGGCGTGGGTAGGGTGGGTCAGCAACGGTGACAGATGTTATGCTAGCGATGCCCCATGCCTGAGATCAGCCGTGCTTGTCCCATAGAGGCATGTCCATCCCTGCGTGAGGGTGATACCTAGAGAGGAAGGGTGGCCAGCACTAACTTGGCACCACAACAGTGCTTAGCTGCCGTGTCGTGGAAACCCCAAGCCCACAGCATTCAAAAGCTAAAGCCATACCCAAGTATGCTTTATCGTAGGAATGAACAGCAGCACACACATATGCCCAATAATACAACTGACACCGCTAGCACTTGATGGGTGATGTCAGTCACCAAGCCGACAGGCAGGGGGGCGCACCGGGGAAGAATATCCCAAGTGTGGCAAAATTCCTGTCGTTACCTCTCCGAAGATTTGCCAGGGCTTGAAGATCGGCTGCCCGACCCGGTGCCTTGGCTGCCCGAGTGTGAGCTCCCTGGTGACCTGCGTCGTGACAGGTGGCACACATTGGGCAACCAAGCCACGCAGGACATGCACAGCGGCAGCAGGCGTTCACTGCACATCCATGATCGACTGATCAGCTATCATGAGTCCATGGTTGTGCAGCCATGGAGATTTGTTGTCCACGGGATAGAAAGCTGCACATGAAGAATCACCTCCCCATGAGTAAAAGAAGCTAATGCAGCCCACCAGCAGTATGGTGGGACAGCTGCGTGGGATGAAAGCCTCCCTCTTTGCAAAGCCAGTGCAGGGCCTTGAGAAACGAGTTTGGGGAACTGTGACGGCATGGGGATGCCAGTCTAGTTCTTTGAGCATGGCATCTGGAGCAATGGTGCTGACCGACGGCACAGCCCAACTGTCTCGTGCCCCCACCCTTTTCGTCCTTGCTTGCTCGGAATGCTCATGATCAACACACAAACTGGCTCCGTGCACATGTGCCACACAAATATGTGCGCAGCCGCCTTTCCAGGGTGTCAAGCTATGCGATGCCGGCAAAGCTCCCCAGCCACTAATGTCAGCAACTCTCCCCTGCCACTAAGCATGGCAACAAGGCGTGCAAGAATACAGCAATCTCTGTATGCCATGCAAGGCCATCTGTGCCAGCAGCTAACCACAGGCCCAGTCCAGCCCGGTCGCTCGGACAACTCCTCTGTGCGTTTGAAAAGCCAAGCACTGAACTGTTTACAAAATTGTACAAACAAATGTTCTTGCTACAGAAGCTACTTGCTACAAGAAACTCTTAAAGACAGTGGAGCTTGCCAAGTGTCCGTTAGGTGCTGATCTGCCCACTGTGTCGCACACAAATCACCACCTCGCTTAAACAAGGGCCCCATCAAAGCTGGTGGAGTGTGGGTGAAAACATTGCCAGCATCTGACCTAAAACCTGCTGTTCGAAACACAACCCAGGAAACGACAAGTAGACAAAGGCGGGCTAGCGACTCAAATTTGAAAAGGCAGGGCGGGAGCGGCTTTGTGACTTGGGGCAATCACAGCCCCTCCTCACACCTGACTATGAACGAGAGAATGTGGCATGAGGCTGGCATTAGTGCAGCCACCACCACAACCCCCCACACAGCCTCTCCCGCCCGCCCACCCTTGTGCGCAGAAAGTATGGCGTGGGCAAGGCCTGTGGCTCAAACGTGGATCAAGAGGGGGGGAGCGCTCCACCCTGCCGCCCGGCATAGGCCCCAGCCACAGTCCAGCGACCCTCTGTGCAGACGGGCGGATCAGGTGCGCGCCGCACGTCCATGGTGAGTAGTTTGTTGGGTGGCCGCGCGCATACGCAAACACTTTTGTGAGTTGGCGCAAAGACAGAGACAGACACCAGTTGCCAGCACGCTCTAGCCGCGATGCGCAACACAGTCCAGCTCGAGGGGACGAGGGGCCCGAGGGAGGACACATCCGCCCCAACCCACGCCACCCATGTCCCGCATCTCTAACAACAAGTCCTAAGCCACCATACCCAAAACAAAATATCTTATACCTCAATCTATAAGGTACTCCCGGCGTTCACATCGAGCCACCTGCCTCAAAGCCAGCATCCGGAACCGCGAATCACTGCCACTTCAAACCTGCACCTACATCTACGCCATTGACTGTTACAGGTGGGCCTATAAGTAAGCGAATCCACACATACCCTGCCCTCATAACAGTACCTACTTCGGGGATGCTTGATCTGCCCAACAAACTCGCTGCCACGGGCCACAACCACACCTCAAGTTCATGCCCAATCCATACACACGGCCCAGCAGCACCGCTCAAAACCGTTGTGGAACCACCGCCACAAGGCAGGCGCAAAGCTCCACCGCTGCTTGGGTGCGAGAATACCATGGCCCATGCTTTCCACATGGAGAAAGGGGTGGCAGCGTTCTGCGCTGAATACAAGTTTATTTTTTTCATCTTCAAGCTCTTCGTTGTGAGCTTTTGTGTATGAGGCCTAGATGGTGCCATAACGAGCTGAAAGCACAAATAGCTGAAAAAAAAAAGACACGCACTCCAAGAATGGTTGGTCAACCTTGCCCGGGGAAGGGCAGTGAAACAATTAGGTGACCACGTCCTACACCGGTACCCCACAAAACAAAGGGCACAAGGAGGCACACATCAGCCGCCTCCCCCCCAAACAAACCTGGAGCGTGATCCGACACGGCCACCCCTCCGTTTGTCCTTCTCCTTCTTAGCCCCCTCGCCGTCACCACTGGGCGACCGAGGCCAAATGGGTGACGTGGGTTCATGGGACAACGCATAGAGAAAGCACGGACATAGGTGCGTGGGTGAGGTGGCATGTACAATCCCAGGTAACCGTGCCAAACCAGCATGCAAAACCAGCATGCCAAACCAGCGTGCCAAACCAGCGTGCCAACCCCCCATGCCAAACCACCATACGAAGCCACCATGCCAAACCACCGCGCCAAGCCAGCATGCCAAACCACCGCGCCGAACCAGCATGCCAAACCACCATGCCAAAACCACCGTGCCAAAACCACCGTGCCAAACCACCGCGCCGAACCAGCATGGCAAACCACCGCGCCAAGCCAGCATGCCAAACCAGCATGCCAAACCAGCATGCCGAACCAGCATGCCAAACCACCATGCCAAACCACCGTGCCAAACCACCGCGCCGAACCAGCATGCCAAACCACCGCGCTGAACCAGCATGCCAAACCACCGCGCCAAACCAGCATGCCAACCCCCCATGCCAAACCACCATACGAAGCCACCATGCCAAACCACCGCGCCGAACCAGCATGCCAAACCACCATGCCAAAACCACCGTGCCAAACCACCGCGCCGAACCAGCATGCCAAACCACCGCGCTGAACCAGCATGCCAAACCACCGCGCCAAACCAGCATGCCAACCCCCCATGCCAAACCACCATACGAAGCCACCATGCCAAACCACCGCGCCGAACCAGCATGCCAAACCACCATGCCAAAACCACCGTGCCAAACCACCGCGCCGAACCAGCATGCCAAACCACCGCGCTGACCCAGCATGCCAAACCACCGCGCCAAACCAGCATGCCAAACCAGCATGCCAAACCACCGTGCCAAACCACCGCGCCAAACCACCGTGCCAAACCAGCATGCCAAACCAGCATGCCGAGCCAGCATGGCAAACCACCGTGCCGAACCAGCATGCCAAACCACCATACCTTACCCGCAAGCAACCGCTACCTCACACGGTTCCCGCAAGATGAAACTAGCTGCCCCCAGGAGCATACCCGGCATAATGACACAATGAACATGACATAATGAACATAACTGATTATCCCGCGCAGCCAAGCGGGAGCCAGTGGTCAGTGGTGCCTACCACTTGCGACTTCTTCTCATAGTTTCCTACACCCCGTGTTTTCTAGCACCAAGAGCAGGAGACCTAGGGAGACAGCGATACAGCGACTACCAGAAGTGTAGTTACGGATACAGTGACCAACAGTAGCATACTTACGCATGCAGCTACGGGCATCCTGCGGCGGACTTGTTGGGACCGCCACCATGGGGCAAACCGTGGTGACCACAGTACTATTAACCATGCGACCATAGCCATGAACAAACGGCATGTATCCATATCTGCGCCCTGGGGAGACAAGAACTAGTGAACCCCTGGGGCCCTGACTAGTTAACCCCTGGGGCCCTGACTGTGAATAAATAACTTGACTGTCAAGATATGTCCTAAGGATTACCCATACAGACCAATACAAGGCCGCTGCTCATTCGTTTGCGCAACAAGCCTGAGGCATTCCCAAGGAAGGGGCGCGGCGAAAGCGTTCCAGGGCACACCCTCTCATGTCCTTCGAAGCAAGGCAGCAGCAGTAAAGGGATAGGGGCAAGTGCTCACGTTTCGGCCTTGCCAGCGCCCGGCGCACCCGCCGCTGGCCCCATGTCCGTCGTTGTCGCCGCACCACCACCACCCAGCAGACGTGCCGTGACAGCAGCAGCAGCGGCCGCCGCTGCCGCGTACTTGTCATCCGCCCCTAGCTCTGCAAACCGATTCTGACGAACGCGCGCTGGTGCCGCAGCCGCTGCGGCTGCTGTGGGGGGAGGCGGAGGGGGAGGAGGCAGGCTGCTCTTGGCCGTCCCTGCCATGGCTTCCCCGGATGCATGCGGTGCGTGACTGCTGGTGGCACGCGCGGCGGCAGCGGCAGCCGCTTGCATGGCCTGCGCGGCGGCCGCTTGGTTTTCCGCAGCCTGGAGCATGGGAGGGGCCAGGTTCATGCCAGAGGAAGGGGGGGGGGGGGGAAGGGGGGTGCAAGGCAATGCACAAGTCAGCAGCACGAGCTACAAAACGGCATAGCTCGGCTGATAGGTTCCATCGGGTAGATTTGTATACAAGGGAACGGCAGGTACCGGAGAGAAAAACACCTTGGCTGTGCAACCCAAACCCGCATTCATGAATTTTCGCCGTCGAGTTGGCAGGTCAAATAACTCCACCACATGCCCCGTCCCTCCCTTTACCCCCTTCCAATCAACCTCCATCATGCTGTCACCTGCCCCCTACTATCATCAGCCTTCAGCCTTCTTTATGCCGTCACCTGCAGCGCGGCGGCCTCGGCCATCTCCCTCTCCATCTGCAGGCGCCGCTCGAGAATCGCAGCGCGGATCTTCTCCTCCTCCTCCTGGGGGTGGGTAGCACCACAAACGCAACAGAGCATAAGCGATAGGCAAGCAGGGAGTAAGGGGGTGGGTGATCTTGTCCTCCAGCTGGGCGGGGGGTGGAAGCCAGACGAGGGAAAAGGGATGGGGGCATAGGGGGAACAGCAACCAGGGGCATTGGTCAGGCAGGGTGCAGCGAGGGCCGGCTACCACGGCGATTGCCGGCTGCGACACATAGCCCCCGCTACTAGCTTGCCTGTACGGCCTGTTCTGGACTATGTGGCCCACTACACTTGTGCCCAGCAAGGGATGCTCAGGGCCTTGAAGAGGCCCTGGGCCCTACATAGGCTTGAGCATGGGTTGTGGGACCAAACTCCAAGGTGAAGAGTAACAGCTCACACATTGGCTGCCAATCCCCATCCCACGGGGATCGATGGGATTTGATGGATGGCACTAATTAATTAATTAATTAATTAATAAGCACGTGACTGCGTCACGTGGGTGCCAATACAGAGTAAAGGAACCTTCAACCCTATATACACAGCGAGAAGATGGTATATGGATGGCATATCACATGAGATTAAATGGATGCCATGGGGATGAGAGTGCTAGGGTCCATCTACCCTTCGGTCAAAAACCCCACTGCCCCTGGCCCCTCCCACCTTGCCAATACCCAGGCCATCTCATCCCCCTCCCCCCAACCCCCCTTCTCCCCACCCCTGCTTGCTTGCGCCGAGCTTAATACCCCCTAACCACCCTCACCTGCATGCCGCGACGCACACCCCTGTATAGCTTTGCACAGCGACCACTTCTACAGTACAACCCCCCTCACATGCTTGCGCCTTCCCTCCCATCCCTACCCCCCCTCACCTGCTTGCGCCTTTCCTCCCATCCCTACCCCCGCTCACCTGCTTGCGTCGCGCCTCAGCCGCCTTCTCGTCGAGGAACTGCTGCGGTATGCCGCTCACGCTGGCCTGCGCGCTGATGAGCAGCGCCCACAGCTCCCGCATGAAGCGCGACGTGTGCTTCTCCATGAAGCCCGTCAGGTTGATCTGCATCTCACGCGGGTCAACGCGCTGTATGTGTGTGTGCGTGTGTGTGCGTGTGTGTGTGTGCATGCGCGTGCGAGCAAAGTTGTGTGTGCGTGCGTGTGCGTTTAGGGTGTGGGTGGGTGGGTGGGGCGAGGGGAAGGGGGAGTAGGAGGGGGAGAAACCCGCCGACATGATACTCCTCAAAGGAATTCCACCATCAAATTTCAGGCATCAAGGGGGGGATGCAACAGGGTAGGCGGCGGCCGAAAAGGGGATGGGCAAGTAGGGGCAGCAAAGAAGGACCCCTCTACCATGTATTGGCAAACCCAGGCGCTCACCAACTGGCAACATTTAGCAACGCCACGTACATTTAGTGCCATGATACCTACACAACCCTCATAATGGGGCATCATAACCAAGTGTGTCATTTGTTACAAGCAGAATAACGAGTATGCTATAGAGTAAATCGCTCATGCTTTTTCACTTCTGTTCTGGTGTCGCACTGCACCTGGCATCACAGAATAAACCTGAGATAATCAAACCATGACGGCATACGCCTAGCTATCCCTGGGAATAGCAAAACTCTTCCTTTGCCTTGTTTTCCTTCGGCCCACAGGACATCTCCACGCCAGGGCAGGAAACACGTGCAGGCACCCAACTATTCAATAATGGTGAGTTACGCCCCTATGCGCCAAAGGCGCTAGGGCACCTACGTAGCGGCAGTCACTTTCTTTGCCCCATTCTGGCGACTTCATAGCATGCATACCTTCGCCTCCAACTGCGTGTGGATAAAGCCGATCAGGACATCATCTTCGAAACCCATCAACTCTGTGGCACGTTTTGTGATCCAGGGTTTTATCACCGCCATATTAACTTTGGAGAGGTCAACCTGCGCAGAACGCAAACACGGGAAGTGAGGACAATGTGTCAATAAAGAAAACCATGAGAATGGGAACTGTAAAACGCAGAAACATGGCCTGGCTGGGTCGCCGACAACTTACGGGAGTATCAAAATCCGGCGGGAAATGCATGGATTTCTTCAACTTTTTCATCTTGTCACTGAACCGGCTGTCCTGGTCCGCGCTGGTCCCCTGCACACGAACCGACGAAAGAACGTGCAGCAAACCCAGCATTCTTGCAGTAAATGGGGCGTTAGAGGTATGCAGAACTCGTTCTATCTTATGTCTTCCGCTATGTTAGGGGGGCTGACCGGGACGGGAAATTGCGACCAACTTACTCTGAAAAAGCTCCCCGACATGATGGCAGTCTCCTAGCTTGATTAAAGACGATTTTTACTTCTAAATGAAGCTAATTTGTGTGCGCTAACTTGAGAGAACACGCGAGCCCAGTCTGTACTGATATTTTTCCCGTCATACAAGAAATTATGACTGCATATTCCAGGCTTCCATTATCATGTATAATCCAACAGGAAAAAGGTTCACGGCTTGTGAGTCCTTCTAGTCCACCCTGTGCCAAGCTTAGTCCCGCACACAAGTCTCAAAGACAGAAGAAGCGAGCGGCTTATTGTATGGTGCATGGAGGACAGTACCTAACTAGGTACGTACTGTGTCAAATTGCCGCCATGGCCGTTCTGTGGAAAGGGCTGGGCGAGAATAGGCGACAGGGGGGCCTGAGGGCGGCCTCAGGCTTGTCAGGCGTGAACCCACACTATAACGGCCTTTCCGCAACTGTACGGTACATTAGTCCTCTAAGGCTCGGGCGAGAGAAAGCGAGGTGGCAAAAGCTCTCAGAACATGAACACAGTTAAAAGCGCGGGTACGTTGCACGTAAATTCGTCCGTACCTTGTGCTGCATTCTGGAGTCTGGACTCTGGACTCACTGGTGTGCAGTGCACGCAAGCATAATATGTAACAGCCAAAATTCACGTCTACCACGTCTGCCATACCACGTCTGCGCCGATAAATGGCCGATAATTAGATAGGATCATCTGAATTGTTTTCCGCGTTTTCAGAAAATAGCAACTTTCCTGCTACAGTTGTAGCCCGTTTTTAGCTTCTCTGATGAGCTCCAGGCCTAAAAGGGGGCGAGAAGATGGTGAGATGCCCAGATAATTTGTCCTCATCCTGGGCGCTCTATCTTCGGATTTTTTTATACATGTTTAAAGACACTTTGTTTTATGTTGGTGTTCGTTTTTTTTCCCCCGTGGCTTTTCTGGGCTGCCTGCAATGGTATTCTCAGGAGTTTCAAGGGAGACTGGTGGAACGTACGCTCGCGTAACTAATGTGAGTTCCTGGCCATCTATTACGCAATACTATTCTCAGCAAATCGAAGTCTCAGGATTTTGTTCGATAAGAACGGTTTTGTTAATTTTATGCAGAAGTGGCTGATTTACGCTCGAGGCTGTGCGATTAACCGTTGCAATGTACAGGAAGTGGAGCCGTCGTTAGACGACTTTGAAGATGATGAAGAAGAGGCCGTTTGTAAGTATCTGCCGTGATTGAACCTTCCTTTCTGTATTCCTGGGGCGTTATGACCGTTTATGAATTCCCAGACCCCTGTTGATTTTGCTTTAACTACATTGGCCGGTTCATATATGCCTGGTGGTCGCTTCACCGTCATGCAGTCTGCCTGGGTGGTTCCGGAGTAGGGCGGGCGGCTGGTAAAGGAGCCGATGCCAGCGGCTGCCTTGACTATTCCAACCTGCCCCTCAAGCCGGACCACAAGAACCGTCCCTTGTGGGTCTGCGCGGACGGCCGCATCTTCCTGGAGACCTTCTCGCCTATTTATAAGCAGGCCTACGACTTCCTGATTGCGATTGCCGAGCCCGTCTGCAGGTAGGGCCCTAGAAGAGCATCAAGAAGATGTTAATGGAGTTCATGAATTATACTGGCATAGTGACTCTTGCGTTTATTGTCTGCTTGTACAGCCAAAAAAACGTGCTTGCTGCAATTTGGGCCGACTAACTCATGCTGTCACACCTGTAGCTGCGCGGTGAAGGTGCCTGTGTCACCTAGTCTGCCGTCTCACTGCGCATGGGCGCAGGTGATGGGTGGGAGCTAGGTGATGAAGAGGGGCTGCTGTGTGTTCTCTAGAGGCTTACTTCGTCCTAAACCACCAGTAATGCTACATGCCCATCGTTGCACATGTCTGTTAGGAAAGTCTGGGCAGAGATAAAAGATCTTGTTGTTGATGGTCACCATGGGGGCCAAGGGGTGCATTTCCGAGATGTTGTTGCATGTGGTTTTAGGCCACTTTTGTGCGTGGTCATGCGAACCATGGCGTCATCCGTGGCATCCAATCATGTAAGAGCATTTGGTCCCAAGCGGCTCTTGGTGTTACAAAGAGTTGCATATGTGTGCCTTCCATTCAGCCGTGTCCATCAATACAGAGTTTTGGACAAAAGCTGAAGCAAGATTTTCTGTTTCGACTCTTCATGCAGTCGCTCACGGTGTAGTAGTAACTGTTTCCGTTTTTTGCAACCGTGTTTATTAATAAAGGACATTTCCTGTCTTGGTAATCCTGCTTGCTTACACGATGGTGTGTGCACACCTGGGCGTCGTGCGGTGACTGCCTTCCCTGCCACCACCCCACCCTGCCACTGCCCCTTGCGACCCCAGGCCTGAGAGCGTGCATGAGTACTCGCTAACCCCGCACTCGCTCTACGCCGCTGTGTCTGTGGGCCTGGAGACGCACACCATCATCAACGTGCTCAACCGCTTGTCCAAGGTGAACATGGGATCGATACTGTAGTAGTGAGGCAGCCGTACTACAGCATGGCGGCACACACCATCATCAACGTGCTCAACCGCTTGTCCAAGGTGAACATGGGATCGATACTGTAGTAGTGAGGCAGCCGTACTACAGCATGGCGGCACACACCATCATCAACGTGCTCAACCGCTTGTCCAAGGTGAACAGTAGGTGGACACTATAGTAGTCTATAGTAGTAAAGGAAGCGCATCATAGCCTTAAAATGCAGGCAAAGGTAGGGCGGTGCTCAACCAGTTTATCCGAGGATGATCCAAGGTAGACAGTCGTGCACTGGTAGGTAGAACTTCAAAGGAAATGTAGCGTGCGTGCTCCACCTAGCGCAAGAGGGCAGAGGTAATCATGGCAACCAAGAATTGGCCAACTGGCACGACCCCATGCATGCAGCCAGGGGCATATCTGGTCAAAGGGGTGTGCGTGCTTGGGCGGGCGGGCGGGCGGGCGGGCGGGCGGGCGGGCGGCGGCGGGCGGGCGGGCGGGCGGGCGGGCGGGCGGGCGGGCGGGCGGGCGGGCGGGCGGGCGGCGGGCGGGCGGGCGGCGGGCGGGCGGGCGGGCGGGCGGGCGGCGGGCGGGCGGGCGGGCGGGCGGGCGGGCGGGCGGGCGGGGGGTTGGGCGGGCGGGCGGCGGGCGGGCGGGCGGGCGGGCGGGCGGCGGGTGGGTGGGTGGGTGGGTGGGTGGGTGGGTGGGTGGGTGGGTGGGTGGGTGGGTGGGTGGTGGGTGGGTGGGTGGGTGGGTGGGTGGGTGGGTGGGTGGGTGGGTGGGTGGGTGGGTGGGTGGGTGGGTGGGTGGGTGGGTGGGTGGGTGGGTGGGTGGGTGGGTGGGTGGGTGGGTGGGGGTGACACAATGGTGCTAGAGGAGTGCATGAAGTGGCCACAAACCGGCAGGCGCCACAGGTGCGGACGTGAGGGCCGGGTGGATTACGGATGGGAGGGTGGATGGGAGGGTGGGCGCAGGTTTGGTGTAGACCATGCTTGCTGCTGCTAGGGTCAGGAGGGTTTGTGCGGTCAGGATGGACCCTTCAAGTGGCTGGGTGGTATTTACCCGTGGCTGATTGTGATTCACCTCCATCCGTCATCCTTGGGCCATCCTATCATCATGGAAGAAAGCTGGCCATCCTATCATCATGGAAGAAAGCTGCTGCTCAATGAAGCCACCTCATCGGGAAAGCCCTGGCTGCAATCGCGGTGGTCGCGCGTCAGCATGACCCGTCAGGATCAAACAGCGGAATTCCGTGCGGGCCTGATCCGTCTAACTTTTTTATTGACTCTCCTCTTTGGCATTCCCCTCCTTGCCCACCTGCCCCCTTGCCTCCCTGCCCCCCTTGCCCCTTGCCCCCGCTTGCCCCCATTGCCCCCCTGCCCCCTGTCCCCCTGCCCCCCTTGCCCCTCCCCTCCCTGCCCTCTGCCCCTTGCCTTCTCTACCTTGCCCCTCTCCTCCTTGCCCCCTTTCACCCCCCGCCTACCCTCTCTCCCCTCTGCCCCGAATCCTCTTACCCCAGTCGAAGATCCCCGATGAAATCCAGGAGTTCATCAACGCGTCAACCCAGAACTACGGCAAGGTCAAGCTGGTGCTGCAGAAGAACCGCTTCTTTGTCGAGTCGACCCATCCAGAGGTGAACACTTGCGCACGCACATGCGGATTGGTAAAGGTGTGAGTCCACACATACAGAGGCAATCTCATGGAGTCCACGCACATGCCCAGTCTCGCTAGCACACGCACCCGGAGATCAGCGTCTGCTCGTGCACATGCCTAGGGGGTTGGGATCCTCCGCACGCCGAGGTAGGCCTGGGGAGTTTCACCCACCCAACGCACCCATTTCCGTGTGCGCCCCACATCCAGAGGTGTGTGGCCGCCCTGGGGTAGGTGGGTCCGCCCACACTGGAAATGTGGAATGCTTGACATTATGAGGTTGGTTGAACCCTGGGGTATTCCAGGGAGGCAGGGCTACTCACATGCCCGCAGGCCCACAGCCAGGGTGATGTCCGTGCATCACAACATGCATGCATGTGTGGTACCACTCACTCCCTCCGGCAAATTGTTCTCTCGGTGGCGGTGGCGGTGGCGAGGGGCCGTGAGTGGTGTCATCGCCATGTGCCCATGTAAGCACTGTGACTGTGGTGGTGTCATCGCCATGTGCCCATGTAAGCACTGTGACTGTGGTGGTGTCATCGCCATGTGCCCATGTAAGCGCTGTGACTGTGGTGGTGTCATCGCCATGTGCCCATGTAAGCACTGTGACTGTGGTGGGGTCATCGCCATGTGCCCATGTAAGCGCTGTGACTGTGGTGGGGTCATCGCCATGTGCCCATGTAAGCACTGTGACTGTGGTGGTGTCATCGCCATGTGCCCATGTAAGCACTGTGACTGTGGTGGTGTCATCGCCATGTGCCCATGTAAGCACTGTGACTGTGGCGGTGTCATCGCCATGTGCCCATGTAAGCACTGTGACTGTGGTGGTGTCATCGCCATGTGCCCATGTAAGCGCTGTGACTGTGGTGGTGTCATCGCCATGTGCCCATGTAAGCACTGTGACTGTGGTGGTGTCATCGCCATGTGCCCATGTAAGCACTGTGACTGTGGTGGTGTCATCGCCATGTGCCCATGTAAGCACTGTGACTGTGGTGGTGTCATCGCCATGTGCCCATGTAAGCACTGTGACTGTGGTGGTGTCATCGCCATGTGCCCATGTAAGCACTGTGACTGTGGCGGTGTCATCGCCATGTGCCCATGTAAGCACTGTGACTGTGGTGGTGTCATCGCCATGTGCCCATGTAAGCACTGTGACTGTGGTGGTGTCATCGCCATGTGCCCATGTAAGCACTGTGACTGTGGTGGTGTCATCGCCATGTGCCCATGTAAGCACTGTGACTGTGGTGGTGTCATCGCCATGTGCCCATGTAAGCACTGTGACTGTGGTGGTGTCATCGCCATGTGCCCATGTAAGCACTGTGACTGTGGTGGTGTCATCGCCATGTGCCCATGTAAGCACTGTGACTGTGGTGGTGTCATCGCCATGTGCCCATGTAAGCACTGTGACTGTGGTGGTGTCATCGCCATGTGCCCATGTAAGCACTGTGACTGTGGTGGTGTCATCGCCATGTGCCCATGTAAGCACTGTGACTGTGGTGGTGTCATCGCCATGTGCCCATGTAAGCACTGTGACTGTGGTGGTGTCATCGCCATGTGCCCATGTAAGCACTGTGACTGTGGTGGTGTCATCGCCATGTGCCCATGTAAGCACTGTGACTGTGGTGGTGTCATCGCCATGTGCCCATGTAAGCACTGTGACTGTGGTGGTGTCATCGCCATGTGCCCATGTAAGCACTGTGACTGTGGTGGTGTCATCGCCATGTGCCCATGAAGGTACACGCAGCTGCATAACTCATACAGGGAGCGCAGGCGTGTGCTTGCGGATGGAGCCCCCCTGTTGGCGGTTACAGTGTTTAGCCGTCACTCCTTGCGCCGCTTGCGGGCGGGATGCCACTGTGTGTCTGAGTTGAAGTTCTGTAATTTGGGCGCCTCTTTGTTGTTTATTGTGGTCCTTGTGTTTGGGGTGCTTACGCGATGCGTAGCCAGCCCACTGGGTGCTCCTTGCAGGTGCCCGTCGTGTGACTGCATCCATCTTGCGTCATGTCTGAAACTGTGGCCGCTCATGCCTGTCATGCATGTGGTTGACGTCGTGGATGTTGCCCCATGGACGTGTTTTGGATGTGCCTTGGACATGCCCCATGTCACACACACACACACACACACACACACACACACACACACACACACACACACACACGTGCCATCATGGGCATGGCCCACACCGCGTGTGTGGCACGCCACATGCAGATCATCCAAAAGCTGCTCCAGGATGAGGTCATCGCGGCCGCACGCATCAACGCCGACAACGGGGTAAGCTTCGGTGTAGTATCCCTTGCAACCGATGCGTCGATTATGTTCCTTGCCGTAAACCTCATTGTACTATTCCTTGCCAACGACTTACTCCACGGTGACACCTTTGACTTATTCTACGATGAGACATTTTGTGTCTGTATGTGGTCTCTTGTTTCTTGCCTTGTGTCGCCATCTCTTTTTCTGGCCTTGGCTGCCCTTCTATCGCCATCTCTTTTTTGTTGCTTTTTGTTGTCTCTCTGGTGCCATATTTCGGGTGGTTGTTGGCCTTGTGTCGGACAGATCTGCGTCCGATGGGTTTCCCCTACCCCCTTTGTCTTTGAGACCTGGTTGGCCCATGGGATCGTATCGCCTGCGCCTGTGGACACGGCAATGTGGGCCACCCCGCTCGCAAACAGGACTTCTTGTACAACACGCGGCTGCAGCTTGTCGCCAGCGCAACTTGTGCGCGCCTGGCGTGGCAGGTTGGGGCGTGATGACATGTTCCCTGGTATCAGCTTTTGCTTCTTTCCCCCTCCACTCCTTGCACAGGCCTCCACGTCGGCGGGTGGCCTGGCCACCAGCACCGCCCCGCGGGAAGAAGGCGCGCGCGCCCTCGCCCGCGACGCGCTCATGGCACCGGGCGACCGCGACGGTAGGGGCTGTATCCTGCCGGTGGTTGTGCTCCTCTGGTGCTGGGCACTGTGGACACTGGTGGGAGGATGGGGCGGGCTACCCGCGTTTGTTGTGTTGTGTTGCTGTTGGGCTGGCGACGTTGATGCGGGGAGGGATGAGCTGTCCGCGCTGGTGCCAGTGTTGGCCTCCTAAGCGACAGGATGGTCAGACCGATAGCATGTGCGCAGGGAACAAACAAGCTGCTTCTACCCTGCAAGGTTCCATTCCTTGGCCTAGCATGCTTAAGTCGCTTCATTGCGTCCAACATGTTGCAGGCGAAAGAATTTCCAGCCGCTTATTCTATGCGTGCGCCCGGAAGATATGTCCTGGAAGACCCTGGAGTAGGAGTGTCTACCGCACGCACATCGCGGCGTCCTTGTCTAGGGTGCCCATGTCTTTGCATGGCCAGTAAACAATATTCTCATGACAGCTGTCCTCTCAAGTATGACGTCCTCTTGGCAACTGCCCTTATCAAGGAGACAACCAGCGCAGCCCTTATAAGCAAAGAATGTCCTCTTAAACCGTTGTGGATTTGGTTGGGTGGTACCCTGGCTGGGCGGCGTTCCGGCTGCGGCACCCTGGCACCCCACCCCCAGACGACACCCTGGCGGGGGACACGGAGGACAAGGAGGCGACGCTGTTCGAGGTGGACCCCGCGCAGGTGGAGCGCGTGAAGCAGCGCTGCCTGCCAGACGCACTCAACTACCCGATGCTCGAGGAGTACGACTTCCGCAACGACACGGTGCGCGCGCTCGACTGCTGGTCGCATGATGCGGTTGCCGCTGTTGTAGTTTGCGCTAACGAGGTGGTTGCATGTTCTAGCGCTCGCAGAGCATGGAAATCACGGATGCATGCAGGGGTGATGGTTTCGACTCTTTTCAGAGAGAAAGTGAAGGGACGAGCAAGCTCTCTGTAGATGAGTCAGGGCATATGAAACTTCTGTGTTCTTGTCGATGTAGTTTGCACATGCGTTTGCGTCTGTCGCAGCAAAGGCCATCTTCCACGTCATCCCTGAAAACTCCTTGAGGAACGTCTTAAAGTTTCTCTGCTTCCAAACTGAACGAATGACATGTAGGCTTGTCATCTTTACCACCTCGCAGCACACCGCATGAAGGCTCATGACCAGTCCACTTGTGGTGCTGGTCCCCCCCCTGATGTCCCCCCCCCCCCCCCCCCCCTGCTCCCCCAGGTAAACCCTGACCTGGACATGGCGCTCAAACCGATCGCACAGATGCGGCCGTACCAGGAGAAGAGCCTCAACAAGATGTTCGGCAACGGTAGGGGGGGCTAGCATAGTAGCTTGGCAGTGGTGGGGGACACTTAGGACATAGTTTGGCAGTACTAGGGGACCTTGTACCAGGAGAGCAGCCTCAACAGGGTGTTTGCCAACGGTAGGGGATGCTAAGTTAATAGGATGGCAATGGTAAGGGATGATGGTATCCGGTAGGGGATGCTAAGTTAATAGGATGGCAATGGTAAGGGATGATGGTATCCGGTAGGGGATGCTAAGTTAATAGGATGGCAATGGTAAGGGATGATGGTATCCGGTGGGGGATGCTAAGTTAATAGGATGGCAATGGTAAGGGATGATGGTATCCGGTAGGGGATGCTAAGTTAATAGGATGGCAATGGTAAGGGATGATGGTATCCGGTAGGGGATGCTAAGTTAATAGGATGGCAATGGTAAGGGATGATGGTATCCGGTAGGGGATGCTAAGTTAATAGGATGGCAATGGTAAGGGATGATGGTATCCGGTAGGGGATGCTAAGTTAATAGGATGGCAATGGTAAGGGATGATGGTATCCGGTAGGGGATGCTAAGTTAATAGGATGGCAATGGTAAGGGATGATGGTATCCGGTAGGGGATGCTAAGTTAATAGGATGGCAATGGTAAGGGATGATGGTATCCGGTAGGGGATGCTAAGTTAATAGGATGGCAATGGTAAGGGATGATGGTATCCGGTAGGGGATGCTAAGTTAATAGGATGGCAATGGTAAGGGATGATGGTATCCGGTAGGGGATGCTAAGTTAATAGGATGGCAATGGTAAGGGATGATGGTATCCGGTAGGGGATGCTAAGTTAATAGGATGGCAATGGTAAGGGATGATGGTATCCGGTAGGGGATGCTAAGTTAATAGGATGGCAATGGTAAGGGATGATGGTATCCGGTAGGGGATGCTAAGTTAATAGGATGGCAATGGTAAGGGATGATGGTATCATGGAACGGTAGGGGATGCTAAGTTAATAGGATGGCAATGGTAAGGGATGATGGTATCCGGTAGGGGATGCTAAGTTAATAGGATGGCAATGGTAAGGGATGATGGTATCGGGTAGGGGATGCTAAGTTAATAGGATGGCAATGGTAAGGGATGATGGTATCCGGTAGGGGATGCTAAGTTAATAGGATGGCAATGGTAAGGGATGATGGTATCCGGTAGGGGATGCTAAGTTAATAGGATGGCAATGGTAAGGGATGATGGTATCCGGTAGGGGATGCTAAGTTAATAGGATGGCAATGGTAAGGGATGATGGTATCATGGAACGGTGGGGGATGCTAAGTTAATAGGATGGCAATGGTAAGGGATGATGGTATCGGGTAGGGGATGCTAAGTTAATAGGATGGCAATGGTAAGGGATGATGGTATCATGGAACGGTGGGGGATGCTAAGTTAATAGGATGGCAATGGTAAGGGATGATGGTATCATGGAACGGTGGGGGATGCTAAGTTAATAGGATGGCAATGGTAAGGGATGATGGTATCATGGAACGGTGGGGGATGCTAAGTTAATAGGATGGCAATGGTAAGGGATGATGGTATCATGGAACGGTGGGGGATGCTAAGTTAATAGGATGGCAATGGTAAGGGATGATGGTATCATGGAACGGTGGGGGATGCTAAGTTAATAGGATGGCAATGGTAAGGGATGATGGTATCGGGTAGGGGATGCTAAGTTAATAGGATGGCAATGGTAAGGGATGATGGTATCATGGAACGGTAGGGGATGCTAAGTTAATAGGATGGCAATGGTAAGGGATGATGGTATCCGGTAGGGGATGCTAAGTTAATAGGATGGCAATGGTAAGGGATGATGGTATCATGGAACGGTAGGGGATGCTAAGTTAATAGGATGGCAATGGTAAGGGATGATGGTATCATGGAACGGTGGGGGATGCTAAGTTAATAGGATGGCAATGGTAAGGGATGATGGTATCATGGAACGGTGGGGGATGCTAAGTTAATAGGATGGCAATGGTAAGGGATGATGGTATCATGGAACGGTGGGGGATGCTAAGTTAATAGGATGGCAATGGTAAGGGATGATGGTATCATGGAACGGTGGGGGATGCTAAGTTAATAGGATGGCAATGGTAAGGGATGATGGTATCGGGTAGGGGATGCTAAGTTAATAGGATGGCAATGGTAAGGGATGATGGTATCATGGAACGGTGGGGGATGCTAAGTTAATAGGATGGCAATGGTAAGGGATGATGGTATCATGGAACGGTAGGGGATGCTAAGTTAATAGGATGGCAATGGTAAGGGATGATGGTATCATGGAACGGTGGGGGATGCTAAGTTAATAGGATGGCAATGGTAAGGGATGATGGTATCATGGAACGGTGGGGGATGCTAAGTTAATAGGATGGCAATGGTAAGGGATGATGGTATCATGGAACGGTGGGGGATGCTAAGTTAATAGGATGGCAATGGTAAGGGATGATGGTATCATGGAACGGTGGGGGATGCTAAGTTAATAGGATGGCAATGGTAAGGGATGATGGTATCATGGAACGGTGGGGGATGCTAAGTTAATAGGATGGCAATGGTAAGGGATGATGGTATCATGGAACGGTGGGGGATGCTAAGTTAATAGGATGGCAATGGTAAGGGATGATGGTATCATGGAACGGTGGGGGATGCTAAGTTAATAGGATGGCAATGGTAAGGGATGATGGTATCCGGTAGGGGATGCTAAGTTAATAGGATGGCAATGGTAAGGGATGATGGTATCATGGAACGGTGGGGGATGCTAAGTTAATAGGATGGCAATGGTAAGGGATGATGGTATCGGGTAGGGGATGCTAAGTTAATAGGATGGCAATGGTAAGGGATGATGGTATCATGGAACGGTGGGGGATGCTAAGTTAATAGGATGGCAATGGTAAGGGATGATGGTATCCGGTAGGGGATGCTAAGTTAATAGGATGGCAATGGTAAGGGATGATGGTATCATGGAACGGTAGGGGATGCTAAGTTAATAGGATGGCAATGGTAAGGGATGATGGTATCATGGAACGGTGGGGGATGCTAAGTTAATAGGATGGCAATGGTAAGGGATGATGGTATCATGGAACGGTGGGGATGCTAAGTTAATAGGATGGCAATGGTAAGGGATGATGGTATCATGGAACGGTGGGGGATGCTAAGTTAATAGGATGGCAATGGTAAGGGATGATGGTATCATGGAACGGTGGGGGATGCTAAGTTAATAGGATGGCAATGGTAAGGGATGATGGTATCATGGAACGGTGGGGATGCTAAGTTAATAGGATGGCAATGGTAAGGGATGATGGTATCATGGAACGGTAGGGGATGCTAAGTTAATAGGATGGCAATGGTAAGGGATGATGGTATCATGGAACGGTGGGGGATGCTAAGTTAATAGGATGGCAATGGTAAGGGATGATGGTATCATGGAACGGTGGGGGATGCTAAGTTAATAGGATGGCAATGGTAAGGGATGATGGTATCATGGAACGGTGGGGGATGCTAAGTTAATAGGATGGCAATGGTAAGGGATGATGGTATCATGGAACGGTGGGGGATGCTAAGTTAATAGGATGGCAATGGTAAGGGATGATGGTATCATGGAACGGTGGGGGATGCTAAGTTAATAGGATGGCAATGGTAAGGGATGATGGTATCATGGAACGGTAGGGGATGCTAAGTTAATAGGATGGCAATGGTAAGGGATGATGGTATCCGGTAGGGGATGCTAAGTTAATAGGATGGCAATGGTAAGGGATGATGGTATCGGGTAGGGGATGCTAAGTTAATAGGATGGCAATGGTAAGGGATGATGGTATCATGGAACGGTAGGGGATGCTAAGTTAATAGGATGGCAATGGTAAGGGATGATGGTATCCGGTAGGGGATGCTAAGTTAATAGGATGGCAATGGTAAGGGATGATGGTATCGGGTAGGGGATGCTAAGTTAATAGGATGGCAATGGTAAGGGATGATGGTATCATGGAACGGTAGGGGATGCTAAGTTAATAGGATGGCAATGGTAAGGGATGATGGTATCATGGAACGGTGGGGGATGCTAAGTTAATAGGATGGCAATGGTAAGGGATGATGGTGTCATGGAACGGTGGGGGATGCTAAGTTAATAGGATGGCAATGGTAAGGGATGATGGTATCATGGAACGGTGGGGGATGCTAAGTTAATAGGATGGCAATGGTAAGGGATGATGGTATCATGGAACGGTGGGGGATGCTAAGTTAATAGGATGGCAATGGTAAGGGATGATGGTATCATGGAACGGTAGGGGATGCTAAGTTAATAGGATGGCAATGGTAAGGGATGATGGTATCATGGAACGGTAGGGGATGCTAAGTTAATAGGATGGCAATGGTAAGGGATGATGGTATCGGGTAGGGGATGCTAAGTTAATAGGATGGCAATGGTAAGGGATGATGGTATCGGGTAGGGGATGCTAAGTTAATAGGATGGCAATGGTAAGGGATGATGGTATCCGGTAGGGGATGCTAAGTTAATAGGATGGCAATGGTAAGGGATGATGGTATCATGGAACGGTAGGGGATGCTAAGTTAATAGGATGGCAATGGTAAGGGATGATGGTATCATGGAACGGTGGGGGATGCTAAGTTAATAGGATGGCAATGGTAAGGGATGATGGTATCATGGAACGGTAGGGGATGCTAAGTTAATAGGATGGCAATGGTAAGGGATGATGGTATCATGGAACGGTGGGGGATGCTAAGTTAATAGGATGGCAATGGTAAGGGATGATGGTATCATGGAACGGTGGGGGATGCTAAGTTAATAGGATGGCAATGGTAAGGGATGATGGTATCATGGAACGGTGGGGGATGCTAAGTTAATAGGATGGCAATGGTAAGGGATGATGGTATCCGGTAGGGGATGCTAAGTTAATAGGATGGCAATGGTAAGGGATGATGGTATCATGGAACGGTAGGGGATGCTAAGTGAATAGGATGGCAATGGTAAGGGATGATGGTATCCGGTGGGGGATGCTAAGTTAATAGGATGGCAATGGTAAGGGATGATGGTATCATGGAACGGTGGGGGATGCTAAGTTAATAGGATGGCAATGGTAAGGGATGATGGTATCATGGAACGGTGGGGGATGCTAAGTTAATAGGATGGCAATGGTAAGGGATGATGGTATCATGGAACGGTAGGGGATGCTAAGTTAATAGGATGGCAATGGTAAGGGATGATGGTATCATGGAACGGTAGGGGATGCTAAGTTAATAGGATGGCAATGGTAAGGGATGATGGTATCATGGAACGGTGGGGGATGCTAAGTTAATAGGATGGCAATGGTAAGGGATGATGGTATCATGGAACGGTGGGGGATGCTAAGTTAATAGGATGGCAATGGTAAGGGATGATGGTATCATGGAACGGTGGGGGATGCTAAGTTAATAGGATGGCAATGGTAAGGGATGATGGTATCATGGAACGGTGGGGGATGCTAAGTTAATAGGATGGCAATGGTAAGGGATGATGGTATCATGGAACGGTGGGGGATGCTAAGTTAATAGGATGGCAATGGTAAGGGATGATGGTATCATGGAACGGTGGGGGATGCTAAGTTAATAGGATGGCAATGGTAAGGGATGATGGTATCATGGAACGGTGGGGGATGCTAAGTTAATAGGATGGCAATGGTAAGGGATGATGGTATCATGGAACGGTGGGGGATGCTAAGTTAATAGGATGGCAATGGTAAGGGATGATGGTATCATGGAACGGTAGGGGATGCTAAGTTAATAGGATGGCAATGGTAAGGGATGATGGTATCATGGAACGGTGGGGGATGCTAAGTTAATAGGATGGCAATGGTAAGGGATGATGGTATCATGGAACGGTGGGGGATGCTAAGTTAATAGGATGGCAATGGTAAGGGATGATGGTATCATGGAACGGTGGGGGATGCTAAGTTAATAGGATGGCAATGGTAAGGGATGATGGTATCATGGAACGGTGGGGGATGCTAAGTTAATAGGATGGCAATGGTAAGGGATGATGGTATCATGGAACGGTGGGGGATGCTAAGTTAATAGGATGGCAATGGTAAGGGATGATGGTATCATGGAACGGTGGGGGATGCTAAGTTAATAGGATGGCAATGGTAAGGGATGATGGTATCATGGAACGGTGGGGGATGCTAAGTTAATAGGATGGCAATGGTAAGGGATGATGGTATCATGGAACGGTGGGGGCTCGAGGATGCTGGCGGGTACGCTTGGCCATGCAGGAACGCTTGCAGTTACGTGTTGGCTATGGCAAGGCCTTGTTCCATACCAAGTGTTACATGTCCATTCACAAGCATCATCGCATGATTTCAACTTGAGTTTGCAAAGAATAGGCAGCTTTGGAGCTGTGCAGAACAACAGATACAAGGTTAGTTATATAGTCTGACATGGTGACTCTACTGATGGGGTGCACCACTGACGTGTGCACAGAGAACTGCCACGGAATGGCAGCCTCGCCGCCAATGCACGGCGACCGTTTAAAGCAACAAATTGTTTCTTCCACGTGGCGCAAACTGTGCGCACGTCGTTGCTAATCCTGACGCGCGCAGGCCGTGCACGGTCGGGCATCATCGTCCTTCCCTGCGGCGCCGGCAAGTCGCTGACAGGCATCTCGGCCGCGGTACGCGTGGGCAAGAGCTGCCTCGTTCTGTGCACCTCGTCTGTGTCCGTCGATCAGTGGCGCTACCAGTTTAAGCTGTGGACGACCATCCGCGACGACCAGATTAGCCGGTTCACCGCGGCAGACAAGGACAAGCTGCCCGACCGCGTGGGCGTTACAGTGACCACGTACAATATGGTCGCCATGGGCACCAGCAAGTCGCCCGAGTTTGAGAAGCTGGTCTCGCGCGAGTGGGGGCTCATGCTGCTGGACGAGGTGCACGTCGTTCCCGCCCACATGTTCCGCAAGGTATGAAGTAATGTGCATGCTCGCATTTCGTTGGGGCCTGCTTTTGATGCTTGCCCGCCCGCGTGTTCTGGGGACAAAGCAGGGGACGCACACCCTGCATCGGTCTGCACGGGTATGCCCTGAACCTTGGTGGCTCCAAATGGGCGAGCGGGGGCCCGTGCACATGCCTTGCGTTGATAGGGAAGAGGCGCAGGACACGGACCTGGAAAGGGAGCAGGAAAGCCAGCATGATCAGGGCCGGGCACGGGGCCGGGCACAGGGAATGGGCATGAAGGCAACCCATGCACTGTGCAGGACTGGCATCCTGAGGTGGGAACACAGGCCTCTGTAGGCATGGCCTGAGAGCGTAGGTGTGCATGGCCTGTCAGGCGAAGGGCATACGCGTCTGGTTTTTGAAAGTGGCGATCCACAATGCACTGGCTTACAGTGAATCACCATCTCTGGTAACACTGCAGCCATTGTGTGTCATCGCATGTCTGTGCTGTGGTAGCCCACCGGTAGGTGGTCACTCCTTGCTATGGGTGGACCCCCACTCAGCGAACCCCCTGCTCACCCTTTACCGTACTTCTCCTGAACCCCTCGCTGCCGACTTGGCCCATGATGCCTTTCCCCCCCCCCCTTCCCCCCCCCAATCCTCCCCCTCTGCCCCCCCCCCGCCACTGCTTCCCCCCCCTCCCCCTCCCCCCTCCACGTGTTGCCAGGTCATCGGCATCACCAAGTCCCACTGCAAGCTGGGCCTGACGGCCACCCTGGTCCGTGAGGATGAGCGCATCAGCGACCTCAACTTCCTGATCGGCCCCAAGCTGTTCGAGGCGAACTGGCTGGACCTGCAGCGTGCGGGCCACATCGCCAACGTGCAGTGCGCCGAGGTGTGGTGCCCCATGACCAAAGAGTTTTACCGCGAGTACTTGAAGAAGGAGAACGCGGGCAAGCGGCAGGCGCTGTATGTTATGAACCCCAACAAGTTCCAGGCGTGCCAGTTCCTGGTCAGCTACCACGAGGGGCGGGGGGACAAGGTCATCGTCTTCTCGGACAACATCTTCGCGCTGAGGGAGTACGCGCTCAAGTTGAAGAAGCCGTTCATCTACGGGCCAACCAGGTAGGGGGCTCGGGCCAACCAGGACGAGGGTGGGTGGCCAAGCTGGCAGGGGGCCTAGGCCAACCAGGTATGGGGAATGGTGGCGGTCTTTGTGGAAAGGGAGGTGCTTTGAGAGCAAGTGGGTAGGGGGCTGGTCGCTACCCATGTAGGGGGACTGTATTAACGAGACAACCAGCGCAGGCTGTATGCATGTATACGATGTGGCAGCCAGCCGGGGGGGGGGGGGCGGGGGAAGAGCTTGAGGGCATTTGCGGGGGGGCTTTGGGGGGAGAGGGCTGGCTAAGAAGGTGTGTGGCTGCCTGGGGCTGTAGTGTCTCTTGCTTGGGGTTGGGGGGTTGATGTTAGAGTTGTGGGCAAAGCATCAGTGCAGGCCGCCACAGCAAATGCTGACATGCGACGCCCTGGTACTGGGGGATTTTACGTGGGTGCTCCTTGCGGTGCCACCCTTGCATTGTTTGGTTTGGCGGTCTCTTGAGAGACTACGGGTCTGGCAGCGTGGCAACGTGTGTGTGCAGGAAGAATTTTTTGTGCCAGGTGTCTGGTGTACAGGCAGGGTGGTAACTGTGGGTTGTTACTTGCGGCCGTTCCTTGTCTTTGGAGACCAGCAGTAATAATTGTTGTGACTTGGAAGCGGCGCCTGGTGCGCCCATGTTGCGCACTGTGTGCCTGGTAGTTTGTTTCCTTTTGCGCAAACGCGAGCGTTTGTTCATGGGTGCACGGACTCTGCCTCACACGAGACACGTGCATTTGCCTTGCCGTACCATGCCCTTCTCCATGATCCGTCTCCTCAATAAAATGCCTGGAATTTGCAGCCACTACGAGAGGACTCGCATCTTGTCGGCATTCAAGACAAGCCCCCAGATCAACACCATATTTATTTCCAAGGTGGGCAGACCGTGCAGATGTTGTTGTGCTCTCAAAATGGCCTCGCATGAATCTGGATGACCCCCATGCATGGAAGATGCCCTTTACAAACTGGAGCTGAAAATGCCCATGACGAAAGTGGCACCTTTTGTTCTTGTCTGGCATGGCTGCTTCCAGCTACTATTGTTTTTCCTTGCGGATTTTCGTGGGTTTCACCTCCTCTTGAAATTCCCCCCCACGGGTGTAAGGTGGCCACTGGTTCATGGGAGACAGGCGTGCGACTCGTCTGCAGCCCGCATGACGGAGGCCCTCGACAGGTGTCAGCGCCTTGATGAGGAGCTGTGGCTCAATCCAGATGTGGCCCATTGTGTGATTGCTCGTTTGCTTTGCTGCGCGGCAGGTTGGAGACAACTCGATCGACATCCCCGAGGCCAATGTGATCATCCAGATATCCTCGCACGCGGGGTCGCGCAGGCAGGAGGCGCAGCGCCTGGGGCGCATCCTCCGGCCAAAGGTGGGTGTGCATTTACAACCTAATCAGCATCATTTTAAGGCTAATGGGGCTATATTCTCAGGCAAGGGCAAGGGCAGGGGCACATCCTGATAGCCAAAGGTGGGGGGCCAGCCTGGCCTTCAGTGAGGCATTTTTCAGATTGCTCGCATACCGGAGGTTGCATACAGGAGAATGTAACCACATACTGGAGTCGTAGGTACACGTACTGGAGTCGTAGGTACACATACTGGAGTCGTAGGTACACGTATTGGAGTCGTAGGTACACGTATTGGAGTCGTAGGTACACGTACTGGAGCAGTAGGTACACGTACTGGAGTCGTAGGTACACGTACTGGAGTTCTCCCGATTTCTGGCCTGCGCTGGTTGTCTCCTTGATACTGGAGTCGTCTCTTTCTCCTGCCTTTGTCATCCTGCTCCATCCTGGTCATGTGAAATGTGAGGACGCATTTGAGTAGCCAAGGACTTTGTTCCCTCGGAGCCAAGTCGGAGCTATCAGGATTATTTGGTGGGATGACCCTGGCATGTTACTTTCCTGCTTTCCTTTTGTTGGTTGCAGTTGGATTTCTTGCTGTCTTAAGGTCTGGGCTATTACGGCACAAGCGGCCATGGGGCCATGGCATAACCACTGGGACATGAACATTGAAACAGCCTGCTATTTAGGTCACCGGCCCCCATGAGCGCCCTTGCTGCTGACGTCGATCATGCTGCAGGGTGGCTAATGCCTGCTGGATGGAGGCCCTGTTGCGCTCGTCCCCCTTGGCATGCACATCATGTGGGACTTGGCATGCACGGTCCCACTGGATGTTTCGCTTGGTTGCAGGGCAAGGTGGCCAACCCGAACGAATTTAACGCCTTCTTCTACTCGCTTGTGTCCAAGGATACCCAGGTGAGCGCCGCACGCCGCCGCTGTGATGGCACACCCTTGGCAGTGGGCACTGCGTGGGCTGAGCAGCGGCGTCACGTGGGCACAATGTTGCCCTTGTCTCATGAGTAACGCCTTGCAACGACACGGGAAGTCGGCTTCCACTGCTCTGTCTGGTTGAGTTCTTGGCTTTGGCTGGTGGCCAGGCAGTTCCAGCGCTGCAACGGGCAGCTGTGGTTGTGGGGCTACCGTAGCTAGAAACCAATTGTGTGTGGGGAGGGGGGGGCAGGGGGGAGGAGGGAGGGGGAAGGGGGGCCTTGATCCCTGTAGACACGTGCGACGGCTTGCCACGGTGGCCTGACTTCCGCCAGGTGCAAATTACCACCACAAATGTGGTGGCCCCACAAACGTTTCTTCGCATTGTTCCTTCAATACGTATATGTATATTTTTAAGAATGGTAGTATTTGTTTACATGCCTTTTTTCTATTGATCTCCCTATAGTGATGCGGTGATCCGTCCTTTTAGGGTGCATCGCTGTCGTTGTCGATGGTGCTGGCTGTTGGTGACGGCAACCGTGTTAACCTCGGGTTGTGTTAATCTGTTCTGCTTGCAACGGGCGTTGCTTTTCCTTTCGGTCCCTTGCATTGACCCTCCTACGCTGACTCCTGGCAGGAGATGTTCTACTCCACCAAGCGGCAGCAGTTCCTCATTGACCAGGGATACAGCTTCAAGGTGAGAGCTATATCCGGGGGGTCGGGCATAGTTTTAAGGGAGTGCGGGGGTTGGATATCGCTTCAAGGTAAGAACATAGGCCAGTGCTGTTGCTCTCTGGAAGCTTGCCTGCCAATCATCGCGTGTGCTCTGTCGTTTCACAATATTTGCAATGAAGTATTAAAATGTCTGGATGGGCCAACCACCCTGGCCCGTGCTTCAAGGCATGGCACATGGCCTTGGGTGGCTCAGCCTGCTGGGATCCCTTGTACCATGCATGCTTGCATGCAATGTGGCTGCGTGGTAATCACCGATGTACAGTACAAATGGCTCTCGATAATAAAATCCTGCATCTGCCTGATCCCAGGGGTGTCATTCATGTTGGTCTGCATGCGTCCGTGGCTGTGGATGCATCGTATTGGACTACTGGGCCTCAAATCGGAAACCCCTGCGGATGGGAGACGGATCAGCCTGTGCCCGTGTACTCGTAGGTACAAGTCACATGGCAACCTGGACAGCCAGCCCCAGCCGTGCATGAGTTCTCCTATGCCCCCTCGGATATACTGCTGCAGTGCATGGATTAGCGTGCCCAAGTCCCCCTTCTCTTTCGGCACGGAAAGTGCGGGCCTAAGTCATCTGTGTGCGTGCAGAGGGCAGCTTGTGTGCCCAGTTGGTTAGTTCCCTCGGGCGCCTTCCTATTTCATGTGTGTCTGTTTTGCTCTTGTTTTATCACCATGTTTTTCGAACCCTCGTCACGGTATATTTTATCTACTGTCATTTGTACTGTATACTTGTCATTGTCTTTGTGTGTGGCATGCTGTATTGTACACGCGATGCTGTGGCGGCGCCAGGTCATCACGCAGCTGCCCAACCCGGAGGATGGCGAACTCTTCTTCACAACGCAGAAGGAGCAGCTCGATCTGCTGGCCAAAGTATGAGAAAAGGCTTTTTCCCCCCTCCCCTTGAATATAGCCTCCCGGGTGGCAGCAGCATGAGCATGTTTAGCGCCGGCATTGAGATGGCCGCGTTAGAGGGGGCATGGCAATGATGCTTGCGTTCGAGGATGCAGCGGTGCAGCTTGTGGGTGCAGCTTGTGTGGACACGGCGTCCCTTGGAAGCAGCTAAGTGGCAGAGTCTGACGGTGCACATCTGGCTGTTTGGCAACCGTAGTGGCAAGCTATGAGCTACAGGAATGGGCCTCAGGCCACCCTGCAGTTGTACTGGTGGAGGTAGCTTGTGTAATGTTCAAGGGATTGGTGGGACTGAATGTCAAGTGGGGTACCCCACCCGCATCCGTGGGATAATGATCCATCGTGGCAGGGTTGATTGTTTCATGCCTGTCGTGTGCTAGCTTGGGCCACTTGCATTGGGGTGTGGCAAAGCGGCTTGCGCCCCTCATTTCCCGTGATCCAGTTGAAATCGATCGAATGCTTTGGTGACAGTTATCCGCATGGCAACTTGCTGAGCAAGGCCCAGTTTCATGCTCGTGATAGCTCGTAATGTAGGATCGCAACGGGGTCTGCTGGCAGTGTTCACGGAGAACAGAAGCTGCACAAAGTATTGGCCCCTGTGGTAGGATCTGTGCTGTATGGCTGCAATGTTGTAGTGACCCATGCGACCTGAAGTTCTCTCCTTGGACTTGCTGAGGCCAGGCAAGCTGTTGCAAGCCAATCGCCATGCTCTACTCGTCCGCTGGTGCTGTGTGGCAGTTGCTGCACGTGCAATAATTTTGGTGTGACTCCCTTTGATGCAAACCATGGATTGGGCAACATAGTTTCCCTGGTGTATGCAATAAATTGCCCCGCGCAGACTTCATCAGAGGATGCCGCGTGTCACGCCACTGATAGACACGCATGGACCGTGCACGCCCATGCCCAATACCATGGCGGTTGCAGGTGCTGGCAGCTGGCGATGACGAGGCGGGGCTGGAGAACCTGGGAGATGACGATGACATCAGCAACAGCAGGAGCTCCAAAGTGCGCCGCACGACTGGATCGATGGGCATGCTGTCTGGTGTGGACGGCACGACTTACATGGAGTACAGGTGGGTGCTTGGGGTACGGGTGGGTGCGGCTGCCAGTTGTTGTGTGCTTTGTTTGTCTGCTAACAGTGCTATCAATGAGAAAACTATCAATGAGCAAAAGCGCTATGTTCAGCTGCTGAGAGTTTTTGTTGGGGGGAAGGGGGGAGGAGAAGGGCTATGTCGTGATGAGGATCATTCTGTGTCGGTAGAGGTGGGAGGAATGCAAGGGCTTGTCAACTCTTTGACTATAGGTGGTAGTGGGCTCGACAAGTGCAACGTAGGTTACCCATAGCTACTTTGTGGCTTCTACTACACTCAAATATCTTAATGATGCTATTTGGCCAGGCCACTTCCAATAGCGATGAGGGACACGCGGTGTCTCTCTGCAGGCCTCGGCGAAGGTGCTTGAGACCATGGATCACTTTGATCTGGGCGATGTGGCAAGATGTTTCTGTGAAGGCTTCAAAGTTGCTTCTTTGAGTAGCAGTTTTGTTTCAGGGTCCTAAATATTTCTGCAATATTTTCTAGCCCTGGCCGGTAAACAAAACTGTTCCTTTGTTTGGATTTCTTTTGCGTCTCGTTTCATCATTTTTTTTTGTCGAAACAGCACGGGCCGACACGGCGAGAAAGGTGGCCAGATGGTGGCCAAGAAAAATCCTCAGGCGAGGCACCCACTCTTCCGAAGCCGGTTCCGGTGATGAGCTTTGCTTTTGCCCTGGGCACGAGTGGTTTGAACTGCTGCACTTGGCTCAGAGGGATCTGAGAAACCTTCCACGTATGCAAGACTGAGCTGCCTGCAGGCATCCATGGCATGAATTCCGCATGGCATTGCATGTGGAAAGTGCCATTGAATTGAATTGTAACATAACTCCGTTGGGAGTATATGTAGCACATAGCCCTTGAGAGGGGGCATATGGCCTATCATACATCCTAAGCTACTTCCTGCAAGGGTGGGGATGTAAAGGACCCTTGCTCTAGGTGCACCAGGGCACGTGCATCCCCATGATCTTCAAGCTATGCCCAGCGAAGGGGGAGCCTGTCATGGGGGGGGAAGATCAGCATAGCTATACAAAGAAGCTAGGGCATGGCGTCTCAGCAGAGAGGTACTCCCTGCATGGGCACAGCATAACTAAATAAAGCTAGGCATCATCTGGAGTGTGGCTCATCATAGGCACACATGTACATGATTAAATAAAGCGCGTGGCTTAGCTGGGATAGGGCCTCTAGGAGGCGTACATGTACATGGCCACGGTCTATCTATTCTACACTACTACTGCTGTATTCCCCTAAGCTGGGGCGTCTGGAGTCGCTGGGGCCGCGGGGGTCGCCTGCCAGGGCTTGTGGCCGACGTAGATGGCCGCCCCCTTCCAGTACACCGGCTGCCCCGCCTTGGTCTGCCGGAGCTGGAGGTAGGTCGGCCATAGCTCCCGTCGCCGTTGTTGCTGCGCCAGGGTCAAGTCGTCGTCAAGGGTGAAGAGAGTCTTCTCGAGCCGCTTGCGGCGTCTGAGAAAAGAAATCTTGTCCGCCGGGGTCTTAAAGGTGAGAAGGAGCGGGGGCGGCCCTGCCTTACCCCGCGCGCGGGGAAGGCGGTGGGCGGCCAGCTCGATCTCACCAGTAAGGCCCATGCGATCAAGGATTTCTCTCTCAAAAGCACGCGCAAGCTTCTCTGGAAAGTGCCATGGGTATATGCAACCTCCGGAAAAGAGTTTTTTTGTAGTTGGGTCATTGTTTGGGATGCCTACAGATCACGAGACCCCTACTATAGCCGCGGAATGCCCAGGCAGGTGCCAGAGGTCCTAGTTCGAATCGTGTAGTTCGAATCGTGAATTGTAGCTATGCTGAGTTTTCACAATTTTTCGCAAACCAGCACTCAGCAGCATTTGGTTTCCATTTGCTGCCTGCTTCGACAATAAACAACCTCGAAGTCTACGAGTCTTCGCCATGTGCTGATTAGAACAAACTAGCCGATCGATTTGGCTGTGTCCAGAGTAAGATTCATATATTTTGCATGCGGTTGTATGTCCTTGTATATGTGATATAGTGAGATGAACTATTCCCGGACACGTGGCAGTCCAACGTGTATGTATATTCAATTCATTTCCTCCATCCGTTTGACAACTAATGTATTTTTATTCAGATATTTCCTATATGTATAAATGCGGCATGCATGCATGTGCAGTGTGCATGCCTGGACATAGGCGTCCGGGCAACTGGGTTTATAGCAAAAAACAAAACTAAGAAGGAAAAAGAGAACACACACACGAAGGGGAAGAAAAAGTAAGAAAGTATATGTAAATTAAAAGGAAATTTTAATTAAATGAAATAACAAGAAAGGAAGAAAGAAAGAAAAGAAAAGGAAAGAAAAGAAATTTTACAATGTTACGCGGAGCATACTATATTACAATTAGACATGCATATGGTCTTTTGACTGCCGCGGCTGCTCGACGGGACGGAGGTTCCGTTCCGTGACCGCTTCAAACTGCTGGGGAGCATGCTCCCTGACACCGCCGACGATGTGGACATCCGCATCGGCCTGGCCTGGGCCGGGCTCCGTTCGCTCAACACCTACTGGCGCTCGAAGGGCCTGGGCGAGCACCGCAAGCGCATGCTCTTCAAGGTCCTCGTCCTCACGGTGCTTACGTATGGCGCCGAGGCGTGGACACTCACGGACACACTGGCGGCTAAGCTATCTACGGCACGGTTTACAGGATGCTCCGACAGGTCCTGAATGTAGGGTTTTCCAAGCGTCTAGGACATTAGAGTCTTTGTATCAGGGTATGCCCCGTATTTCGGACGAGATTAGGCAGCTAGCGTAGGATAGCATTGCATGTAGGACATCTTGCTCGCACCAGCCAGGTCGACACCGCCCTTGGTCTGGCCGGCCCCCAGCGGCTTGGCAAACCCGGGCGGCATATCCTGACCTGGCCTGGCCCCAAGGACATTCCCACCAGGAAGCTCGATCGGTAAGCCTGCCATGAACTACACCCAGATGTTGCTGGCGCCGATCGACCTAGTGGTCCCAGCCCAGTTTGAACACCGCATCCACTCCCTCTCCCTTCTTTGGATAGCTGCCATGTGCATGCAGAACAAGAAGCGTTGGCAGAAGATTGTCCAGGCTCGTGCACACGCCAGCCCCTGTGGGCACGCCACCCCCCCCCAAGAGGAAGGGGCGTTTTGCTGAGTAGCGTCGTTAGGATTTTCTAGACTAGATGGCTTAGAGTTAGGTTAGGTCGATTACGCGGCTTCTCCCCCCTCCACCCACCCAACATGGAATATGTGCTACATGACCCCCCAACGGAGGCATGTTATAATCTAATTTAATATTTAAATGGTCTTTTTCCTTCTTAGTTTTGGTTTTAATTTTCTATATAAACCTTTTTGGTTCAAAGTTACCATCTCCCTCCTTGCAGGTCTTTCTACAAATAGCCCGCCATGCACGCGGCTCCGGCGTGGTCTTCGCGTCGATCTTTCCTCTCACACAACTACCCTACTCCTTCCACGACGTTGGATCGCCATATGCGTCCATCATGATGGCTACTTGTCTCACTTAGTATGGTGCTAGCATGCACATGGCCAAAATGTCGCCCGGATATAGCATGTTAGCCATGCTATGCCTATGCAGAGAGATGCTCTCTGTCGAGAAGCCATGTCCTAGCTCTTGTATAGCCATGATGATCTTCCCCCACATAACATACTCCCCCTTAGCTGGGCATAGTGTGAAGATTATGAGGGTGCAGGTGCCCTGGTGCACCTAGAGCAAGCTAGGGTAGCTTACATTCCCACCCTTGCAGGAAGTAGCCGAGAATGTATTAAAAGCCATATGCCCCAGTGAACAGCCATACGGCGTATAATACGCCGTATGGCGCGTATTATACGCCATACGCAAGATTTCCGTATGAAAATGGGGGAAAAAATACGCACTGCGTATTTTTTGCGTATTTTTTGCGTATTTTTTGCGTATTTTTTGCGTATGAACCTCGTTCAAAGTAGCTTCTGGCATCATTTTGGACGGCACCTGGAGCCGGAACTAGATGCAGGTGCCAAGCTGGCCGTGCATGTACGACTGTACGTGCATTGCTGCAGATTGCTGCGTGTCGGACTAGGGTCTAGGAGACGAAGGACGAGGAAATTAGGTGACGAAGTTATGTTGTCTGCCAACAAGGGCGCGCATCTGGCACCTAACATTTAATCGTAGCACAATTGACATCCAGGCACCATGGCTAGCGACGGTGATGGTGTGGGTCTATGGAACACGACGATAATGGGGCCGACGAGATGCAGGCCGTATTCGAGACTGTCTGGACACACATCGTGAAAGAACAGACTCTCAACAAGAAAGGGCAGCCGACAGGTAACTACTAGCTCAGTGACGTGCACACTTTTGGATGCAAAATTCTCGGGTTCTACCACCCGAGCAAGGCTAGCACCCGCCATATCATGGGCGCTACGTATGCGAAGGAGGCAAGAGTGAGCGAGTGCAAGAGGCCGCCGGAGGCATTACGTCGCAGGCTGCGGGGTATTTGGTGTGACTCGCGATGCACATAAATGCCTTATTTAGCCATGCAGGCTGCTGCTAGCCAGCCACCGTACCATATGTGTTAATGGTTTAGGGAAGCTGGGTCGGGTTGCTGGCATGCATGCTATCCTGCACGCTAGCCACATTGTTGGCAGCCCGTATGGATTCTTGCTTCATGTAGATCAATATTGCATGGTGGCCTACCACGAGTAGGCAAGATGTCTGTTTCTGGCACAATGTCTTATTACTTTTGGCAAGTTGGCCGACTGACCATGTGCAGTATTTCAGTCCTAGTATAGCCATTCCATGCAGTGATGGCATGGTTTTTTAACTTCAACATACAGTAATGGTGGCAGCGATCTCTATACCACTGCAAGTGTCAATGTGCATGCATATCTACTTGTGTTATTATCCTTTTCAGGTGTGCACTGATTGTGCATACAACTTTGTTATTTTGTGCTATTTACAGACATTATTAATAACAACAGATGTACAATGCTTGTATTTGTAGGCATGCAGCGACGGCAACGGCAATATTATGTGATGATGTGTTAAATAAAGGCAAGTGGTGTTGCAAGAACACACAAAAAAAATGCCTGATTGGTCAGAATGTTGAAGAACCCCCTGAACCATGCAAAAAACAGCATTTTCAAGAGTCCCCGTATGATTTGCGTATTATACCCCGTATGGCGTATTATACACCATACCCATGGGCCCCGTATGATTGCGTATTGCGTATGGCTGTACACTGATATGCCCCTTCTCAGGGATATGTGCTACATGTACTCCCAACGGAGTTATGTTTCTAATTAATTAATTAATTAATATAGCATGTCGTAAGCTATATATGAAGAGGCTACAGCTGCAAGCCGGCTAGCAGTCATGTCGAAGGTGCGCTCACTCCGGCTTTTTAATGTCTGGGCATGTTGTACATATGACTACTACACCGGTGGAAGGTACGTTCCTTTATTGGGTTACCAACATGACGCACTATATTATCAATGCAGGAGCCCTGAGGGCCGAGGTCATCCTCTCTAGTAGTACCGGAAACTGAAGACAGGCGGACTATTCATGCATGAGGCCTGCGCCCTGGTTTGAGCATGTCCATATACCGGCGCTCGGCTGCGCCCGGCCGGCCCGACTATACTGCCAACTCGAACTTCACCCGGCACTGCTGAACTGAAGCCGGAGTCGGTCCTCATTGTACGAAATAAGGAGTGTGCACACCCCAGTATTCCCGCCCCCAATCGGTTGCCACGAGGTGCCACTAGCATGGGTATAAATAGAGGAAATGAGTGTTTCACGAGCTAGCATGCATCCACACTGACAGGGTGTGTGTTGACTACCATGAATACAGTTACCCCTTGTTTGGCATCGTTCGACCACAATGAAACGCCAAGTTGTTCTTGTTGTCGTTGTTGTTGTGTCCCACGCCGCACTTGAGCAGCAGAGAATCTATTAGTGGCCGAGGGCCGGTAATTAAACGTTGTAAGTACACTGGTCAGGAGTAAATACACTATAGCCGGCTGTTTGCGACAAGCTCGGAGCGATCGAGTGTGCAGGGGGGGGGCAGGGTCAGACACCCCCCGCCCCCCCCCCCCCCCTGGTCAGGGGGGGGGGGGGGGGGGGGGGGGCGGGTAGTGCACACTCGCTCCTCAGCTTGTCGCAAACAGCCAGATAGAATGTCTGCTGCTAATGTGTGGCGTTGAAGTTGAGTTTCAAGAGTTGAGTTGAGTTTATTCCCGCGCCGGCGTACCGACAGGGTTATTAATAGTGGATCCTTGGAACGGCTGCGGGTCCTGCATATGGGGGCCTGCCTTATGTGCGACGTGCAAGGACTCAATGTAACGACGACGACGACGACGACGACGACGACGACGACGACGACGACGACGACGACGACGACGACGACGACGACGACGACGACGACGACGACGACGACGACGACGACGACGACGACGACGACGACGACGGCGACGACGACGGCGGCGACGACGACGACGACGACGACGACGACGACGACGACGACGACGACGACGACGACGACGACGACGACGACGACGACGACGACGACGACGACGACGACGACGACGACGACGACGACAACGATGACGACGACAAGTTGTAAGTACAGTCATTACCGCGTTAAGTTGCGTTTCTTAAGGTTGCGTTACCGCGTTAAGTTGCGACGCCGAAGTTTGGGCGGCGACCGCAAGCATCGGTGCCATCGCAAGTTAACGTTGTAATGATCACTCAATTTGTAGTAGGTGTCATGCCATTTTTGGCAGCGCGGGAGGCCACTTTTTGCCAAGCCTGGACCCGCTATGTGCCTTAATTAGGCGGCAAAATACGCAAGCTCCCATGGATGGGCCCTGCCTGGCGCGCAGACCGGGACGGGCTTCCCCGCCTGAAAAGCGCGAATCTGCGCGAATGCCGGCAACCTTGCGATTCCAATAACTGATTTGCAGCCTGCGGACTGCGGTACATCAGTAGCATGCAGGGCGCGGCACATGGCGGCACTTTTGTGGTATCGGTAATTCTGACAGGCACTCACTACGCCGGCACTGCGGTCACAGCCGTGTGGCGGCTGGCTCGCCGGGCGGGGCGCGGGCACCTGTACTAATGCGGCAGCCGGCCCGCCTTTCTCACAAAAATCACTAAAAGATACCTGGTATGGAAAAAACTGGAAAATGGACTTAGGGTGGCTGTGATCATGCTGCAGCTGGATCGGGCTTGACGAGAGCTAATATCGAATGCCGTATAGAAGTCCGTGAGAGGAGGAGGAGGTGGGATGCTAGCCTAATTCTACCGTTAAGTTGCGTTACCGCGTTAAGTTGCGACGCCGAATTTTTAGTCTCGATCGGCGCCGAATTTTAGGCGTCGATCGCAACTTAACGCGGTAATGACCGTACGACAGTCGACAGGTAAGTACGTAGGTCGCAGGGTACGGCGGTTGGGCCGAGGACTGGCCGAGGTTGTGCCAAGTAAGCATCTTTTGTTTATTATCCGGGAAAAGCATAAGTAGGTACATATAGCGCTTTGAACGTGTAGGAACTCGGGATCTGTCTGGACGGTGACGCCCTCGTCAACACCTCACACGTCATGTCGCGGAGAGTCCAACGCATATTTTACGTTCGCCTCGCAGTGCACATTTCACGAATTGTGTTAATCTTGGAGGAAGCGTAACCTATCTTGCTCCTTGGCACGTAATAAACGTTATGCTTTAACAGATCTAGGCCAATTTCGCTTTATCGGAACGTTGGTAGGGTTTGGGAGCAGGATATTATGGTTATGGTAAGGCACCCATGAGAAATTCTGTTGGCATGTTTCCGGCCCTCTGTTAGCTCCAGATAGCTTACCACACGGCATGGCCTCCGCATTGGCTCAGCGGCGACCGTGCACAGCCAGTGCTGCTAGCCTCGCTTCTACTTCTGTATCCGTGGCCAGAATGCCTGCCGGAGCTCTTTGTCGGCCTCGTAGTGCTGGTCTTGCAAGCTGCGTGGCCAGGTTGCAACCAGTTCCGAATCTCCTTTCATTGCGCAGGACTGCCCCCGTGTTGCCCAGCCTGTTACCTCAACGGGCATTCGCGACAGTCCCCAAACGGAGAAATAGCGGAGTTCCTGGCATCGTCGCGCTCGCGGCGCCCTCCTCCACCTCTCCCCCGAAGAAAGAAGAGGGATCCGGCATTTTTTCCGTTCTGACGGACCGCCTGCTGCGTCCCCTCATGGACTTCGGCTTCGGGCGGCGCACTGTCTGGGAGGGCGGCGTCGGCATATTCGTGCTTGTGGGCATCGGCATGTTCGGGCTTCTGCTCGGCTGGATCAAGGGCATCTTCGTGGGCGCGCGGCTGCACAAGTACCACGCGATCGTCGAGTTCAGCCAGGCGTGCGGGATCACGGTCGGCACGCCCGTCCGCATCCGTGGTGTGGACGTCGGCAGCGTGATCGGCGTTCGTCCCTCCCTGGAACGGATCGACGTCCACATGGAGATCAATGACGCAGCCGTCATCATCCCGCGCAACGCGCTCGTTGAGGTCAACCAATCGGGGCTCATCAGCGAGACGCTCATCGACATAACGCCGCAGAAACCGACCCCTGAGCCCCGCTATGGCCCCCTGGACGAGGGCTGCGCGGAGGAAGGGCTGATCGTGTGCGACCGCGAGCGCATCAAGGGCCACCGCGGCGTCTCCCTAGACGAGCTGGTCAGCATCTGCACCAAAATAGCGCACCAGATGGACGAGAACGGTATGGACAAGATCTTCAACGCCGCCAACACGATGGCCAAGGCGGTCGAGGAGTACCAGCCGCTGCTGCAGCAGGTGCGCGGCTGCGCGCTGGGCGGGGCGGGGCGGTCCCCGCACACACATTTCCTGCCACCGCTCGTGATGGGACGCCGCACTGGCATTCGATTGGAGGAAATTCGAAGGCTCTTGATGGCGTGCTGGGAGGGTGTTTGGATGACCGTTGGACTGTCCTTGGATGGCTGTGGGATGGTCCTTTGATATTCGTTGAAGTGTCTTTGGATCGTGCTTGGGTCGTCGGTCCCTTCCCCCCCTTCCCCCCCTTCCCCCCTTCCCCCCTTCCCCCCCTTCCCCCTTCCCCCCTTCCCCCCTTCCCCCCTTCCCCCCTTCCCCCCTTCCCCCCTTCCCCCCTTCCCCCCTTCCCCCCTTCCCCCCTTCCCCCCCTTCCCCCCCTTCCCCCCTTCCCCCCTTCCCCCCCTTCCCCCCTTCCCCCCTTCCCCCCCTTCCCCCCTTCCCCCCTTCCCCCCTTCCCCCCCTTCCCCCCTTCCCCCCTTCCCCCCTTCCCCCCTTCCCCCCTTCCCCCCTTCCCCCCTTCCCCCCTTCCCCCCTTCCCCCCCTTCCCCCCTTCCCCCCTTCCCCCCTTCCCCCCTTCCCCCCTTCCCCCTTCCCCCCTTCCCCCCCTTCCCCCCTTCCCCCCTTCCCCCCTTCCCCCCCCCTACCTCCCCTACCCTGCACATCCTCTACCCTTCCCCGCCAGGCCATGTGCGACCTGCACCACCTGCTGTTATTGACCCTTGTGCCTTGGCCCCTGTGGCCACCTGTCACGTCTGCATCGCCACGTGTCGCGCAGGCGGAGCTTGTCGCCTCAGAGGTGGCCCCCCTCCTTCGGGAGCTGCGCAACGGGGAGCTGTTCACGCGTCTGGAAGCGCTCACCGAGGTGGCCGTCTCCGCTGCGAATGATGTGCGGTGAGTGGCGGGCGCGCACAGGCCTTTTGGGACAAGGATGGGGTGCTTGTTAGCATGCACGGCAGGCGGCTTGGTGAGGGTTCTAGCACACGTCAGCAAGCGAAACGCCACACATGCACGGTTGGTAAGGCACATGTGCCCACATCGCCAGGACTAGGGCACGTGCCCCTTGTGAACAGTGGAAGAGATGTATCGCACGCAGGAGCGGTTGGTGATTCCCCCGTCGTGGGATGCCTCCGCTGCGTGTCGCCAGCACTTTGTGCGCAGTGCGTGCCCTCCCCTCATCCCGCTCACCTACACATAGGCCCCTCCCCTCATCCGGCTCACCTATACATAGGCCCCTCCCCTCATCCGGCTCACCTATACATAGGCCCCTCCCCTCATCCGGCTCACCTATACATAGGCCCCTCCCCTCATCCGGCTCACCTATACATAGGCCCCTCCCCTCATCTGGCTCACCTATACATAGGCCCCTCCCCTCATCCGGCTCACCTGTACATAGGTACCTTTCCTGCTGTCATGCCATAGTCAGTGGCATGCGCATGGAGGCGGGTGTGGCCCTGTCGAGCCGCGACCATATCAGTGATCCTCTTTCCACACCCTGAGTCACACACGCTGCGTGTGGCATTCCCTGGGAGCACGTTGTCTCCTGTTTTATTATTCCAATCCGACATAGTAGCCACCAAGTAACAACAGCTTTTATGTACAGATTCAACCCTTGTTGGCCTTTGGTAGAGCCCATTCCGTGCACCATAGAGCACCCCCGTACCAGCACTGCCTTCACTCTACCCTGCTCAATCCTCAACTTTCCTCCCTCCCACTCGGATGCCAGCACTTTGTGTGCCATTTCTTCCTTTGCCGCCTTTCCTCTCCAACCCCCCCCCACCCACCCACCCCCTCCACCCTCTTTCTGCCCCTCCCCTCTCCTCCATTCTCTTCACTTTTCCCCTTTTACTCCCCCTTGGTCTGACCTCCCTTGCTGGCGTGTGCGGCCGCATGTCTCTCCTTCCCTCCCCTCCCCTCCCCTCCGCTCCCCTCCCCTCCCCTCCCCTCCCCTCCCCTCCCCTCCCCTCCCCTCCCCTCCCCTCCCCTCCCTCCCCTCCCTCCCTCCCCTCCTCCCCTCCCCTCCCCTCCCCTCCCTCCCCTCCCCTCCCCTCCCCTCCCCTCCCTCCCCTCCCTCCCCTCCCTCCCCTCCCCTCCCCTCCCCTCCCCTCCCCTCCCCTCCCCTCCCCTCCCCTCCCCTCCCCTCCCCTCCCCTCCCCTCCCCTCCCCTCCCCTTCCCTTCCCTTCTCTCTCTTGCACTTTGCGTCCTCCCCCACTAACCCCCAGCCGGCTGAACAACGCGGTAATCACCGACGAGAACACGGAGCTGCTGCGGGAGAGCGTGGCAACGCTGACCAAGACGCTCAAGCACATTGAGGTGAGGGGCGGGTTAGGGGAGAGACGGCTCACCAAGACGCTCAAGCACATCGAGGTGAGGGGCGGGTTAGGGGAGAGACGGCTCACCAAGACGCTCAAGCACATCGAGGTGAGGGGCGGGTTAGGGTAGAGACGGCTCACCAAGACGCTCAAGCACACCGAGGTGAGGGGCGGGTTAGGGGAGAGACGGCTCACCAAGGCGCTCAAGCACATCGAGGTGAGGGGCGGGTTGGGGGAGAGACGGCTCACCAAGACGCTCAAGCACATTGAGGTGAGGGGCGGGTTAGGGGAGAGACGGCTCACCAAGACGCTCAAGCACATCGAGGTGAGGGGCGGGTTAGGGGAGAAACGGCTCGCCAAGACGCTCAAGCACATCGAGGTGAGAGGCGGGGTAGGGTAGAGACGGCTCACCAAGACGCTCAAGCACACCGAGGTGAGGGGCGGTCTAGGGTAGAGACGGCTCACCAAGACGCTCAAGCACATCGAGGTGAGGGGCGGTCTAGGGTAGAGAGGGCTCACCAAGACGCTCAAGCACATCCAGGTGAGGGGCGGGTTAAGGTAGAGGGGGGGGGACGAAAGGGGGGGAGAGGCACCTCACGAAGGTGCTCAAGCACATGGAAGTGAGGGAGACATGTATGGAGGCATACTGAGGTGAAGCAGGGGTGGGGGGAGAGGGGAAGGGGAGGGGGAGGGAAGAGGGGAGGAAGGACAGGGGAGGGAGAGGGGCTAGGGGAGAGGGGTTAGAGAGGCGCTTACTTTTGCCACGTATAGGTACGAGTGTGGGGCAGTGGGGTAAGGGGAGAGGGTGGGAGACACAATGGGACCAGACAGGTTTTGCCATTGCTTTAACATACAAGAGAAACTGCCCCTGTAAATTGGACATTGGTTTTGTGCCTCATCTTCCTTTGCTCGATTTTTTTCAGAGTACAGCTGATCTGTGGCTGGGTGTCAGCTGCTGTCTGCAAGCTTGCCTGCGCTGGTTCCTATGCTACAGGCTGCCTTGCCTTGTCGATGCTTGTTGATCCTGGAATCTCTCTATGCTGCGTGTGGATCGTTACTTTGTTATTTTTTTTTTCCTTGTGTGTGGGTGCAGAGTATCAGCAAGGACGTGAGCGGCCTGACCGGCGACCCAAACACGCGCAACAACCTGCGGCAGTTGATCCAGTCCCTCAGCCGCATGGTCTCGGACTAAGGCCCTGGATAGAGGCCTGGGATCAAGGGCTGGGATTAAAAGCTGGATTATAGTGATGGCAGTGCTCTGGCTATCGGGGATGCCAAGGCTGTGCAAGGTGTGGCTTGGCGGAATTGAGCTAAAGGTTGTGTGTGGACAGTGTAAACACTGGAATGGTGGGCTCCCGTGCTCTGTTGCCTGCTGTCTCTAGTATGGGCAAGACACACCATGTTCTCTACATGGTGACATGCGTGGTGCCCATGCTGTCACATGTGCGGGATATGACAAGGTCGCTTGGATTGCGAAGGATCCATTGGAAACCCGGTGCTGGCTCACGCGTTCCTGGTACTAGTTGCCTCAAGTGGGTGAATGTATAGGGTGAGGATGTGTCTATCCTTGCAAGACGGCGCACAGAAGAGTAGAAGATTTTCGAGGCAAAACTCTTGTTTACTTTTTGGATTGAGGATTGAGATAATCGATTGCATTTATTTGGTGAGACAATGGCAAGGATATAGTTGATTGAGACCGGCTTCTACCAGCTAGAATGTAAGGTTCCGTTGTTTAGGACTTTCCCATGCTCGATCTAATTGAATGCGCTCCTATGTACTTGGATGTATCAAAGAGACAACCAGTGCAGGCCAGAAATCAGGAAGAATCCGGACCATATTAATTAATTAATTAAACACGCGTTCCCGTTAGGGAGTCACGGCGCGCAATTTAATGCAGAGTTAAAGTGCTTTTCATCCCTGTATGTCGCATACTGGGAATCGGGGCAGAGACACCCGTCTTCACTCGTGCCCGGAGGCAAGCCACAGCTGCAATCTACACTACTCACGAGGAGAGTCTGGCATATTACTGTGGGTGCACTAATGAAATTAAAAATAAATTGTAACATGCCTCCGTTCATGGGAGGTCATGTAGCACATATTCCATGGATGGGTGGAGGTGGGAGAAGCCGCGTAATCGGCCTAACCTAAGTCTATGCTATCTAGTCTAGAAAATCCTAACTACGCTACTCAGCAAAACGCCCCTTCCTCTTGGGGGGGGGTGGCTTGCCCACAGGGGCGCTGGCGTGTGAGCCTCCAGGGACAATCTTCTGCCACCTCTTCTTGTTCTGCATGTGGGTGCACTAATGCGCTGAAATGTGCGGGCATGACATGGCGGGGCCGGGCATGGTCTGCATTGCACAAATAATTAATTAAACAAGCCCTGGTCGGGGCTTTGGCTAAGCAGTTTCCAAGCCAAGCCTTGGTAGCCTACATGGGGTAGAGGGCCTATCAATTGCTTCAATGCCGGGAAATCCCAGTCTCAGGGGTGGGGCTGGTGATGGGTCCGGGGCTTGTGAGAGACGGTCCGGGCGCGTAATGCCTAATTATGAGCAGCCGCTGGAAATTAACCGCCCCCCTAACGGGGGGAACGACATGGGTGCCACGGGTCCTGCGTCCGCCGGGAAACCGTAGCGCCCACACGGGGGCGGCAGTACAGCCGCGGCAGTGTGCAGGAGGGGGGCCATGGGCCGGCCGGCGGTAAGAAACTCGGCCGGCACCAAGGTTGGTGACAGCCTTGGTGGCCATGTATGTATAGGAGGTGTGGGGGCAACACCTTGTGTAAGTTGTGTTCGAGTATGTTGGGCCCTCCGGCCGCATGACGCAGTACAATAACCAACTTGATAATGATGTGCACTGTCAGAGTTTGAATATGTATAGGCTGTCCGTATAAAGCTCCTAGCTAGCACACGAAAATGTAAAATAAATGTTTCTCTTGGTGGGCATTGATTAATTAACTAGACTCGTGCTCCCGTTGCATCAGGGAGCTAGTCACGGAGCATTAACCCGGATGGATGGATCGCGGTGACTTCAGCCTCGACGAGGACTACACGCCGGCTCAACTGAAGGCGAGGAGCGCGGTGTGGAACAGCCCCATCGTCCAGGAGACCAAGCAGCACGAGACCCCGGGTAAGCGCATTAAGCTGCGTCTGCTTCAGGATGGCCGCCTTCGCAGCATTCTTCAAATGGTGGGAAGCAGCTTAAAGGTGTTCAGATTAACACCCCCGGAGCGGAGTCTCGTGAGGTGTCTAGCAGGACAGGTGCTGCCTCCGGTGGTGTCCGTAGGTAGACAACCTTCCTCGTCGGCTCGCGGCTAACAGGCTTCGGGGACAGCCTCTAAACAGTCCCGTTCCACTACCATGCCTCGACCTAACCGTCGGGTGAAAGCCATGGTGGTGCCGGTATTTCGGGCCACAACCTCATCTGTCAAATGTCAGATTCATAAAACCCAACGTTTGCTAGATTACCTACGCCTCGGCGTTGTGCAATCAGCCCCAACCCCGAATACCCCGAGCAAGCGGCAGGCTCGCATCCTACGCTTGCAGGACAAAGTAAATGCGATGAAAAGCACTATTTCTACCGCTTCCCTTCCCCCCTCCGTTTCACCCCCACCTCCACCCCCCGCCGCATCCACCCCCATCATCCATCGTCGTCCTCCCCTGGTGGGCCAGCAGGCATCCTTGGCCCTTGCCACTTTTAACACCCGCACATTGCTAGCAGATGACGACCATAGCTGCCGGGTAGAGGAGCTAGTCGCATTTTGCATTGAGCATCGTGTATCTATTTAGGCGTCCAGGAACACCGCCGCAAGGTGCCACTTGGCATGGTGAGCACTGATCGCTTGGCGGGTGGCTGGCGGTTTTACTTCGCTGGCAGCGGTACGCCTGGCCAAGGTGGTGTTGGTCTTTTGTGTTCGCCGCTGGCAGTTGCTAGCCTCAGCACGCTTAAGTTTCTAACCCCACGCCTTATGGTAGCACATTTCACCTCCGTCGAGGGGCGGTCTAAACACCACCTCACGGTGGGGGTGGGCTACGCACCCCATAGTGGTCTACCTGAGTCGGCCCGTGAGGAGTTCTTCGAATCCTTGCATACCTTGAGGGGGTCACTCCGGCCCGCCACTTTTTGGTTATGCTGCTCGACGCCAATGCCACGCTCCCCGTGGGCACTGCTGGCAGCCGCTTTGCGCCTGCTGACACTACTGCTAACGACAACACTCCCCTGTTTTCTGCCTTTTTGCGGGATAGCGGGATGGTTGCTGTCAACTGCCACTTCCAACGTCCCTCACAGGACTTGGTCACTTTTCGTGGCCCTAACGGCCGTCAGGCCTGTTTGGACTACGTGGTGGTACGGCAGTCCAGGTGCACCTCGGTCCTGGACACCCGAGTGTTTGACACGCCACGGTGTGCTCTGACCACCGGTTGGTGCGCGCGACCCTTCGGCTAGCTCCGGTTCCACGTCCCCGCGCGCCGCGCCGCACTGGTCCGCCCTGACTGGTCTGCTCTACGTCCGGTCAAGGGAGATCCTGAGGACTGGACGGACGCCGAGCACGAGCGAAACCGGTGCCGACGGGAGTACCTGTCGGCCCTGGACGCCCGGGCGGACGTCGACGAGCTGGACAAGGGTGCCCCCAACGCAGCCATTTTTGCGGGCTTTGCGGCCCGTGCCCCGTTGCTGGCGGCCCGGCTCCTGCCGATCATGCCCCGCCGCCGCCCCGGCCCGCTCTACCGCCAGGACCCCAAGGTCTTGGCCGCCCGGCACCGCCTCAAGCGTAACCGGGACCCGCTGCAGCAACCAGTGCTCAAGGCCGCCCTCGTGGAGGCCTACGAGCACGCTCAGGACGCGGAGGCGGCCCAGTGCATCGCGGATGCCAAGGCCTGCCAGGCTCGCAACCAGGGCAAGGACATGTGGTACCACCTCGACCGGCTCGGCGGCCGGCGGCAGCGCACCCCGGTGGAGCACACGGGGGACGGCACGGCGCCGGTCAGCCTTGACCGCTGGTTGGCCCACAATGTTTCCTTGACCGGTGGGGCTCGCGCCCCCCCCCGCCGCTTCACCCCGAGACGGCCGCCCGCCTCGGGGTTGCCGGACCCCCGCCGCCGCCAGCGCCCCCCTCCTCGGCCGCGGACTACCAAGTCCCCGCCTTGCAGGAGGGCTGCCTTGCCACTGACGACGTCGTCCCCCCTTCACTTTGAAGGAATTGGACGGCGCCCTTGCTCGCCTGCGGTACGATGCGGCGGTCGGTGCCGACCACCTTTCTGCTGAGCTGCTGAAGACCCCTGATCCGGCGGTTAGGGATCTTCTGCTGGCGTTCTGCAACCGTGTCCTGCTTTCTGACGAGCCTCCGCCTGCTGAGTGGCAGACGGCCATCCGCGTCATGCTGTACAAGAAGGGCTCTGCTGCTGACCCCGGTAACTACCGGGGTGTCTGCCTCCAGAGCGCCGCGCTGAAGGTCTTCATGCGCATGATGCTGCACAGGCTCCGCGCCGCGCTGGACCCACACCTGGGTGAGTCTCAGATGGGTTTCCGTAGTGGTCGTAACACTGTCATGGCTGTGTTTGTCGCGCGCCGGTTGATGGAGGAGGTGCGTCGCCTTCCCCTGACAGTTTGCCGCTGGTTTCATTTTTGTTGACTATATCAAGGCCTTTGACACGGTCCTCTGGGAGGCTCTTTGGGCCATCCTAGCTCTGGATCGAGTGCCACCTGCGTTTATTGCTGCCATTCGCCGACTGTATGAGGGCTCACAGGCAGTAGTGCGGACTGCGGAAGGCACCACCCCACCATTCCCCCTTCACCACGGGGTGTGGCAAGGTTGTGTCCTGTCCCCATACCTGTTCATTATGTCGTGGATCACGTCATGCGCCGAGCACGTGCGCGCTTTACTGCTCTTAAGGGGTTCGAGCCAGGCTTGGACATCCTTAACGAGAAAGAGCATGGCGGGGTTCGACCTGGTTACCGCCTGGCCGACCTGATTTATGCGGATGACACCACCCTCATCGCGCGCCCCGAGCACATTCAGACCTGGCTGGACTGTCTGGGCCTGGAGGCGAGGGCGGTGGGGTTGGAGATTAGTGTCAAAACTGAGGCGATGGTGATTGGGGCCTCCAGTACACCGCCGCTGCCGCGCCTGCTCGACGGGACGACGGTCCCGTTCCGCGATCGCTTCAAGCTGTTAGGGAGCTGGCTCCCTGACACCGCCGACGATGTGGACACCCGCATCGGCCTGGCCTGGGCTAGGCTACGTTCGCTCAACACGGTCCTACTGGCGCTCCAAGGGCCTGGGCGCCCCACCGCAAGCGCATGCTCTTCAAGGTCCTCGTCCTTACGGTGCTCACGTATGGCGCCGAGGCGTGGACAATCACACCCACACTGGCATCTAGGCTAGACGGCACAGTTTACAGGATGCTCCGACAGGTCCTCAACGTAGGGTTTTCCAAGCGCCCGTCATCAGAGTCTTTGTATCAGGGCATGCCTCGTATTTCGGACGAGATTAGACAGCGTAGGATAGCATTTGTAGGACACCTTGCTCGCACCAGCCAGGTCGACACCGCCCTTGGTCTGGCCGGCCCCCAGCGGCTTGCATGGCCAGTCAGGACGGCACATTCTGACCTGGCCTGGCCCCGAAGGACATTCCCAAAAAGGTAGGGAAACATGTCACGAACTACGTACAGATGTTGCTGGATGACCTACTGGTCCCAGCCCAGTTTGAATACCGCATCCACTCTCTCTCCCTTCTTTGGACTGCCATGCAGAACAAAACGCGGTGGAAGAGGATTGTCAAGGCTCACACGCCCGACCCTGTGGGCAAACCACCTCCCCCCAAGCGGAGGAGGCGTTTTGATGAGTAGGGTAGTTAGGATTTTTCTAGACTAGCTAGATTAGAGTTAGGTTAGTTCGATTACGCGGCTCCTCCCACCCCACCCAACCATCAAGGAATATGTGCTACATGATCTCCCAACGGAGGCATGTTATAATTTAATTTAATTTTTTGGATCAGGTGCAAACAGTACGCCTACCGGTCTAAGCTATCTACAAGATCTATTATCTACAACATCTATCTATACAACTCGTCTAACCTCGATCTCTACCCTAGGGGACCTGTCGATCTGGCGTGCTTCCCGTATGTTTGCACACGCGGGCACTTCCCCACTGCATGGAGGGGGTTCGTTGTCCTGGGCCCACTTGGCCTTGTCCATCATCTTGTTCCAAATCACGGAGAGGCCTAGCCTCCCATGTCTGCGACTAGCTGTTCATTTGAAGGTGCGGGCCTTGCGCGGCAGCGAGCATTGCTGGGCCCGGCCCACGTAAGGACCGGTGCCGGCCAGGCTGATCTGGGCGCAGCCCCGCGGGGGGGCCACGTGAGGTGTCTACCTGGTTGGTGCGAACTAAGTGCCCTACTAGCTGTAGGCGCCGCTGCTTATTAATTGGTGCTGGTAATAAATGGCATGCCGAGGTACAGGTCCTCATTGCGAACATGAGCAGCATAGCCTACTCGGAAAATGGATCGCAGCATGTTGGCACGATGACCGCGCCGTCGAGCTTTTGGGCCAGGTCGGCGGTGAGGGTCCACGTCTCGGCCCCGCCCGTACGTAAGAACAGGGAGGACGAGGACCTTAAACAGGTCATGTTTCTCTATCTTGCCCAGGGGCTTGCGCCACAGGGCCCGGTATTGGCGTAATAAAGCGTGCCAGGCGAGGGAGATGCGGTGGTCCACATCAGCCTCGCAGCTGGGGAGGAGGCTGCCCAGCAACTTGACGCGGTCCCGACACAGGACTCAAGAGCCGTCAAGGAGAAAGAGGGCGCGGGCGGTGGGTGAGTGAGCCCAATCGCCAGAGCTCTATCTTCTTGCTGACCTCAAGCCCCACTGCGCGAGCCTCGATAGCCAGGCGCAGTCAAGCCACGTCTGCACGTGCTCAGTGTCCTCGAAGAGGGTGGTGTCGTCTGCATAGATGATGTCCGCCAGCCGAATCTCCGTTTCCGCCCCGCCATGCCAGAAATGGTTTTCGACCTGCACCCCTCGGTTCTCTACCCACGATGCGGGCAAATCGCTTGCTGCGCGCCTGAATCATTACTACGTATTCGACCACAATAATGAACAGGTAGGGCGACAGCACGCAGCTAGCCCTGCATGCCACACACCCTTCTGTAAAGGGCATGGTGGCGTGGTCCCGTAGGAAGTGCGCACCGAAGTGGTGGACCCTTCATACAGGTTGCGGATGACAGCAATAAGGAGGCGGGGGATCCGGAACAGAGCGAGGATGTCCCCTAGATAGCGCAGGCCAGAAAACCGAATCGAAGGCTTTGAGCACTGAAGTCCACCAGCACAAGGTGCAGAGGGGACTCACCAGGCTGAAGGCATTGCAGTTCTTCCACAAGGCGAAGAGCGCCTGTACTAGCTGTGTTTGCGACCTGAACGGAAGCCATGCTGAGTCTTGCCGAGGTGGCCGTCCCGAGGGCCGTGCGCAGGCGGTTCAGGATGAGCCGCATGAGAAGCTTGAGGGGGGCACTTTGGATGCATACCCCTCTGTAGTTACCGGCCGGTCGCCGCTGGCGAACCCTTGTTCTTGTACAGCGTCGTGTGAAAGTTCTGTGTTGCCAGGGGCCGCTGGGGGCGGTTGCGACGACAGCAGAATGCGGTTGCAGATATCCCGGAAGAGCATCATGACACCAGCTGGCGGTCGATCCTCGAACCTTGGCTGCAAGCTTCACGACCGCGGCCGGAATCTCGTCGGAGCCGGTGGCGGCGGCGTAGCGCAGACGCTGGACCGCCTCTGTGACCTCGCGCGAGGTGAACGGAGGCATGTCTGACGGGTCGCCAAGCGGGCCGATCAGCGCGGGGGGACTAGGTAGTCCGCCGCTCAACCTGGGCGGGGCCGGGGGCCCGGCTGGGCCGCCGGCCAGGGCAGCCGGGCGGGCGGCGGCGGCTGGGAGCAGGGGCGGGGGCGGCGCAGCTGTCCCCACGACCTCGGCAGTGGCCGCAGCCCGGCCCAGGTACGAAGCCGCTTGGCTGGTGCGCCGGGAACATCGGGGCGGTGGGGCCGGCCGAAGCCGTCCGGGTGCCCGAGGCGCTTGTACCAGAACCAGGCCCCCTTGCCGTCGTGCTTCTGCGCTGGCAGCTGCGCATGCAGGTCCTTGACCATCTGCTGAGCGTCTGCCTTCTCGGCCTGCTCGTAGGCGACCCGCAGAGCCGCTTGCAGCCCGGGCTTGGCGGTCGGGTCCCTGTTGCGGCGGAGCATCTGCCTAGCTAGCGGCGACCACCGTCGGTGCGCGGTGGCGGTGGACATGGCAAGCTGTCGGCGCGGAGGCAAGGAGAGGAGGGTGCGGGCAGCCAGACGGTACTTGGCAGCGATACCGCGGAGGATCACTGAAAAGTCACCCGGGGGTGGAATGGCGTGTAACTGCTGGCGACTGCCCCTGGCGTCGAAGACAGTGCCAGGAAGTCGTCCCGGTGCTATATAGCGGCCTGCTCCTCTGCTGACATCTTGTCGGCATCCTTCAGTACAATCCGGAGCACCTTGAGATCTGGCTGAGGCGCCAGTTGTCGCGACGGTTTCATGCCAGGAAACCGCAATCTGATGCGGGCGAGCACCACCTCTTGGTGGGAAGGAACTCCAATGGACCAAAAACAAGAAATGTATTTGTTGAGCTTCGCTCATTTTATACATGACGCGTGGACGGGCTCAAAGGGGACCGCACTGCCGTAGGTAGCGTAAGACTAGCGCTTGTCACTCGAGGGTACTGCACCGGCCGGCCCTTTTTGTGCCGAGGCTGAACTCATGTGGTTCCGGCGTGCAGGCCTATGTAGCTTCTAACGTACGTCACCAGACCTTGTACCTGCGCCGCAGCTGGGCCAGGCCGGCGTGGCGCAACTGTGATGGGCAGTCAGTACACCTTGTAACTGCGCCAGCCGGCAGGCCTGCGTGGCGCAATGTGAATGATAGTCAGTACTTCAGAGTGGTTTAGGGGACGTACGGAGGCCTCTTTTCAGCTCCGGCCCACCCACCCATGCACCCACGCTGCTAAGAGAGGCAACACCTTGTGTTCGAGTATGCTGGGCCCCCAGCATGGTGCTACAATAACCAACTTGATATAATGATGTGCACTGAGTTTGAAGGTGTGGTATGGGCTGTCCGTATATAAAGCCTAGCACGTACACAAACATGTAAAATATTACATGTCTCTCTTGGTGGGCCGGAAGGAACTCCAATGGACCAAAAACAAAAAATGTATATATATTTGCAATGTGTACGAATTGCCAACGTCATATAATCCTAGGGCATGTACGTTGCGCATACACGTACGACAACACGCATGCGGCCGGATGCACGCGCGCCTCATGCAAACTTGCACGCCGGCGTGTTTCCCAGTAATGCACTGCATTGTATTATTGAATAAATAGCCAGTTTCCAGATTTTCCAGCCTAGGCTATGAACTAACTACTTATTGAGACACGCTGCTACATCGATTGCCTAGACAACTCTTGCAACCAGTCTTTGGACCAGGATATATGCATGCAAGCCCGGCACATGTGCCCTGGCCCCTGCCTGGCACACGTGGACACGCTGGCACTTTGCAAAGAGACTGGGTTTCCAATCGCAAATCGCACAGGTGACCTGCCACGACGCTATGTACGAACACTAGCAGCACCCACTGCTTGCTTCAGGCATACAACTAACAACCACTCGACAAGCGATCGTGTAGTATACAATTTGCCCTGGGACCCAAGGCCTTAAAATGCTTCTTCTCCCAACCCCATATCTTCACCCTACCCCTACACATGGCTTGCACCGACACCCCCAGAATTAGCCGCCTGTGTATCACCGGCTGGATGGCTCCTCCGCATCATCCACTTCCTCATCGTCCTCCTCTGCACCCTTGATCTTATCCTCATCAGCACTCCCCTCTTCATCGCCTCCCCCGTCATCATCCCCCCCCTCCCCATCCGCCGGCACGCTCCTCCGTACCGTCCTCACGCCACCTGTCCCTCCTGACGCCATCGTCGCCACCGCCTCATCGAGCGTCGCAAACACCTCGCGGCTCCCCTCGTCCTCCTCCTCCTCCTCCCTGGCCAGCCGCGCACCGACCTCCGCCCCACTCGCGACGAACCGCTCCGCCGCCGCGCGCGCGTCGTCCGCCGTCTTGGGATCCAGCAACGCGCGTATCCGCTCGCGCGCGTATACCCCCAGCTCCACCTGGGCCTTGAGCCACTTGACGCCCCCCGCACGCTCCAAGTCATAGCTGCCCGCGAGGGCAGAGGCGAGCGAGGCCCACTTGAAGCTGTTGATCTGCTTCCTCAGCGTCGACGGGCGCTGCAGGTGCAGGTAGTGGTTGACCATGTTCACCAGGGCCACCTGGGAGATGGGCTGCGATGGCTCGGCGGCGCCTGCACCTGGCGCCGGCTTCCCAGGGAGCGCCAGGGGCTGCTGCTGCGCCGCGTGGACTATCGCGGCCGCGCGGGGGATGCCCCGCAGGTCCACCGCGACGAGCCGGATGCCTTGTGCCTGGGAGGACAGGCCCAGCTTGCTGCCCAGGTAGAAGCGTGAGTGCACGACAAGCAATAGGTCACCCGCCTGCACCATGGACGGGTAGTGCGTCTGCGGCATGGTGATGTGGTGTGCAGGGTAGAACAGGAGGAATTGTGGAAGAGAGACGAACAGACAGGGTGGGTGAGTGGGAAGTGCATTCTGCCGATGCCCAACCTGCGTCGTTGGAGAGGGCTAGGGCAGTTGAGGGGGATGGAAAAGGCTGCATTTCCCGAACACTAGAATGATAGAAACAGACATTTCCTGAATAGCAACATGTAGACACTAGAACACGAGAGAAACAGACTTTCCAGCCTAAAACAAGGGTCAAACAAGGCCACGGGTAGCGAGGTGGGTTCACCAAGCCTGACGCGGGACGGCGCCAGCACCAACGGCGCATCATACAAGGCGGCACTACACTCTGTTGCGCATAGTGGCAACAAAGTGAAGAACAACCTGCACCCAACAGGCTGGCAGAAAACAGACGTCTCAAGGGGCAGATGGAAACATTTCGTCGTCACGATCCTGTGAAAAGAGCTGCTTGACAAAAGAGCAACCCAGTAGTAGCAAGAAGGTCATTCTGGGGTGCCCCTTAAGCGCTTCCACAGACTTGGCCAGTCAGTGGACACACGCATGAACAGCTTCCTTTTCCAGCACCATCTCCCCCCCAACCTCTCCACCCCGCTACATTTCAAGTGCATCAATGGCCATTGCCCTACACCATGCCGTTACACTGACCCCATTCGGTCACAACAACCATGTACTGAGAATGCCAAGAAAGCCACGATGTGGAACAGAAACGAGCTCAAGCCAACTCACATGGCCGACAGAAACATGCTCACTCTACCCCAACCCAGGCAGCCTGGGTGTTATTCCACCACTCCCCCCCCCCTCCCTCGTACCCGCAGCCCCGTGGTTGCCTCCCCGTCCACCTCGCCCACGTGGTGCCAGCTGTCGCCCTCGTCGGTGGAGAGCGCCAGGTGGAGGTGCGTGCGGCACGCGCGACACAGGCTGGTAGGCCGCAGGTGGTTGTTGAACGCGAGCACCAGGTGCCCCCACGGCTGCAGCACGGCAAGGGAGAGCTTGGAGTTGGGGTTGGGCAGCGGGACGGGGACCGGGGGCGACCACGTCTTGCCGCGGTCGTGCGACGTGGACTTGAACACGCAGTCGGTGTTGGTGCGGAAGAGCATGAGCAGGGACCCTTTCTCTCTCAGCTCCACCACAGTACCCTCGAGCAGCGGCGTGCGGCTGTCCAGGATGGGCGCACTCGCGTGCCACGTGCGACCCTCATCTTGGGACAGGAGCACCCCGGCCGACCCGCCCCCCCCGCCCCTCTCGCTGCTGCTGCTGCTACCCACCTTGGTCCCGCGCGTGCAGTTGCCAGAGGCCGCCTGCTCGCTCCAGAACGGCAGGACCCTGGCAGAGGGGGGGGGGCGGGGGGAATAGTAAAGTCTCAGCATGCGTGGTAGAAAGGGTGTGCGACACTCGTAAGGACAAGGTTGTTTGGTTCGGGGATGTCAACCAGGGGCCAGGGAGTGACATGACGGGCCGGCCAGGAAGCAGGTCGGCGGGTATCTAGAGCCCTGGGGTTGCCAGCAGGGATGCAGAAGAGGAGGCTGGAATGATATCAGCATCGCGAAATTGCTGTTCAAGGCAGTCTACTGCAAGGGAAATACTGACTTAACTTTCCAGCTACAAAGGAACTTCCCAGCTACAAGGAAACTTTCCAGCTAAAATACTGTCCATGACCTTGGACACCTTCGATTGCGATTTGGAGACGTTAGACCCCGGACACCTTCCATGGTCTTTCAGATGACAACGCGGGCATGACACTAGCACTACTAATAATGCTGCTTGGCTTCCCATAGCTGTTGGAATGAGAACACGCGAGCATGTACTGACAAAGCAGACATGACCACCCATGCTTTGCGCCGTGAACAGTCATGGCACTTGGCTCCCCTTGACAGCTGCCATTACAAACACCGTGCATCTAACCAGGCAATCTTAGACACCGAACTGTATAGCTTACCCAACATCTTAGCCATCTTACCATGCAACTAAGCAGACAATCTTAGACATCGATCCCAACTGCATTGCACAGCAGAGACAAGACAATCTGCACAGCAGAAACAACCTTCCAACAAATGCATACTCATGTCGACACCGTTCTAAATTCACTGTGAGCATCACATGGGCCTTTGTAGGATGGCCAATGGTCGATATCCGCCCCCGCAACCGCCATAAATGGACCCCACCAGCATTCTCTCTACATCCACCAAGTCTTGTCCGCTACCAAAACACACACAGACACACACACACACACACACACACACGAACACACCGCCGCGCAGCCGTCACCACCGTTGACCCACCATTCTCCCGTGGACAGTATCGCGGGCTTGTTGGCGATGACTTTGGGTACCCCGTCGCCCTGGCTCTGCCGCAGAATCGTGCGGGGGGCACTCCACTTGGCCTGCCGCAGGTCCACCAACTTGACCACGCGGATGTCCCCCCCTGGCGACCACGTGGGGGGCACCGTCGCCTTCATGCACATGTGGCTCTCGCTGTAGAAGAGCCACAGCGCGCCACCCGCGTCGCAGTGCAGAACGGGGCCCCACGCGGCGCGCCGCGATGACCCAGGGCCGCGGTTCACCGGCACAGGCGGCCTGTGCAGGCGGAAGGGGGGGTGGGGCAGGGGTTTGGCAGGGGCAGTTGGCAGGGGCAGGTTGCGGATGTGGGTGGGACAAGTGGGTGGCCCAGGACGGTGGGAGAGGTGGGGAAACATGTATGAGCGCATGCGGCGTGCGTGCGCGGAACCTCATAAGCGCATGCGGCGTGCCTGCGCGGAACCTCTCATGAACGCATGCGGCGTGCATGCGTAAAACCTCCTCATATGAGCGATTGCGGCGTGCCTTCGTGGAAGCCATACTCCGGATGACAGCCGTTACCCTCATGCGTCACGGTAACCCTTTTCTCACACATCACCATCTCCCTTTTCTGACATATATCACGATAATCCTTTTCTGGCATATCACGATCATCCTTTTCTGGCACATCACGATCATCCTTTTCTGACATATCACGATCATCCTTTTCTGGCACATCACGACCACCTTTGTGTTCATTACCTCACGAGCCAACAGTAGCTGTCCAACGTTTTACAAACTGTGTTCTCGATATTCGATGTTCCACGCTATATACCAAACTATTTCACTGTTGTATAGGTTGTCTCATTGATACAATCTATGAGAGCTATTCATATTGCATTTAATGCATCGCCACCACAGAACGCGGCAGGCATACCGCGGCTGCGAGGGGGAGAGGGCAGCCGCGTTCCCATAAGGTCAGCGACCAGGACAAAATGAGGCCTGCTCTCACCCACCCAAGCCATCACCCTTAAATAACAACTGTGATAATGAGCAATAATAGTGTGATAGTAGTTATAATAATTGACAATCATAATAAGCGAAAATAATGGCACGCCCCATGGCCCGTATCATCACCACTGGTTGCACACTTTGGAGGAGGGTCGGGGAGGGGGGGAAAGCCATCCAGCTGCACCATTTTGCTCCTCTCCTTATGCTGCCACACTGTCACCTACCCCCAGCTTCGTCCACCATCCTTGGACACGGAGAAGTAGATGGATTGCTGCGGCAGGCCCTCGGTGACCATGTGGTTGTTGATGATGGGCGACGCCGTGGCCTGCCAGGCTGCGCGGCACGGGGTGGCAGGAACGACAAGGACAGTATCAAATGGCAGCACGCAACCGCGACGACAGTAGCGGACGCCAGCACCAAATGGTGTTGATTGCAGCAGATGGCAGCACTGGCGACAAACTTGCCATGAGCCACTTACGCTGCAGTCCTGTTATGCCATACCGCAACCAGTCCATCAAGAAGTCAGCTAGCACAGACTCCACAGTACTATTGTATGGTGACCATGTCATCAACCCGACAACCAGCACAGGCTTGGCATCGCGAGGACCCGTGCCACAACACATCACTACAGTATAGTGACCATGTCATCAATCCGACAACCAGCACAGCCTTGGCGTCGCGAGGACCCGTGCCACAACACATCACTGCAGTATAGTGACCATGTCATCAACCCGACAACCAGCACAGGCTTGGAATCGCGAGGACCCGCAGCACAGCCACCCGGCTGTTTCCTTGTCACGTGCTAGCATTGCTCCATGGAAAAGCGGTGGAAATGGAAAGGTGCACAAGTTAGAAACAATGAACCCATGCGCATCGGAGAATCACAGAGAGAGGTCCTCGCATGGATTCATGGCCATTCAACTAAAGACAACACAGTGACGTCATCGTCCGCGTGGGTGCACACAGCGGCGCATCACTGCTTGGCGATGAAACCCCAGTTTGGATGGGGTGTGCTCTCTAACGGCGCGCCAGGTGGCGGGCGGGCGTACCGGCGACCAGCAGCCCCGACGGCATCTTCTCGACCATGGCCATGTGCGCGTAGTGCACGCGCGGCGTGTACTGGAACACCCACGCGTCGAAAGAGGTGTCCAGGCGCGGCACGTCGATGATCGTGCCGTCGGGTAGCAGCGAGTACCGCGCCCCGACCGCGCTGCACGTCAAGCCCATGTCGCCCGCGCGCATGTGGACAGACGACCCGCCACCATCATCTGTCACATCGTCACCGGCCGCAATGGCGCCGCTGGCACCCGCACCGGCGTGGGTCAGCACGTGCGCCAGCGGCGGCTGTGGCCTCTGGTGGGATCGACCCGTGGACGATGTCCTCCCTTTCGATGTGGCTGTCGACGTGGTGGGCTGAGAGGGGTCGCCCGTCGTGTTGTCGGGGTCGTGGGTTGGGGAGGAGCGGCCAGCGTGCTCATCGTTGCCTGCGGGGCGTATGGGTCACGCACGCAGGTGTGGGCCATGTGTGGGCCATGTGTGGGCCATGTGTGGGCCATGTGTGGGCCATGTGTGGGCCATGAGGGCATGGGAGGATGCCACGGGGTTGTTTGGAACGACATGGGAAGTCCAGAGACTATTCATGCATAAGGATTGGCAAACCCTTGACGACAACCGCGAGGAAATGGAAGGCCAGCAGACAGGTTTTCTGCTCTTCATGGCCAACGCATTCCTTTGGCAGCAGTGAACGCATGTCAAGGGCAGGACAATGTCGACCTCTGGCAATGGCAGCAGTTTGACCGGGTCAAGGAGAAAGCATACATTACACGGCAATGTGCAATCTGCACCCGCGAGTGGGCTAGGCATGCTGACAAGGGTAAACTCGCGAAAAACACAGTACGAGATATGCGTCCTGACGGTCACTTTCTCTGACGAACGAAAATGCGAGAACGTTTCGACAGCTGCTAATTGACGCTAATTATGGGAGGCTGGCACTAATTCGAGCAATCGATATCCACGGGAAAGCATCGGAGCTACTTTCCCTTAGCGCACTTCCTTATTCCACCCTTTCAAACTCCCCGAGTCAACACCCGGTACAGTCCTGGCTAATAGGAAACTATCCAGCTCGCAATCTGATAATCGTAGTTACGGATAGCAGAATTCGACATCGGCAGTTGCAACTAGACGACTGCTGGAAACGCTGCAAGTGCGTGCACGGCGACTACGTTAATACAATTACCTGCGCTTTCAGCAGCTTGCGAAGAAAAAAATCGCAGGCCCCCGCTAGTCAAGCCTTCGGGAGGTTGAGTTTCAAATAGCAGGAAACAGACACACACCGCCAGTAAGATAAACAACGCTTTGCGTGCTGCTGGAGTTAAATCGGTGCTCTGGTTCGGGCCCGCGAGTGCTCGTCGAGCTCTCCCTCGTCGCATGGCATCAGAGAAGATGTAGTCTCACTACAGAGCATGCAGTCGGTAAATCGTAGCAACTGTTCGCATGAAAATATCCTAGTGTGAAGCGAATCGGTATTAATCATCATTATTCACTGCAAAAGAGGCGTCCATTCGTTTCTGCACGGCCGAGTAAGTGTTTCTACGTTGGCAGCCGAAGCCCAAAATGCACAGCCCGGACGACTTCGACAGCATATTTTCATTATTTTGTGCCCTACAAAATAATGTAATGGGTTTACATTGTCGCGCGCCAGAATAAAATCGCAGAATTCAACGCTGGCACGCCACGTGGCCCGGCCCCTCGTGCATCTCTCGCAAGTCGCACTGGCGAGGACATCGCTAATTTGCCTTCCGTGCTTGAACTTTCTGTGAGAGCAGCCGGTGAACGTCACGCCGCTCGAACGCCGGCACATTATTGTCAACTTCATCTGTCTGGACCACGCATCGCTCCTCGGGCTCTGTGAATAAGCGTGGCCGCTAGTTCATGGTGGGATTATGATCGTTAGAGCGTATGCCTGTGCAGCAATTGTGACGTAACCTTTCGGCAGAGTACATGGAGGCATAAACGGTTTGAACGATCTCTTCATCTGGCTCAGCTTGCATGGATAGACTAGATAGTTACATTAGACACGGCTTCGTAGGCAGCCAGCATCTGCATCAGATTGGCGTGTATATCGCTTTTGTTTTCCGCGCGCTTGGAGCTGTTGCTCTGGTTCTCGCGGCCGTTGGCCTTGGTGAGTAGCGATTACTGGGCAAAGCCTCGCTGAATCTTTCGCGAAATAAAAGCGAGTGCAAATCGATGGCCTATTGACAAGCTTTGCCGCCCATTCCCGTGATTGCATGACGGCCTTGTCCGCGTGGTATTGCACTGTTACAGTAGGGATTTCGTGATGTCTTTTCTTGTGAATGTTAATAGCACTGCAGTTTGTTGATCTGGGGTATACCGCCTCTGCCTTGGAAAATTGGTTTGTGCTTTGAACCTTTCGCTTTCCCCCATCCCTTCCCTCTATAATTTGATCGTTTGGTGTTCAGGTGGCACTAACCTTGCTTGCGTATTTGTTTTCTAATTGCTCCCTTCAACTGGCGACGAGTGTCCTCCAGTTTGGTTGCTGGCGTGGCACCTCGTCCTCCGCCACGTGCCCCTGGTGCAAGAAGTGCTGGGGCTTCGTAAAGACAAGAAACAGCCTTTGTCTTCAAACAAGAAAAAGCAATGACCTTCATGACAATGACGTCATGATGAGGGAAGGCGGTACCTGGGCCGTGTCTGCACGTTATCTCCACGACCCCCTTTGCAGAACCACGTTGGCATCGGTTGGGCTTGGGTGTTACGTAGGGACCGCGGGGCTCAGGCCTTTTTCTCGGTCCAGCGTATGTTGGCAAAACGGCGACTTGATGGGCCCCGGGTGTCCCAGAAACGTTTTGCGGTCTCGGGAACCACGCACAAGCAGCACCACACGAATGTGGAAACATGACGAGTTTCACCAGAGGTGGGACTTCCCTTGGCTCAGGACTGCCCCCCCACACATCTCTCGTCTGCAGGACACCATGCCAATCCCACTGGGCCATGCTGGACAGTACGGCTTGTATTTTGGGATGACCCCTTTTATTGCGAGTCTGCCCTAGAAGCTTTACGAGATGTGGTGCTTGCGTTTTCAATGGTCAGGCATGCATGATCACATCACGTCCCCGTGCAATGCTGGCTGTTCGGCCAATCCTGTCCTCATACAATCATGTACATGCCAGTTGGCATGTGTTTTGAATGCACTAATCCGGAGCCCTGGCAGGGAAGCTGCTTTTAGTTCTGCACGTTAGTAAATTAATTAATTAGCACGTGACTACGTCGCGTGGGTGCCAATGCAGAGTAAAGGAACCTTCAACCCCTATACACAATGAGAAGGAGCTGCATGGGGGCCGCGCCGGCAAGCTTCTCTCACTGCCACAATTAAGAGGGCAGGCCACAGAGCGCTCTCTCCACAGCAGGGTGCCGGGGCGCACCACTGTGGGCTCAATACAATCATGCAGTACCTTGAGTAGGCTGACGTACGCATAGCTTATAAGGTGAGGTGGGCTCAAGACGTTGGCTGAGGCGCTAGCTAGCAAATGGCACCAGCCACAATGAGCCATGGCTGAAAATGCCATCACATAGAATCTAAACAGCTAGAGCCAAGTGGCTATTAATTAATTAATTAATTAATTAGGAAGGAACATAGCTCCGTTGGGAGTATATGTGGCACACATATCCCTGAGAAGGGGCATATGGCTTGGCCATCGAGAAGCCGGAGTCTGCCCAACTTTGGTTGGACTGCCTGCACTCTCTCGTGGGGCGGGCTGTTGGTCTCAAAATCATGCAGTCCCAAGACGGAGGCCATGGCCAGGCTCGGCCTGGCCGCCCCCCCCGCCTGAGCTCCGCCTGTTAGACGACACCCCAGTTTCCTACCCCGCTTCCGGTCGCTCCAAGCTGCTCGGCAGCTGGCCCGGGTTGGCAACTGGTACGGTACGCGAGTATATACTTTGGGCTCCACAATACGGGTATATTCTTTAGGCTCCAAAATACCGCGCTCCAAAATACCGCGTGCCAAAATACCCTGTTTTGAGGGTTTTAGGGTGACAGTGCATCCGCGTGGGAAACACTTAGCCTAGACAGTAATGCACACAGCATGTCATTTCCCCATGTTCTCCAATTGATTACTTACCCAATTAGCACGCTCGTCTATGATGTTCGATCATGCATGCAATATTGATTGAGATTTGTTATACATGCAATAATTGGTTGACATCCTTCATTTGTGACCCGCATTCAGCGATTCCTGTTCGATCTTGTGCTTATGATTGCCCATGTTGGCACCCCGAGTTGGCACTTCGTGATCAGCCGCTGGCCCTTGTCGACAGGAGTCGACGACGTACCATGCAGGCAGCCGCAGGCCCACTGAGCTCCGGCCCATTTCCGCCACCGCTCTACAGTAATGTACTAAAAGCATGCTGCCTCTTATAATTGGCATCCACAACATTGTGCGTCTTCTTGTCGGCAATCTTGAGAAACTGCTTTCGTACATCTTCCGGAACCTTGTCGCAGGCCACCGCCCCTGACCCTGAGATGCTGGCAAAGTGTGCTCGGATACGGCTTGCGCTGATGGGCCGGGCCCGCTCTTGGAGTAGAAGTTCTTGTTGCAAAATAAGCAGCATTGCTTCGTCTCAGAGACCAATTTACCAGTTAAATGACTAGTGGACTGTTCCACCTTCTCCTTTGAACACATAATCCCACGTACTCTGGACCCCTCTTCGGCATGGCCGGCTGCACTACCCTATATTAAACATCATGTCAGCCGCACTGGCCTCGCTGCACGCTCGTAGCACAACCACAGCGGCATATTAGTGCTGCCACTTGTCATAATTAATGCATTATTCGCGCCATTTCCTAAAGGCTCATGCAGGTATTTTTCGCGGTTTTCTCCGTGGAATGGGGAGTAAAAACGCCGCGCCAAAGAACCTAGGCGCCGCGTTGCCCGCTGGTACCCCCAAAATTTTGTAAGTCGATCCAGTTGCCGTACCGTGAAAAATACGCACATTATCAGCGTACGCCAATACGCCGTATAATACGGTAAATACGCCGTATTATACAATACGGCGAGGTTTGGCGTACTAACGTACTAGAAATACGCCGTATTGCGTTCTCAACGCAAATACGGCGCATAATACGTATTTTTCGCGTATTATACGGCGCCCGGCTCCGGAATTTGGCGCCAGAGCTAGTTTTGGCGTTGCTGACCTAGGCAGGTACGCAGCCTGAACCGTACTTGGGGAGTACGGGCCTACGGTTGGTCCCGCTTGTCATCTCTGCCAGTTGACGGCGTGGGTAAACGATGGCAAAACGAGACCGACTTGCATAAATATGATAGTTGACCTCCGCGGCCATGGAGGTGCAGAAATCTGACTGGTATGGGAGCATGGCTTGACATTTTGAACTGCAATTTTGCAGGCATGATCCATAGGTCCTAAACAGCGTATATCATTGGCAGGCAACGCCTGGGTGTGCGCAGATATGTCTCGACCCTATGCTCGGTGCAGCAACCTCGTTTGATCAGCGACCAGGTCGGTCGCCGTGCATGTGCTAACTGTTACTAGGCGGGAAATAAGTCGATACGTTTGTACGCGGATAGATGTGTAAAATATATTGCTGACATGTTTTATTGGCGACGACGGCCAGGAAAGCGGCTCGCAGCTACATCGATGAGGTGGGCATCCGGCTAGCTCCAGCAAGGAAGGTAATTAATCTGCGGTTTTGATCTGGTATGTGCTATCCTGTTCACGTTTTATTGCATACTGTATCAAGGTTTTGGGTCGAATCGTATACCTATCAATAAGTTCATGGTTGTAATAAGGAATTAGTTCAATTAGCAATCTATATACCATGCAGTGGATGAGTATCACACTTCATGACCTTTATGTAAACAACAAACTGTCGACACCCCCTAGGGCTCCCCCAGAATAGATTCTAGCCAGCTGTCTAGAAGAGGGCAATCGACATAGCTTTTACATTATAGCATGACTTGCCATGTATTTCTCGAGCATAGTATACTGATCTAGCCCCAACGGCTTAGAGTAGCCCCAACGGTTTAGAGTGGCATGAACGCAATCACATTAGCCCAGCCATGGCTCAGCGTACGTGGCCATTTGCTTATGCCTTAGCAGACGCCCGTTGAGCCCACTTCACCTTTCTTGTACAGCATCAGCTATGCTTCAGCCTACCTCTGGTATCGTTAATAATGGTTGTCCCACAGTGATGCGCCCCGGCCCCGTGATGTGGATAGAGCGCTCGATGTGGCCTGCCCACCGACTGGTGGGCGGTGGCAGTGAGAGAAGCTAGGGCGCCCTCCCTCCCTCTCATTGTGTACAGGGGTTGAAGGTTCCTCTACTTTGTATTGGCACCCACGTGACGCAGTCACGTGATAATTAACTAATTAATTAATTAATTACACTTCATACAATTGATGAGACAACCAAGTGAGTGTCAAACGGCTACCGGCGACCTCTACGTGCATTGTATTGTTTTTCATCAAGATTGAGACATTAGCTAGAGTTTTTGAGAGGCACGCCCATGGGATAAACACCTTAGAATATTTTATCCTAATTGAAAATCCACTTTTCCGGTCAAAAAACCACTTTTTTTTTTTTGGCGTATAATACGCGTATAATACGCGTATAATACGGCAATACGCAATACGCCGAGGTTTTGCCGTATCGCCGTATTGCCGTACTGGCTCACACTGCACATTATACCGCAAGGGCGTTCGGTACGCGTACTCCCGTATTTTTGCGGCTCAGTACGGCGTATCATGCCAACCCGGCAGCTGGCTCCCCGATTGCGAGGACCGCGGACATGACGACCCGGATTGGTACGTATATGGCCTGGGCACAGCTCCACAAGCACCGTCGCTGGTGTCCAGAGCACCCCCGCCCTGCCCCGGACTGTCAAACACAACCTCTTCAAGGTCGTCATCCTGCATGACGATCCTGACATATAAGTAAGTAAGTAAGTAAGTACTTGCGTATCATGCGCAAAGGCATGCCACGGAGTACTATGCTAATCTCATTAGAAAAATAATTACACAAAAGTTTAAACAAATATCGTCTGCATCATCCCCCAACCGTTTAAGCATTATATGGGGATGTAATCCTCATCCGAGCTGTCCTCTACTGTAATGGCAGACGAGGCGGTAGTGTAGCGGCTATCCTCAGGACCAATAACCTCGGCGACCTGCGGACTTCTACCCTGCATGGCTAGCAACGGGCCGCGGGGCCCGTGGGGAGAAAACAGGAGCATACCCCTCGGGAAGGTGCTTATCGCAGATGGCAGCCCATTTCTCCTTGTCAATCATGCGGGCGCGGTCACGATCCTGACCTATGGAGCCGAGACGTGGACGCTGACGCAGGAGCTGGAGCAGCAACTCGACGGCGCGGTCACCAAGATGCTATACGTTACTAGTGCGCTCAACATTCCATTTAGCCTGTACACAGTCAGCCATGAGGATTTGTATGCTGATTTACCATATGCTTCCCATATTATTAGGCACTGTCAGGCGCCTGTGCCTATCCGGGCACTTCGCACGCACATATCAGGTAGACACGATGGATAGCTCATCAGCAGGCACCAAGCCCACCCAACCTGGGCGTTTTGTTCTCACATGGCGTGCATGCCCCGCGCCGCCGAGCGCGGCCGGGGCACCACCCGTGGACCTTCCGGGATAGGATAGATAGGCATGGATATGTGTGATACCCACATCGCAATTGGCTCACATGCCAGGGCAGCCCCCTGCATTAATTAATTAATTAAAATCATAGCTCCGTTGGGAGCATATGTAACACATAGTAGCCCTGAGAAAGGGGCATCTATGGGTTTGTAATACAATCAGGGCTACAACCTGCAGGTGGAGGAATCATGTACAACTGTCACCTGCTCTGGGTGCACAAGGTGCACCTGCACCGCCATGATGGTTCATGCCTCCTTAACAAGCACAGGCACCCAGGGGGGGCTTGAGGAGAGGGCCTAGAAGGCCTGCATGACATATGGGGTGGAGGGTATGTGGCTGAGCCCCCTGCATGGCATGACAGTCTGCCATCTGGAGGCATGCAGATGCATGGTTCGCAAGGATAGGTGGCAGTTAGTCACGTGAAGGAGACCACCCCCAAGTCCGGCAGTCAGTGGGGGCTCCGCCAGTGTGACCCAGTGGCATTCACATGCAGTGATTCGGGCCGTGGTGCCGCCGGATAACTATAGGTCTTAGATTAATTAATTAATTGCACGTGACCGGTCATTAGAATCTTTATACCAGGGCATGCCTCGCATTTCCGACGAGATTAGGCATGCAGCGTAGAATTGCATTTGTTGACCATCTTGCCCGCACAACCCAGGCGAACACCGCCCTTGGTCCAACCGGTCAGACTGACCCCTCACGGGCCGGCCATGCAGCCTGGCAGGGCGGGTCTGACCTGGCTTGGGCCGCACGGCATCTCCAGGAAGCCTGGTCGCCCTCCTCTTTCATATCCAACTCAGCTGCATGCTGGCCGACCTCCAGGCCCCAGCTGCACGCTGCATGGAATGTTCACCACGCATCCACACTCGATCCACGCCATCGATCACCAATGCCTCAGTGGCAGTGCTATATATATGCAGGACAAGGTGCGATGGAAAGCTATTGTCAAGGCCCATGAACCTGCACCTGTTGGTCAGCCCCGGCCTCCCCCTGAGTCCCTAAGAGGTCGAGGAATTAATGGGCAGTGTAGCTTAAAGAGTAGCCTACAGTGCATGGAGCCCTTATATTAGAGTAGCTAGCTAGTAGCGTAGATTGGACCATAGATAGAGTGACTTTTCGCGAGCCGTGGCTCCACGCCCATGCATTCCCACCCCATCAATCCATGGAATACATGTTACGTGATCTCCCAACGGAGTAACATTATAATTTAATTTTGGGGGGGGGAGCCCTGGGGGGGGAAGCTAATCTACTCCCGGCTAAACTGCAACGAATCCTAACTAAGCTACAAATCCTAATCTACAAAATTCTAAACTACTGAACTGAACGCCTCCCCTTCCTTTGGGGGCCGGGGGGGGGGGGGGCTTACCCACAGGTTCAGGCACATGAGCTTAATTGGACGATGGCTTGCCGGCATCTCTGCTAATTGCCCTGCATAGCGGTCCATTGAAGCGAGAGAGAGGGAGCGGGTCCGAGTCTGCCTGTCAGACCAGAGCGCCGCGCTGATCGAAGGTCTTCATGCGCATGGCAGTGCTCCATCGGCTTCGTGCTGCGCTGGACCCTCACCTGGGCCGGTGAGTCCCAGATGCATGGGATTCCGTAGTGGTCGCAACACTCTCATGCCGCTGTCTTTGTCGCGCGCCGCGGTGATAGGGGAGGTGCGCTGCCTCCTCCCTGATGGGTTTCCGCTGTGCATGCTTCGTCTTTGTTTACTATTAATTTATTAATTAATTAATTAATTAATTAATTAATTAATTAATTAATTAATTAATTAATTAAACTCGTGCTCCTGCATGTTGGGGAGACACGGAGCACCGAAGTGCTTTTAATCCCTGTGTGTGCACAACTGGGAGAAAGGGCGCAGAGCTAGACCCCCATTCTCCTTCATGCCATGCAAAGGCATGCCACATGGCTGCATGCAATCGGACACGCTAACGTTCGATCCGGCGATCTGTGGGTGCAATAGTTAGACCCATGTGAGCATGGCATAACTAGTGTTAGCACTCCCACGGTCCTTAATTTAGGACTTTGTCCTAAATTTAGGACCGATTTACTATAACCGAGGTACCGGGGGGGGGGGGGTCACTACATGGACCGTACCCCATGTGGACCGAACGTACCCGGCATGATGTACCCGACCCGTGGTACCGGCACATGGTACCCGGATTCCGTACTCGGGTACCGGGTATAATGGCGGGAAAGTAGGTACCTCGACCAAAAATATAACCGATTTTGGAGCGAAAAAGTGGGTGCGGGAATGATCTGATGAGGTGGATATGGCGACCTGACAATCGTGGCCGGCGTTTTCACGTGCGCTTATCATTTCGGGCGCCCAGTAGCAAAAACGAAAGGTTGTTAGTTATGCTTAAAGGCTGTGAATATTTTCTGCGCAAGTTTTTATGTGTAGCGCTGTAGCACAGCGGCACAACAAAAATGGGTCGCAGATCGCCTGCTCGCGGAGGATCGATTTTGGCACAGACATGTTAGTGTATTAGCAATGGTGGTGCAAATCAAGCCAGGAAATTTTTGTGGACCATTTTGATTATAGTCTGGAGTTTAGAAACGGAGTATTTGACATGGGAGCGCCTGGGCCGTGATATTCTTGCCCGATTTCCATTGTCGACCATGTTTTAGGGACGTTCAGGCTGGGCAGCGAGCGCACCTTATAGGTCTTCACTTTCGGTATTTCTTGGACCTAGAACGCAGCACAAGCGTGGTTTATATCATTTTCGAACCAGTTGGCCAGCTTTGGTGCGCTCAGCTCTCGGAAAGCTGACCTCGCTGCGGATTTCAGCGACTTTTTTGTAACCATCTTGAATGAGGCGACGTAAGTAGCAGGTACGTGCCGGGGTGTCCTAGATCATGAGACATGAGTGTAACTGCATGGCAACGCTGTCGTGGTGTTTTGAGTCAGCCAGCTATGCCTAAAAAGAGGGGGCGCTCTCTGTGCACATAACTGTCACAAATAGTTGGTTTACGTCATACAATTTTTTACGTCTCTATCTTCGTCGTCCGCTGCAGCTAAAACACACATGCGTAAGAGCTGTTTTACTCATGTGTTAGTTATAAACCATGGTCCTATGGCCTGCAGTCGTTCAGGGTGTTCTCAGACAGTATATACAGACTGTATGGTTTACGTGTTACATGGACCCTGAATTCGCTCACAAAGCGTTGCATGTTAGCACAACGTTGTTTTGTTACTTGATTTGGCTGCATTCATGTGTTATAGTTGCAATGCAAATGCATTGTTTTTTCATCGCTGGGTGGTGGCCAGCATGTCTGTGATGTCAAAGAAGGTTTGGCATATGCTTAGAGAAAGTTTACCGCAAGGGGTGGGCCATGTTCAAGCCGGGCAACCTCAGCAACCATGCAACCGTATATTGCATTACCTGCACCATCTGTGACACCGTTAAGCACGCGTATATATAGAGGCAGCCACAGCAGGGTATGGCCTTGTTATACGCTGCCCCGCCATCCCAAGGCCTCGTAGGGTCCCCTAGCGCTTGTAAGATGCTCAAAGGACCGTTTTTCTTTTCTGCACTGGCTGCAGCTTACCACAGCAGAATGCGCCGCAATCGTGCGTTACTTAGCACAGGAACGCAAGCTCCATGGGTGCACAGGGCCAATCCCCGACGAGAACCTGGAGAGGTTCTTTAACAGGGGAGACCACCGCCTCGCTATCCTGTGCAGCTTCTTCCAGCTACCCCTGGACCAAATCGCCACCAACATCCGCGCCCCAGCCCAGCCTGCGCAGCCGAGTGAGCCGACAGCCACATCGGCTTCCTCCCTCTGCAAGGATGACATCCGAGCAGTGCTGGAGGAGCACGTGACCTGGCCGTTGGCCGAGAAGCTGACCTCGCTGAACACGACGCTCAACACGGTGGAAGCCCGGCCGCCGATTACAATTCGTTCAAGTGGCCCGCCGGAGCGGCTGTACAATTTTTCCCAGTGAGCGCGCTGCCAAGTGTACTTGTGGGCAAAGTTTTAGGTGCCCCGTCACTTCGAGGTACTAAAAATTAGGCTACGGTACGAATTCAGCGAATTTCAGCGAATTTTCAGTCGAACCAAAGGAAAAGACGGCAACTACCAAAAAGTTTCCGTTACGAATTTTCAGCCCAACACTCGCGCAAAATGAAGTGACGGCAACTACCAAAAAGTTTCCGTTACGAATTTTCACTCCCACACGTTTGCACAAGAGGAAGTGACGGCAACTACCAAAAAGTTTCCGTTACGAATTTTCAGTCCCACACTTTGCGCAAATTTTAGTAGGGCTGCACGCAAGCTACCTTTCAAAATTTTGCGCTAGTATGGAACGCACTTCATTCGTCTGGAGGAACTCTGCCCGCCAACTACCCCCGTTCAGAATGTTCCGCCGAAATTTACTTGAGATTTGGAAATCTGAACGTGCGCGCAAATTTTAGTAGGGCTGCACGCAAGCTACCTTTCAAAATTTTGCGCAAGTATGGAACGCAATTCATTCGTCCGGAGGAATGCTGCTCGTCAACTGCCCCCGTTCAGAAAGTTGCGCCGAACTTTACTTGAGATTTGGAAATCTGAACGTGCGGTTGGAGTTTCCCGGGGAAACCCAAGTTCCCGAGTAATTCACCAATGACGCGCTTCGAACACTTGCCCGCTAAAACCTAAGCAGCCGCTCCGGCTGGCCACTTAAACGAAATGGTCTCCAACGTGGAAACCAAGGTCGTCCACAAGCTACAACAGTTAACGTTCTTAGCACACGCAATGTGAAGGATATGGTTGCAATGCAGCAATGTGTGATATGGTTGGAAACGGAGCTTTGTTAAAATCGGATAATGTTTACAGCGCTCACACACTTGAGGCTTGTACACGCGCTTGCCAAGTCAAGGCACAACACGTGAGGCGGGCTCGCAAGAGATGCCCATTTGGCACTGGCCTATTGTTTATATACTTGTGCACTGTGCTTGCTAGTCCTGAGCAGCCTAGGAGGCCTGCTCAGTAATAACACCCCCGGTACAGTATTCACTACCTGTACAGCGCCCACTCCTATACAGTAGGTCTGCCATACAGGCACAGTGACCACAGAGCACAGTCCACAGTGACTATTGCATCTGCACCTAGAAGTCCAGGACTAAGCCTGCGGTACCAACAGACCACAGGTTAAGGTTCCTATTTCCTGCGTACGACGTATTAATCCAATACCGTCGTAGGTACAGCACCTAATTCCTGTCAGCCCAGGAATTACTGTCGACCCCATATGTCGTCGGCAAATATTCACGTCCGACTTAGAAGAACAGCCGGCTCGCGCTCGCGCGCGACCGGGAAGTCGGAACGCCATAACTTTCTTGATACTTGTCGGAATGAACTCGTTCCGGTGCCGCTGGAATCGCAGAGATATGCCGAATCAGGATCACGCCAATGCGCTTGGCGTTAACTCCAATCCTTTCTTTTCTTGAGCTGTAGCAGCTCACACAAGTCTACATACAAACACACACAATGGGTACTGGATATCCTCCCCAGACTACAAGTCACAACCCGCTGGGCATGACAGTCAGCTTGGATTCCTTATTATATGTACATAGCACCCATACTGGCTCAGGAGCACAAACAAATTACAATGAGTCCCTATCCCTTCACGGGAGGCTCGTTGTGTTACCCATGTACAAGAGGTTGGCCAACTGTGGCAGCCCATAGGTGTTCAGCTAAGAACTTGAGAAGTATGTACAACCTTCAGGACCTTAGGCGAAACCCCACAGATCACCCACAACAGCTCATCAGAAAACATTGCTGACCCCCAGACGGGAGTCGGCGCCGGTCTGCTGCCCCTTATCGAACCAGACACAACATCTACGCGAAGCACATGCAAAACACAAGCTCCCATACTCGTTCCAACCGTGGAAAATCAGGGGACCTGTCGCCACCTCACCAGCATGGTGGATGGGTCAGCCAGTCCGTGAAACTCCGCCTTAAGACGGCACCAGGGAATCGAACCCCGCCCACAAACCACAGATCTGGGGAAACCTCAGACTGAGATGAAAACCCCAGATAGACATCTCTCCATCAGAGACAATGTCAGACATTCCCACACCAGAGACATGTCTCACCCCTCAAGGTGTGCTCAGGATTATGTACAATCAAGCTCCCAGCCTGATATCCAGAGACTTAAGCACCCAGCTCTCAGCTTTTAGACAGATAGACCGACTTGACAGTCAGCATTCATGAGCTTCCTCAGTACATTGTACTGGGCTGGGGCCTTGTGTGGCAGCTTTGTCAATGCATCAGCAGGGTTCTCCTCGCCAGGGATATGCTTCAAGTCAACCAAACTGGCCAACTCCTTCAGCAACAAATAATCCAGGTCCCGGCTCCTGGCCAGCTGCTTGTGAACAAACTGGACCATACCCATGCTGTCTGTTAGCAACAACGTCTCCATCTGCAAGGTCCAAGGGGTAACTGAAGCCAGCTCCAGCATTAACTCCTTTATGTACAGGCTGGACTGGATCCCCTCGCATATGGCCCTGCATTCTGCCACATCTGAACTGATACAGACCCTCTTCTGCAGTCTGCTGTACCAGCTGAACAAACTTGCCCTGCTCTGATAAAAAGCAAACAGAGCAGCAGATCTCCCCCTGACCTTGGTAACCTGGCGAGCATCCATGGAACTGTCAACAAAGATCTCCAAGGTGATAGGCTGGGCAAAGTCAATCCCAGACAAAATCAGATCAGGGGTACTCTCCACCAACCGGGCTATGACTCGAGGCTTCTCATCCTCAAGCACCTCATCAGGCATTCTGCTATGGACCATCAAAGACGGACCACAGATGCTGGCAAACCAGGCCCACATGCCTCTCAACTCAGGTCCTGCAGCCTGGGTGATCTTCTCTGGCAAGGCCTTCACAATGGTCTGTTTATAATCTCCTCCAGCCTGAAGCCTGATACTCCACTCCCCGTCCCTCCTGAACAGGGTAGCCTGCATTCCACAGAACACTACAGGCTTGTTGGGCTCCTGCCACAGCTCCTTGCCCAGTGAAAACTTGCCACTGATGACAGGAATAAACTTCTTCAGCCAGGTCGTGGGGGCTAGCAAATGCAGATCATCTCCATGCAAACTAGCATACACTGGCAGACCCTCCCATTGGGCCAGCAGCAAACAGGGATCAACTGAAGACACTCTCAAGCCACACTCACTGATCAGAGCTTCCTGCAGCGTGAGTCTCCAGATGATTGGGCTCGACCTGAGTCCTTCCAGGCCCTTCAGAATAACCAGGAATTGTTGATGCAGCTCCAGCTTCCAGATGGCAGGCACCTCAACACAGTAAGGCTCATCCTGCTTCCACACCCTCCTGGCCACTTCTGGATCAGATTTTAAAAATGCCCTCTTGAAGTCCAGCAGCACTGATGACATAGCTGCTCCCCTGTTCAGCAACCCCACGTAGAGACATAGCAAAATTCTCCATGTGTCGTGTAGCATCCCTGGCGTGTATAGCTCCTCTCCTGGCAGACTCCCCGTGCCGTGATACTCATTCAGGACAGGCCTGACATGGGGCACTGATACCTCATCCACAACCTTCCTCTTCAGCACAAATCTCAAAGCAAGCTTCCTTGATGCTGGGGGACGTCTGTCTGTTGGTGCAGCACACTCAAACTGCAACCACTCCTCCAATGCCTTGGAGAAGGCGAGCTTCCAAGCCTCAAACAAAGTAGGCGAGCTCATCTCTTGGACCAGCTGGTCATATGTCAAAGGAGAGTGTGCAGCAAGGCTCCTGTGAGTTATGCCAATACTGCTGGGGTGCAACACAGCTGGAATCACCAAACTGGCCGCTGGGGGCACCTCCCCTTCATCCCATTTTACACCCTTGACCGGCTTGGCCCTGCACCTGACTGGAAATGTTGTCCTGAAATTTTCTAGGGGAATCATCCCCCAGCCATCTCTTCTCAGAGCTGTAGCTCTGATAGAAATCCCAGGATTGCCCAGAAAATTCTGACCCAAAATCACAGGGCCATCATAGTCCTCTAGGACAAGGAAGGTCACATCCACACCCATGACAGGGGCAGTAACCTCTCCCAACACCCTTAGATGCGTCCTACCACTGAAATCAGACACCCAGGGGCAACTTGGTTCTCCGACCAGCAGTTCTCCTGTATGCTGAGGTCCCATGACAGAAACCTGTGCATTGGTATCTATCTCCATGGCAGCTACCTCAGGTTCATCCAACTGGACAAGCTTGGACACCTTAGGCTCCTTCTTGGCTCTTTGCAAAGCCTGTACAATATCTGATAGACGCACACCCCTAGGCCTGGTGTCGGGCCGTTCCGGAGGTGCAGCCTGTCCGCCTGCTTGCCCAACCACCGTATGTGAAGGTACCCCAGGGGCCGGGCCAGGGTCACCCTGAGGGCTCGATACAGCTGTAGCACCCTGATCAGGAAGCTCCACGTCACCCCCGCCTTGTACACCAGCGGGCACCTGGAAGAGGTCTCCTTGATTACCTCCCCGGGGACGGATCTTTGACCAGGACAGACGGTGCACTGCTTGGGAGCCATCAATGGCCACCCAGCACTTATGGCCAGCGGCTTCTACTCGGGTCACCACCCCATCATGCCAGCTGCCACGTTTCCCTGGAAAGCTTGGTTCCTTCCACACAACAACCTGTTGTCCAACGTTAGGTTCTAGGACACTCCAGCCCTTGTCTTTCTGCCTCAGCTTGAGGAACTTGGCCTCTAGCTTCTCCTTCCATGCCTGCTCAGCATCAGCTGGCAGCATCCTGGTATGCAGCATAAGAGGATTGATGGCAATGTCACCAAAGAACATGGGAGTCCTCAGGTTCAGCCTGTCCTCCACAGAACGTAGCCATGCAGATGTCACAATGGCAGATGACGTCCTTGGAATCCTCTCCACCAGCAGCACAGTCTTGATCTCTTGGATGGCTCTCTCCACCACCCCTTGCTGGCCGTGGCTCTCCCTGGGTGTAATCAGCAACTCTGGAAACTCTGGCAGGTTCTCACAGCACTCAAACTGAATGTCACACTGCAACAACTCCAACCCAGGGTACCTGCTCCTTGTCAACTTCAGAGCAGCAATCAATGTAGGCTTCTCCATGTCAGGCAGGATCTCTAGGGTCTTGTACTTGGTATATCTGTCCACTGCCACCAGCAGCTTCAAACCCCTGATTCTCTGAATATCTACCTGCACATGGCCTGGCTGCAAAATAGGAGTCCTGGCATGAGACTGCTTGGGCTTTCTAGCAACTAGCCTGCACTTGCAAGCTTGAGCAACCTGTTGGCAGATGGAGTACAACTCACTTCCTCCCAGCCGTCTAGCAACTTGCAAAGACTGAGCTGCATGGCCAAACATGGTATGCAACCTTGAGGCAATGTCATACAAGAGAGAAAACCTTTTATTGTCATTATTAGCACTCAAGGTATGTACAGATCCCTTATGTACAGGAGGCACCAGGGTCGTGCCTGTCAGACTGTCTCCAGCCCTATCCTCATCCTGACCATCCTGTGCCAGTCCTGCACGGTCAGAATGCTTCTGAGATCCACCTGGGTCCACATCACCAGGTCCTACCTCAGGCTCAGCACCGCCATGGCGGGCACGTTGGCGAGTAACCACTGCAGCTACAGCTGGCATACTCTCTGTGGTAACCAAGCTTGCCCCATCGTGTCCAATAGGCTCTTTCACTAGAGCATGGGGCTGCCCCTCACTGCTGTCACTAGCAGCTTCATTACACACCCCTGGGGGCACCCTCCAGGGTTCAGGGATGTGTGCAGGCTCAAGTCAATGATCAGCAGCCTTGCCCTTGCCCTTGTCCTGGGATGGACCAGCCTTGTCCTTGCTGCCACCCTGAGCTGGCTTGCTCTGACCTTCCTGCCTCAGGTACGAGGGACACTCATTCCTGAAGTGACCCTTCCCCTGGCAGAAATAACATTCCACCTGACTGATGTCCCGTGAGGTCCCACTGCTGGGCCCAGCCTTGGGAGGACCACCCACCCTCTTGAAGTCAAACTGGGACTGTGGATGTCCCGACTTCGGCGGGGTCCCCCGTCCAGCCCTTCTGTCACGCCCCCTCCTGGACCTTCCTCGACCCCTTGAAGAGGTCTCAGGCCCTCTCGAGGGCGCTGGGCCCCCGTGGCCCGATCCCCTCATGGACTTAACCGTGGGTTCAGTGGCCTCCTCATCACCCTGACGAGGGCGCTTACCACCCACGTACTTGCCGCTGAAACACTCATACAACTGGTCCGTCATGGCTGCCCAGCCATGGACCTGTCGCATGTGGATGGTCACATTATCCATGGTGACCGGATCCAGCTGCAGCGACTTGAGAAAGTCGCCCATGGCCATCCGATCTGCGACGAAGAAGCCCTTGGCCATGGCGTCCTCCCTCAGCTTGACGAAGTCTTCAAAGGCGTGGACCACTAGTTGCCCCTTGATGGGCTTGTAGTCCAGGTATTCTTGCTTCAGGTGGGACCCATCTATGGTCCTCTTGTCACTCAGGAACGACCTGAGTCGCGTCATAAACGCCGTCCAGGTGTCCCCCGCCGCGTGTCGCTCCCGAACAAACTTGAACAGCCGCCTCGCCGACTGCCGTATGTAGGCACTAGACGCCAGGATGCGAAGCTTGTCACCGTTGTATATCTCCGTGTACAAGTTCATGTCCTCTAACATCCTCTCAGCATCCCGGGGCTGCCAATTGTCCTTGATGGACTGAAACTGGCCTAGCACCGCGTACCCCTCAGCAACGGTTGGTCGCTTAGGCGCCGCTTGATCTGCGGCTGGCGCGTGCTGCCCGCCCTGCGATCCTTGGCTCTGATTATCTGGCACCTCAGCCTGGTCTCCCAGCGCCTGGCCGTCCCCGCGTCCATCGCGTCCACCGCGTCCATCGCGTCCATCTCGTCCATCCATCCCAGCGCCGCGCCGCGCGAAGCCCATAAAGCCCGCTTGTTGGTTGATAGCTCCATCCTCCATGATGGCCTCTGTTCAGATCTGCTACAGCCAGCCAAGTGGCCAAGCAGCAATTAAAGCAATATAAGCTACTGAACAAGAAAGGAAAGTGCCAAGTGTTACCACTCAGGCAAGACCACCACGGCTGGCCCCAGGCGCGTCCTGGTTCTCCTTGTCGCTGTCGTCGTCGCTGTCGCTCACCACAATCAGCTCTGGTACCCTGCTACCTGCTGCGCCGTCGTCGACCCGCTGTCGGCCCGCGATGACTGAATCGTCACCGTTGGTAAAGTAGACAGGTGACAACCCGTCGTTGGCCCTCGCGGATTGTACGTTGGCACCTCGTGGTCGCCAAGTGTCTCGTCGCCTAGCCCAGCGACACCCCCTGCTCCTACCTCAAGGTCACTATCGTACCCAAGAGGTGCAAACTCCTCCCAACGCGTCACACGAACGCGAAGGGGCGGGGGCAGCTCCTGAAAAGGAACTCTTACTCGCTCGGAAACCTGCCGACTCTTGTCGCGCGCTGTCCTCCGGCGATGGCTTCCGCTGTCGCCCCGACCTCTGCAAGCCGCCTGTGTGCTCCGCTCCGCGTCGTTCACGCCTAACTGGCCCCGCTGCAACACCCTCGTCGCCGATGCCGCCTGCGAAAGCACGTGGTACTCCCGCGCCCGCTACTGTCGGTACAAACTCGTGTCGCCCTGCGCCAGCTGCTCCGCAACCTCGCCTCGCCTTGCTGCCAACTCCGTCCGCACTCGCTCTGCTACTGCAGTAATCACCGTCTGGATGCCGACCAACCCGTGAAGCTCCTGCTCAAGGTCGTCGATGCTCCGGTGCTCCGGAATGACGATGGTTTGTACGTGTCGCAGAATTCGCTCCCAATCTTCGACCTGGTCGTCGACGAATTGCACGAAGCTGCGATTTACAGGCGGACGATCTGCAAGCAATAAAGATAGATCCCGAACGACACGACGTAATTCAGGAGAAATCGAACCCCCAGCAGACTGCCGAAACCGGAAATCCTGCTGCCGTTGTTCCTCCTGCACCATTCACCACCGGACGAGCTCCTCTCGTCGTCAACGCTGCACACCGCAACCGGCAACGACCCTCCTGGCCGTTCCGCTGAGACTGGTTGTAATTTGAGTTAACGTTCTTAGCACACGCAATGTGAAGGATATGGTTGCAATGCAGCAATGTGTGAATATGGTTGGAAACGGAGCTTTGTTAAAATCGGATAATGTTTACAGCGCTCACACACTTGAGGCTTGTACACGCGCTTGCCAAGTCAAGGCACAACACGTGAGGCGGGCTCGCAAGAGATGCCCATTTGGCACTGGCCTATTGTTTATATACTTGTGCACTGTGCTTGCTAGTCCTGAGCAGCCTAGGAGGCCTGCTCAGTAATAACACCCCCGGTACAGTATTCACTACCTGTACAGCGCCCACTCCTATACAGTAGGTCTGCCATACAGGCACAGTGACCACAGAGCACAGTCCACAGTGACTATTGCATCTGCACCTAGAAGTCCAGGACTAAGCCTGCGGTACCAACAGACCACAGGTTAAGGTTCCTATTTCCTGCGTACGACGTATTAATCCAATACCGTCGTAGGTACAGCACCTAATTCCTGTCAGCCCAGGAATTACTGTCGACCCCATATGTCGTCGGCAAATATTCACGTCCGACTTAGAAGTTCAGCCGGCTCGCGCTCGCGCGCGACCGGGAAGTCGGAACGCCATAACTTTCTTGATACTTGTCGGAATGAACTCGTTCCGGTGCCGCTGGAATCGCAGAGATATGCCGAATCAGGATCACGCCAATGCGCTTGGCGTTAACTACAACCCCAGTTCACGGCGCTACACACCGCGGCGCAGGCTTCGGAAACGCATGCTGCACTTGTCTCTCGCCTTAACCAGGTGGAGGGCAAGTGTGGCGTGCTCCTGAAGAAGCTTGAGGCCATCACCGCCCACACCGAGGCCCTGGCCACACAGGTCCCCAAGATAGCGGAGCAGACGGCCACCATTGCATCCCAGCCACCCCGGCAGGATGCTGGCGACCTCCCGCCGCTCTCCTACGCGGACCTGCTGCGGTCAGCGACCGCCTCCACCACCGACGCCATCGCCACAAAGCTCCAGGAGCTGGAGGACCACCGCCAGGCCCAGCAACGGGCACTACATTTCGCCACCGCGGAAACCCAATTTATGCGAGAATGTGGTTCCGTCAATACGGCGGGGGTTACAAATTCAATTTCGAAGTTCGGCACCGTCGGATACCAGTAAAGCAACACTTGTTATCTAGAATCGCGCCATTTGGCATCAATTGGCCAGTTCTGAAAATTCGATGAAATCTCTAGTCCTTGGTCGAATATTTTCCTCCGATTCCGATGACGAAATTTGAGTACGAATTTCTTAGTAAAGTCCACCGATTTGTTCGGTTCAGTATATTCCCACGCCGCTTGCTGACCTGACGGAGGCCGAATTCGTACTGAACACTAGCGAAAGTGCGCTCGATACTAAAAATTGCTACTTCCGAGATGTCTGACGGAATTCCTGCTAGGTCCATGCTTTGGTACTGGACGGATGCTGAAATTCACTGTGGCTCTGTCCGAACGAGGAAAATTGTCAGAAATCTACTCTCGATACGAACGTAACGAAATTTCCTAGTATCTGACGCTCGGAGACCTGCCACCGTTTTCCCCTACTAGACCGAACCACATTCCCCGCTAAAAAAGGTGTCCTAGGCGGCGAAATGTACTGGGTCACCGACCGCGCTCGCCGCGAGTGCCGAGTGGTGCTACGTCGCTTCCCCCAGAACCCAGGTGAGACGTCAACCTCTCTCGCTGACGAGCTCAAGAACCAGCTTCTTACCCTCATGGGCCTGGTAGGTGAGGTAGAACTGCGTGGGTGCCACCGCCTTCCCCACTCACGGGACAAGGCGGCTCCCCCACCAGTCCTACTCACCTTCCCCTACCCTGAGGACAAGCAGCGGTTCCTTCCTCTCTCGTCGCAAGCGGTTGCACGACCTCACCTGGACGCTGGATGACGACCTCACCCCCGCTCAGCAACAGCAGCGACGCGACCTGTGGCCGGAATACCTCCGCCATAAGCAGGACCCCCAGAAGCCCAAGGTGTACTGGAGGGGCGGGGACCTGATGATCAACCACAAGATGTGGACGCCCCCAGCGGGCTAGAATAGCAATAGCCCTAGCTTGTAACCATTGGCGTCACTGCCGCTAAGGCAGCCATGCCTAGAATGTTGCCTAGCTGTGCCAACACACCTAGTCACGTGCCGCCAACGCACGGTACACACTACAATACGCTTCCGCGGACACCTTTTTCAGCGGGGAAAGTGCCCCCGGGCCTCCGGGGCAAATTCAGAAAGCGATGCGGAACTTAGATACTAAAATTTCGTTTTTGGTTCGTACCGTACAGCCAATCATTTTGCGCCCGGATCAAATTGTGATCTGGGCACTGAACACGAAAATTTCAGCGGAACGTACGAAACACCAACGCAACTAGAGAAAATTGTCAGTGACGAAACTGTAGTACCGTGTACCCAAGCAAAATGTAGTAGGACTTCGCGAAAGTCACGTTCGGAATTTTTCCCCGCAAGATTCCCCCGCAAGATTCCCCCGCATGATTCCCCCTGCTAGGTTCAGGTCCAGTCGATGCTCGCCCAATGGCGCAAAAAAAAGAAACATGTGTTAAATCAACGGTGCGAATCCTCGTTACCGCTCGGGTAACATTCTCACTCATTTCGCGTCTCCTAGGAACCGTATTGTAGTGCACAACCAGCCATAGCCTTAGCCTAGTCCTAGTACAGCCATGCTACGCCCTGGCTATGTTCAGATTACTTGCCCACGCTCCTTGCTATGATATGCTCACATGGGTCTTATTGCACCCACAGTTTGCCGGATCGTTAGCCTGTCCTTTTAGCTAGCCGCGCCCGATTGCAGCTGTGGCATGCCTTTGGCATGAAGGAGACTGGGGGTCTCTGCCCTTTCTCCTGTAGTGCACACACAGGGAGCACTTCGGGGAAGCACTTCGGTGCTCCGTGACTCCCAACGGGAGCACGAGTTTAATTAGTTAATTAATTAAGGGACCGTGTGGATAGCATGGTAATGCGTTGACACTATAATTGGTACTATTGGTCCTAAATTCTCATTTTGACCAAATTCGCGTTTTGAGGCCTGCCATGGGCCAGGGTCCATTCAGGCACTAATTGTAATTATTTGAACCCAGGTTTTTGTCCAAAATTCAAAAAGTGTGTTATCTGTCATGGGTAAAAATGCCAGGGTCAAAATTTGATGTTTGCACATATATTTTTTAATTCAAACTGGTCCTACAATAATGACTTTTCTTGGGAACACTGACACTAGGAGCGTGGCAAGTAATCTGAGCATAGCCAGGACGTAGCCTGGCTGTACAAGGACTAGGCCGGCTAAGGCTATGCATGGCTGGTTGTGCGGTACCGTGCGTTAGCGGTGCACGTGACTAGGTATGTTGGCACAGCTAGCCAAACATTCCAAGCATGCATAGCGGCAGTGACTACCAATGGATACAGGCAAGGGCTAAATATTATGCAAGCTATTCTAGCCCGCAGCCTGCCGCGTCCACATCTTGTGCATGGTTGATCATCAGGTCCATGCCCGGCCTCCAGTACACCTTGGGCTTCTGGGGGTCCTGCTGCGGAGGTATACCGGCCACAGGTCGCGTCGCTGCTGCTGCTGAGCGGGGGTCAGGTCGTCGTCCAGCGTCCAGGTGAGGTCGTGCAACCGCTTGCGACGAGAGAGGAACCGCTGCTTGTCCTCACGGGCTCCCAGCCCACAGCTGGGCTCCAGGGGAAGGTGAGCAGGACTGGTGGGGGAGCAGCCAGTTGTCCCGTGAGTGGGGAAGGAGGTGGCACCCACGCAGTTCTGACCTGAGTCACCTACCAGGCCCATATCGAGGTACGTAAGGAGCTGGTCCTTGAGCTCGTCGGCAAGGGAGGTTGACGTCTCACCTGGCTTCTGGGGGAAACGACGCAGCACTACTCGGCATATTCGCGGCGAGCGCGGTCGGTGGCCTCCCGCGCGTTGGTTGGCCTGCCGCGGTGGTCCTCCAGCTCCTGGAGCTTCGTGGCGATGGCGTCGGTGGTGGAGGCGGTCGCTGACCGCAGCAGGTCCGCGTATAGGAGAGCGGCGGGAGCCGGTCGCCAGCATCCTGCCGGGCCGGCTGCTGGGATGCGATGGTGGCCGTCTGCGCCGCTATCTTTGGGACCTGTGTGGCCAGGGCCTCGGTGTGGGCGGTGATGGCCTCAAGCTTATTCTTCATGAGCACGGCCGCGCATGCACTTGCCCTCCACCTGGTTATATTAAGGCGAGAGACAAGTGCAGCGTGCGTTTCCGATGCCTGCGCTGCGGTGTGTAGCGCCGTGAACTGAGGTTGGAGCTTGTGCATGGACGACCTTGGTTTCCACATTGGAGACCCGGGCCTCCACCGTGTTGAGCGTGGTGTTCAGCGATGTCAGCTTCTCGGCCAGCGGCCAGGTCACGTGCTCGATCCTCCATCACTAGCTGCGCGGATGTTGTCCTTGCTGAGGGAGCTCTACCCTATAGGGAGCCGATGGGGCTGCGCTGGCTGCGCGGGGGATGGGGTGCTGAGCGCTCGGAAGATGTCGCCGCTCGGCTGCGCTGGTAGTCATATAGCTGGTCAAGATAAACAGGCGTTGGCGTGGTTCGGAATAAGTGTAGAGCCAGGACCTGCCGCGGTATTCGATAGCCGCCCCCCCCCTTCTGGGGCACGAAGAGCTTCCGTTCCTGTGCGAGGAACTGGAGGACCTCGACGCATTCCTGCGCCGACAACTCTTGCCACTCGATCGAGGAGTGAGGACAGTTTGTCGCCGGGCAAGAAGTGGCGCCATTTGTGATCGATCATGGCAGGTTTTCTTGGGCTCAGGCGAGGCGCTGGGCGATGGTTGGGCGGGTACAGTAAGCCAGGCGGCTGGACAATGGCGAGGGCGATCGATCGAGGGTTCAATGGGCTGGGCGCTGGGAAGCTGTGCATGCCAGCTCCTTTTCCAGCCCTCGTTTTGCTTTTGGAGTCGTCATAGCTGCTGTCACGTGCGTAACTTTGTCGATACTGTGCACGTGCATGTCAGCCGTACAGTAACCGATTATACTGGCAAGTGCGTCTTAAACTGAAGGCGCATCGAATGCAAGTGGTCTGACCGAATTTGGGGCTCAGACGCATGCAAAAGATCTGAACTCCGCCGTCAGCCATACCGCCGTCAGCCATTTTGCTTTCTCACATACATACATTATCAAGGAGACCACCCTAAAGCTTTTTTAAATAATTATGTTGTTGACTATGTCAAGGCTTAAATTTGACACGGTCCTCTGGGAGGCCTCTGGACCATCCTGGCCGCCTGGACCGTGTGCCCCCAATTAACCATTAATTATTGCTGCCATTATTATTGGCCGGCTCTATGAGGGCTCACACTGAGGCAGCATAGTAGTGCACATTGCGGAAGGCACCACCCCACCATTCCCCCAAAGTTCACAACGGGGTGTGGCAAGGTTGTGTCCTGACATCCCCATACCTGTTCATTATCGCCGTGGACCACGTCATGCGTCAGGCACGTGCGCACTTTCTCGCCAGTAACCCAATTTCGAGCCTGGCTTGAACATCCATCGCTCCGATCGAGGGCGGCGGCACCACTGGGTACATACCGCCTGTCCGATTTGATTTAAATGTGCACAGTCTGACGACACCACCCTCATCGAACGGCCCTCGCCACGAAACTCCAGGAGCTGGAGGACCACTGCCAGGCCGAACAGCGGGAGGCCACCAACCGCACTCGCCGCTAGTGCACCGAGTGGTGCTGCGTCGTTTCCCCCAGAAGCCAGGTGAGACGTCAACCATGCACCCTAAGTTGCCGAGCTCAATTATAGGACCAGCTTCTTACCCTCATGGGCCTGGCCGGTAGGTGATGTATGTAGAACTGCGCGGGCCGCCACCGCCTCAATGCCCCACTCACGGGACAAGGCGGCTCCCCCACCATGGTCCTGCTCATCTCGATCGATCCCCTCCCGGCTGAGGACAAGCAGCGGTTCCTTTCTCGTCGCAACAGGTAGTTGCAAGACCTCACCTGCAGACGCTGGACGACGACCTGACCCCCGCTCAGCAGCAGCAGCGACGCGACCTGTGGCCTGAATACCTCCGCCACATGAGCAGGACCCCCAGAAGCCCAAGGTGTATGTACTGCATGGAGGGGCGGGGACCTGATGATCAATTAACCACAAAATGTGGACGCCCCCTGCGGGCTAGAATAGCCCTATGTAGCTTGGGTTAAGTAATCATTGGTAGTCACTGCCGCCATGGCAGCCATGGCTACTAAGAAATAAGAATGTTTGCCTTAGAAGCCGTGCCACCATACCTATTATAGTCCTGTTTTCCTGGGGCTTACAATCCGGCTGCCCAGCATCGTTGTTGTCATAGGTAAGCTTTTTCATGATCTTGTTGTTCGACATGTTATAATATAAGAAGATGCTGAAGCGAGTGTGTTATTAAATTCAAGTTATAGGAAGAATAATGCACGAGAGCGACAGTAATGATTGCTTGATCAAGAGCACAAATGCAGATGGCAATGAATTGCTTGCTCATTAAAGAAAATTGAACATTCAACAAAAATGGCTGACGGCGGTATGGCTGACGGCGGAGCTCAGATCTTTCGCGTCTGAGCCCCAAATTCGGTCCGACCACTTGCATTCTATGCGCTTTATCAGTCAGACGCACACGCCAGTATAATTGGTTACGGCTGAAACGCAGTATTGCCAAAGTTATCACGTGACAAGCAGCTATGACGACCCCAAAAGCAAAACGGGGTTTGGAAAAGGAGCTTTCCGGCTCCCAGCCCAACCCACTCGCCATCGTTCTTGCCCAGCCGCCTGGGCTCGCTAACCCATCGCCAGCAAACCCCTCGCCAAGCGCATCGCCTGAATCCAAGAAACCATGCCACGACCGCCACAAATGGAGCCACTTCTTGCCCGGCGACAGACAGTTCTCCCTCCTCAAGTGGCAGGCGCTGTCGCCGCAGGAAGTCGTCGAGGTCCTCCAGTTCCTCGCACAGGAACGGAAGCTCTTCGTGTCCCCGAAGGGGGGGGCGGCTATCGACTACCGCGACACGTCCTGGCTCTACACTTATGACGAACCACGCCAACGCCTGTTTATCTTGACCAGCCACTACTATAGCGCAGCCTCGGCGACCTCAACAGAGCGCTCAGCGCCCCCGCCCCCGCACAGCCGGCAGCCCCATCGGCTCCCTCCCTCTGCAAGGATGACATCCGCGCAGACTGCTGGAGGAGCACGTGACCTGGCCGCTGGCCGAGAAGCTGACATCGCTGAACACCACGCTCAACACGGTCGAGGCCCGGGTCTCCAATGTGGAAACCCGGGTCGTCCACAGGCCACTACATTTCGCCACCGCGGAAACCCAATTTATGCGAGAATGTGGTTCCGTCAATACGGCGGGGGTTACAAATTCAATTTCGAAGTTCGGCACCGTCGGATACCAGTAAAGCAACACATGTTATCTAGAATCGCGCCATTTGGCATCAATTGGCCAGTTCTGAAAATTCGATGAAATCTCTAGTCCTTGGTCGAATATTTCCCTCCGATTCCGATGACAAAATTTGAGTACGAATTTCTTAGTACAGTCCACCGTTTTGTTCAGTTTAGTATATTCCCACGCCGCTTGCTGACCTGACGGAGGCCGAATTCGTACTGAACACTAGCGCAAGTGCGCTCGATACTAAAAATTGCTACTTCCGAGATGTCTGACGGAATTCCTGCTATATAGGTCCATGCTTTGGTACTGGACGGATGCTGAAATCCACTGTGGCTCTGTCCGAACGAGGAAAATTGTCAGAAATCTACTCGATACGAACGTAACGAAATTTCCAAGTATCTGACGCTCGGAGACCTGCCACCGTTTTCCCCTACTTGACCGAACCACATTCCCCGCTAAAAAAGGTGTCCTAGGCGGCGAAATGTAGTGCTACAAACCCAGTTCACGGCGCTACACACCGCGGCGCAGGCTTCGGAAACGCATGCTGCAACTTGTCTCTCGCCTAAACAGGTGGACTCAGGGCAAGTGCGGCGTGCTCATGAAGAAGCTTGAGTGAGGCCATCACCGCCCACACCGGTCGAGGCCCGGCCTGGCCACACAGGTCCCAAAGATAACGGAGCAGACGGCCACCATTGCATCCCAGCCACCCCGGCAGGATGCTGGCGACCTCCCATGCACCGCTCTCCTACGCGGACCTGCTGCGGACAGCGACCGCCTCCACCACCGACGCCATCGATCGCCACGAAGCTGAGCCAGGAGCTGGAGGACCACCGCCAGGCCCAGCAACGGGAGGTCACCGACCGCGCTCGCCGCGAGTGCCGAGTGGTGCTGCGTCGTTTCCCCCAGAAGCCAGGTGAGACGTCAACCTCCCTTGCCGACGAGCTAGCTCAAGGGTCAGCTCCTTACCTTCATGGGCCTGGTAGGTGAGGTAGAACTGCGTGGGTGTCACCGCCTTCCCCACTCACGGGACAAGGCGGCTCCGGCCCCCACCAGTCCTGCTCACCTTCCCCTAGTCCCCCGAGGACAAGCAGCGCGGTTCCTTTCTCGTCGCAAGCGGTTGCACGACCTCACCTGGACGCTGGACGACGACCTGACCCCCGCTCAGCAGCAGCAGCGACGCGACCTGTGGCCGGAATACCTCCGCCACAAGCAGGACCCCCAGAAGCCCAAGGTGTACTGGAGGGGCAGGGACCTGATGATTAACCACAAGATGTGGACGCCCCCCGCGGGCTAGACTAGCTAGCTATTATAGCCCTAGCTTGTATCCCTCGGTAGTCACTGCCGCTACAAGCCATGCATGCTTAGAATGTTTGCCTAGCTGTGCCAACATACCTAGTCACGTGCCCCGCTAACGCACGGTATACAACCAGCCATAGCCTTAGCCTAGTCCTTAATTGTACAGCCATGCCACGCCCTGGCTATGACCAGATTCCTTGCCCACACTCCCTGTTATGCCATGCTCACATGGGTCTTATTGCAGTTGGTTGGAGACCCATCTAGGGTCCACATGGGTCCTCAGAGATAGAGGATCTTGTACAGATTACTACAATATACTTTATTGTAGTATTGGGCCAATGGCTGTACTTCACTAGTACTCGCCAATGGGATAACGCCACGTAGAATGTGTGGGCGTCTCCCAGGCCTCCACGTCACCGGCTGGTCAAGGGCCGGTGTAGTCCTGTCAAGAGGACTGAGCCGACTATCGGCCTATCATGTATGCGCATCTGCCTTGGTACCTCCTAGAGGATTCTAGAAGTATCTAACACGCGGCATGCACTGAACTACATGGAATGCATGTCCACGTAGGATATTCAGCAAGACTGATGAAGGTGCCAAGCGCAACAGGTTCTTATGCGCAACGAAGACGAATTATGCAATAACGACAATAACGTATGAGAACAATAAACACAACGTTCATTTCATGCTTTCTGATTTACATCGCATTCCATTTATTTGCAACTTGTATTCATTTCGATGTCTTCGGACGACAATCTTTCAGAGCCGAGGTCTGGCCCTGGTGAGCACGGACCGGCTCATGCAGTTTTCTGTCGACCCTGGCCCAGGCGAGCACAGGGATGACAATAAGGATATGTCCGACCAGCCCCGGGAGGAGGGCTGCGGGCAGGGAAGTACTAGTAGTGACAACCAGCGTGCGCGTGATAAGGTGCTTCGGCGGGAGACCTTGCTTCAGGAGGCGAAGCTGCTGTCGGCAATCAAGAAATGGGTTCCAGCCCCGCTGGTGCCTGGTGCTATTCAAGCAGACCGGGATCGCTTTGTAACCTCTCTTGGGCCGTTTTTCCGCAGGCTCGCGGGCAACCGAGACATCATTCCGGACTGGCTGGAGTTTCTTCGTGGAACTCCGCTGGGAGACCGCGAGAAAAACCACCCAGAGTGGATTTCGCTGCTGGATAGAGCACAGCGTCTGCGGTGGTCGCCATTCGAGTTTCTGCGCCGAGCGAGGGACTGACTTTTCTTCGTTCTATCACTACCAAAACCTGCGACGAGATCGAGGAATTTGTAGACGCAAAGCCAAAGCCCGGGCAGACCATCATCGAGCACCTTAACTCTTACTACGACACGCTGGAGAAGCAGGGGCTCCGGTGGCCTGACGAGGCGGTGAATCTCCGATGGATCCAAAACTGTGCTTTATCCGAATCCGAGAAGCGGAATATGGTCGCCAACTGCCGCGGTTACCTGAGCGACACTCACCGATGCAGAGCTCACCTCAAGGAGCTCCTGACGAACCAAACCCGTGTTTCTAGAGAAGGAGGTGCCGCGGAGGTGCCTCGTGTCGCCATGGTGATGGAGCAGCAACGGGAAATCTTCTGCTACAACTGCGGGCAGCCCGGGCACACACGCCGCGCATGTAAGGGTAAGGTTGTCGCTAATTCTGAGTCCTTCCCTCCCTGCGGCTTTCTGTAATAGGACTAGCCATCTGGCTAAGGATTGCTACTTTCGCAAGTGCAAGTCTTGTGGCAATTCTGGACATGATGCGTCTGCCTGCAGGAGCAAGGCGGGCGCTGGACCCAAGGATACCCAGATGGAGGTCCTCAAGCTGCTGCAGCAGATCTCCCAAGCCGTCAAGAGCGGTGCCCTTCGTAGTGGTGACGCTTCTCAGCCGCGTGGTGGTGACGCTTCCCAGCCGCGTGGTGGTGATGCTTCTCAGCCGCGGGGTGCATGGCAATAACTCTCATGGCCGCAAGAGGAAGCAGCAGCAGAAAAACTAGATGATCCTCTCTGTTTATATAACCCCTACAGCGTCCTTATGGACTCATGTTGATGAGAGTGGACTCATGGCAGATGAGGCCTGCCAGGTGGTAGGGGCTCCAGCAGTAACCCCTACTGACCGTAAAGCTGCCCCGGTGAGCAGCAGTAAAAGTGCCCCTGTTTGTGGCATTCCTATCCATGCCTGGATTAAAAAGAGTACCCCAGAGGGAACTCTTTCTGTAAATAATACATGTGGATCTGCTCCTGGTTGTAGACAGATACCACATGGTGTTGCCCAGGTGAGCAACGTATATGTGAACAATACATGTGGTGCAGCTCCTGGTTGTAGCCAAGCACCCATTGATATTGTTAACCCCTCAACCGTCTTTGACTCGTGACTAAAATGAGTCACGAGTTGCACAGTATGCCACAGGTGCCCCCATTCAGCCTAATTATTTTTTCTAGACCATACTAGGAACCAAGCATAACCATATTAGGGCCCACCTGGGGGTATAGTGGGTGGTCCCAGTGCTAGCCCCCCCTGCTCTATAAATAGCCCCCCCCTCAGGGGGGTACGGTGAGTGTGCGCGGTGACACCCTTATAATGGATGATAGACCCCTTTCCTCAATGAGTTGACCCTGGGGTTGGTTTTGTAGATAGAGTTTTTAGTTAGGATGGGATAGAAACACTAAAAATTGTAACTCCCCCAGGGACCCATCAGCTGGTGCTAAAAATAACTGGTGACTATTTTGAGTCACGAGTTTTTTGGGGGCTAAAATAGGCATCCTAGTGCAGTTTTGAACATGGAAACGATAGGTAAGCATGGAGTATGGGCAAACATGCATGCTAACACTTATTCCAACCTGTGTGCCACCAATACCTGCCATAACCACTGCAGGTCCCTGCCGGATATGATTGGAGACGACTACGCGCGGGCCGCGAGTACGGGGTTCACAACCTTATCATGCATGATGGAGCACGTATACCTTGGATTTCACCCTAGTATTTCAGGGGGGACTGCAACTGTACCCAAGCACTACATCCAAACACTTACATGTCTTGTTTCACCCAGGGACCCACAAGATAATGCTAAAAATAGCTGGTGACTATTTTGAGTCACCAGTTTTTGGGCGGCTAGAATAAACATCCTAGTGCAGTTTTGAACATGGAAATGATAGGTAAGCATGAAAAATGCATGATTATGTTTATTCCAGCCTATGTGGCACAAATATATGCCACAATAAGCGTAAATGCTTGCAGACCCGCTAATACTGTGGTACTTATTTTTACATGCATGATGGACCTTGACACAAAGTCAAAACATCCCAGCACTCCTAGATAAATTAGTGACCAAGGGACCATGCATGCAGTAACACTGAAAATTGCCAACTAGAAATAGGTGGCACTGTGACCATCACGGAGCAGATTTTCAAACTGCACAAGTTATGCATAAACATGAAAGCTAATAAGACATGACCATGAAACAATAACCCATGCAGGCTAACAACATGAAACCAAATAACAGATGCACAGGTGGGACCATGAAACAATAACCCAGGCTAACAACATGAAACCAAATAACACATGCACAGGTGGGTCCACCATGAAACAATAACACACACTTCAAACCATGCCGGCCCATGGTGATACACGGCGCGCATGAGCGCGGGCAGGAAAGGCCAAATGCCATGCCACGTAGGCAACAAATGCTAGCATTCTTAGTCAGCCTCCGTAGGACTATATCCCAGGCGGACATGCTCCGCCCTGAGATGGCGGCGCCGCGCCACCCCCTTGAGCTTCCGGGTGGTGGCTGCTGCCCCCCTCGTGGTAGTGGCGCCCTTGAAATTCTTGGCGCATTCGCCACGCTGGGAGAGGCGCTGCCATACCCGCTGCTTCGTCACGTTGAAGTCCAGCCCCTCCACCTGCCCGGAGTGGAAGAGGCCGAAGCAGTTCCGCTCGCTGTTGCTGCAGAACGCCATGTCACAGTGCTCGCACATGACCGAGGTCTTGTGCTTCCTGCCTTGCGCGCAGCACAGTTGGCACAGCACCTGCTCCACCCACGGGATCTTCTTGGCGGGGTAGTGCAGGGGGCCAAATCGGCCCACCGTGCGGCTGAGGGGGATGTCCGTGGCCTGCAGCTCACGGATGGGCACGGTTGCGCCCGGCCACGCGTTCGCCTCGAGCTCCTTGGCCAGCACGCTCAGGAACCTCGAGTGGGTCATGGCGGTCTTGGACTCCGTGTGGATCATCACGTGCAGCAGGTAGCTGTTGGTGAGCACGTTGGCGAAGTGCCCCATCAGCAGGCGCACCCACCACACCCTCGTCACAAGGGCCTTGCACACGTCGTACTCGGCGCAGTATTGGTCGCACACGTCCGTGGCCTTGTAGGTGAGCCAATACTCCACGATGTTGTGGGGTGCGGTCACCGTCTTCCGCACCCCGGTGTGGCCGCCGTGCCGGGTGACCGCCACCTCCGCAAGGGCGCCCAGCCCCTTGGAGAGGGTCCACACCGGCTTCTTGTCCTGCCAGCTGCACAGCAGGTGCCCCTCGTTGCTTGCCGCCCACGCGTAGTCACCCTGCTCCACCTCCTTCTTCTTGGGCATGAGCTTCGCCACCTCATCGAAGGGCAGCCCCTTGCGGTTCGCGCAGATGGTGCCGACCACGCGGTGGCCCATCTCAGCGACTGAGTCGATGGCGCGCTTGCTCGTGTAGAACCGGTCCATCGCGACGATGGCGGGGCGCTCGAGCACGGACACCATGCGCGTCACCACCTTGAACGTGTGGTCCTCCTCCTTGACCTTGTCGTAGGTCTCCACCTTGAGCAGGTAGCCCGTCTTGTCGTTCAGAGCGAACAGCTTGATGTGGAATTGCTCGGGCTTCGTGGGGTTGAAGCACTTCACGGGGGACATCTTGTGGCGCGTGGGGATGGAGCGCTCGTCCAGCGCGATGCGGTCCCCGGGCTTCACGTACTTGATGTACGCGGCGTTGAGGTGCTCCTCGAGCCACAGGGTCTGCCAGAGGATGTGCGCCCTCGGGTCAGTGTCGCGGGCAGGGCGCTGGGCAGTCGGCTGGCAGTGGAGGAAGCGTGCAATTTGCTCGAACCGCTTCTGCGGCATCACGTCTTGGAAGCAGACCGGCTTTCCCACACCCATCCCCTCGCTGGAAAAGTAGTCATCCCTCGAAGGGAACCTGCCCAGGGCCATGGTGATGACGATGCCCAGAAATTTGCCCATCTCATGCATTGTCATCGGGTGCCACTCACGCCCACCTGGCTTGCCCGCCCCCTTGAGCTCAGCATAGTCGTTGGTCTCCTTGACAATCTTGGCCACGACATCACGCTGGGACCAGAAAAGGGAGAACAGCCCGAGGGGCCCAAACTTGAGCTGGGCAGGGGAAAGGTTTTGATAGCAGGCGGTACCCGTCATCGGCGACAGCACCGGAGTATCGGGAAAAGGAAACACGCCTGGCTTGCCGAAACCAAATTTCCAGACGGTCTCGGCTGGCTCCTCAGTGGCAGGCATATCGTCAGGAAAAAACGAATCATCGAGCTCAGCCTCACCGCTCGGCACCGGACCCTCCGCATCCTTCTGGTAAACAAAGTCGTCATCGGAAGCGTCCGAGACAATGCTCTCGCTGGCCGCCGCCTTGGTCTGACGGCGCCTTTTCGGGGCGTGGCTGATGGCTGGGTTCTTCTTCGGGTTGCCGACAGCGCGCTTCCCCGGCTCGCGTCGCTTGACCGGTGTGGGCAGCTCGATATCCTCGGATTTGTCGTCGTCGTCCTCGCCGGCGTCAGAATCGCTATCCTGGCCCTGCTTGCTATCATCGTCACTGCTACCTGACGTTGGGACCTTCCTGGCTGCGCATTCTTTCACTAGAGCTTCGTACTCATCTGAGCTGCACGAATATATGAAAATCTGCTCACGGGTGAATGGGTACGTGAGCTTGTCGTCCGGGAAATAGCAACGTGCACCATCTCCGGACCTGTTCACTGTCACTACCTTGCCCGGCAAACCGTACCTCGCTGTGTTTTTCCCCATACTGCTGTATCGCCCAGTCTAGTCCGAACTTTTCCACAGGCACTGCAATGAAAATGCCCTTCTTTACCTTGAAAGTCCGTATATCTGCCTGCATTTCGTCCGCCATGTCTACGTCCGCGCTCCCCCCTTTTTTCGCATCCTTCGTTTTCGTACGTTTTTGTCAATTTTTTTTACCGCCAAAACCTGCCAAAACCAGGGTACCCTGTTGACTTTGACCAGGGTTTCCACCCTGATACGGTGGTCAAATACGGTCAGACAAGTGTCCTACGGATAGAGTGAATCTAGATCTTTTCGGTGGTCTAGTTGGTTCCCGCCAAAACCTTCCCGCCAAATCCCTACAGGGCGCACAAACTCATGCCGAACGTGAGGCATGAGAAAAACTCGCAGTCGAAAATCGGCACGAGGACGGTTGAGGGGTTAACAGTCAAGCTCCTCAGAGCAATAATCCTTGTTATATTGATAATAAAAACTTGGACTCTTGCTCTGCCAGGAACGTGGATGCCCGTCCATGTCCTGAAGAGCCATCACCTAATGATTGTATTAATCTTAGGATTTTGGCTAAGAGTTTGCATGATGCCTGTGGCCATGGAAACAATGCCATTAGGCTTGTTCAAGCCATTAATAACAAGGCTCTCTGGCAGGCTTATCAAGATGTCAGAGAACGTTGTGTGTGCCAATTGTGTGCTAACAAGCCTTCCAAACGTCATGCAAAGCATCCTGCAGATGGTAGGGGAAATCTACAAGCTGATATCCTCTACTTCACCAATTACAGGCAATTGCCTTACTTGGTGGCTGTGGATGAATGGTCAGGCCACATTGGAATTGAACCTATGGCAGCAGGGGATGAGAATACTCTCCATGCCGCAGTTCTTGTTATTCTGCAGAAGTTTGCAGTTATTCATAAGCTGCAGATGGACTTGCAGTTTAACTGCCTGACCAAATACTCTGATCTGCCTTTCCTAAGGATTGTGGGTCGTGAAGATCACCAAGCCCAAGGCAAGGTTGACAGATATATACAGGAGCTTAAGAAGTTGGTAATATCCGGGGATTATCCTGAGATGTTTAAACCAACTTTTGCTGTCAGGTGTTTGGGTGCTGCAAAAGTGGAAAACACCATGAACAACCGTCTTCATACTATCAAGGTGCGTGGTGTTCCACGGCTGGTCTCACCTCGTGGACTAGCAGGTGGCCTCTACCCTGATGACATCATGCAGGCATGGAGTAAGCAGAGGTGGGCACAGTATGCTCATCTCTGTGAAAAGGATAAACAGAGAGGAGAATCATTAAAATTTAAGGTGGGAGACCAGGTGATCTTCCACAAAAAAAATGCTCCTGGTAAACGTGGTTATTGGCAGGGTCCAGGGACCATAACCTCAGCAGTTGACCTGGAGATGAAAACTGCTGATGTGGTCTGGAATGGGACCACTTATCATCTGGCTTGGAATAGATTGAAGAGAGATCCAATGAACGTTCAAGAAAATCCCCTGGTAAATATGGCCCCTGGAGAGGCACTTGGATCTCCCAATCTTTCCTGTCCACCTTTGGCCAGTGAACAGGCTGGACTCCAACTACCAGAAAGGGCGGCCTCCCATCAACTGGAGCCTACTACTCAGCAAGCTCAGCCTAAGACATTGACTGGGATATCACAGGATGATATGGATGAAGCTGACTTGTTGGATAATAGGGTGTCTGATCAGCACCGGAAGCTCCGGCCGTTGGAACATGGGCTTGAGACCCCTGGGCAGGTGGATAACATATTTCAGTCTGAACAGCCAAAGCTTGGATTCAATTACCCTGGTAATAAGCCATTGCCCTTGGAGACTGATGGGAAAATACCAGCCCAAGGAAGACAAGCTGAGGAGGGGTTGTCCAGGTTGAACACTCAGCTCGGCGAGAGAGGCAATCCTCAAGAGCTTCGGGATATTGTAAAGAAGCTCAAGCCCTCACTAAAGATTGCCAAAATAACTTCTCTTCTAGAGAAGGGCATGGACCTTGATGGCTTTGATGTGGATACCAAAGCAGAGGTCTCTGTCACCTCGCCCTTTAATGCTTTGCTGGATAAGTATTCCCTTGAACCCAATCCATGGACTATTGTCCAAGACTTTGCGGGTAACACTGATCATCAAGTTCTTGGGAATATCACTATCCCATTCTTGGGTGAGTCTTTGACACTTTGTGTTGTTGATGGCTATAAGGGGCCCACTCTCATTGGCCAGCCATTCTTGGTGACTCCCGGTGTTACCATTGTTGATGGCCCCAACAACACAAAGAGTCTCCTAAAAACCCATTGTGACCCAATTCCTCTGGAATCATTCAGATGTCTCTTGCCTCTTGAAATGTTCCAGAAGGCACATTGGAAGACCGCCTGTGTCGGTTCAGTAAAAGGAGCAGAATGGGGAAGGGATATACCCCCAGCTTCTGAGCTGGTAGAACCTGCCTGGCAGCTCAGTGTGACTTCTCTTGGTCTCACAAAAAGGTCATTTGCTGCTCATAGCCCTATGTCCTTTGATGATGTAGACCTGGATTGTCACACTTTCGCTGGCCTTGAGGCCTGGCGACTAGCATTGGTGCGTGCGCTCCAGGAGTGGCAAACGCTGGATGTTTTTGAAGGCATTTCAGAACCTCCACCCAATGCTCAAATGCTTCAGTTGCGTTTTGTATGCAAGATGAAGAGCAAGCTTGGTGAGCTTCTCATACCAAACGCACGTCCAGTTGTAACCCAGTTCCATGGTACTACAGACTTTGATAAGGAGGAGCTGTACACTCCTGGCCTGTCACATCCTGTTCTCAGGCTTATTCTTAGTTAGTCTGTACCTTGGTGCTTTGGACTATGGCTTGGATTATGGAGCAGAAATTGATGACTTCACCAGGGCCTTTTTGCATGGTGATCCTCAAGTGGCCAGAGCCACTTGGCAAGCTCAAAGACCCTGTTGTGTTAAGACCCCAGCATGCTGGATAGCTGAAGTAGGTCATCCCTACATGCAGCCTAAAGTGGGCTGGGAAGGACTGGTCAGCAGTCCAGTAATCTGGTATGAAACCATTGCTCCTGCCATCCAGGAGAGATGTCAGATGCAACAATCTCATCTTGCTTATTGTCTCTTTGTGGGGCAATCCAAGGGACAACCCACCTGGGCTACCTTACATGGAGATGACATGCAACGCATTGGTCCCAAGGGATGGTTGAATGAGACCTATAAAAGGCTCAATGACAAGTCCCCTATTGGTACCAGAGCATGGTTTACTAAAAACAGCCAGGTACCTTACTGTGGCATTGGCTGTACCCTTTTCCAAGATGACAAAGGATGGCATCTTAAGCTGCAATCGGCGAAGGGGTATAAAGAAAAAGTAATAACTCAGTTGCCCAAGAGAGTAACTGAGGAGAATGCCCCTACGGTTAAAGGTCAGCTAGGTTGGCTGGCTGCCACAACTAACCCTGACCTGGCAGTACAGAGTAGGATGCCAGACTCTGTTGTTGTAGGAGAAGGAAGGAGGCGCCTGGAGAGCTGCCTCAATGAATCTCCTGACTTGGTGTTGTCCGGTGTAGACTGGCATGGGCGTATCATCATAGACGCCTACACAGATGCTAGCCAAGAGTCTAGATCTGCCAACAAGATTGGTGCCAGAGCTGGATGCCTGATCACCATCAGGAATGAAGGCAAACAGCCCTCGTTGGTATACTGGTCCAGTAACCTTCAGAGGAGGCGGTTTGCTGGCATTGACACCCCTGAGTGCAGGGCATACGCCATGTGCATTCGCGATGCCATATACATATTAAAAATATAATTACTTACAGCAGAGTGAAATCACTCAAACCAAAGCAAACGCCCAGCTATAAACCTATATACAGAGCCATGTCAAAGCTCTATACTACGATAAGACCAATGGAAACGCCTAACGGGAGGAACCTAATAGCCCTGCTGCACCGCAAAATCAGCCCGCGTACGGCGGAGCATGATGTCAGCCATGGCCCGAGTCAGCGCCACCGACAAGCGCTGACGCCAATATGACGTCCAGGTCCGCGCCGACCATGGGGCCCGCTGGCCCTCCAGGTCCAGCCGGTCCTCCCGGAGCCGGCAACACTCCTTGAAGAAGGCGGAGGTCAGGGGCCCCATGGCCCCAAACTCCTCCAGGACAAAGGGCACCACACGATGGTGCCCGACGTCGCCGTAGGCCAGGAGCTTGGCCCGCCATATACATAAGAGAGCTACTCTTATGGTGTCTGAGTCAGATAAGACCTCAACCTGTGATTGATGTCAGGGTTTATTGTGATAATAAGCCCGTGGTCTCTTTTATCAAGAATGAGAGGGCCACTACTACTGACTTGGACTACCTTGTGGCAAAGGAGTTGTCCAGCCACTGTATGACCATACATCTGCCAGGACAGTCAAATCCTGCTGATGCTATGACCAAGCTTCCACGACTGGCCCTTAATGGGTACCAGTTGCTGCGGTCCATGATGGCTGGGAAACCCTTGTCATGAGGAGTAATCTGGGAGCCTGAGCCTAATGCTCCTCCTGTAGGGTTTTATCCCCCTGGAGGTTTTGTCCTCTCTGGAGAAGAGGTTTTCCTTCATATTTGGGTTTTCCCTACAGCAGGTTACACCAACCATGCAATGATGAGATGCAAACTCCATAAGACCCAAGTGAGTCCCCATTGCCCTCACATGTGAAAGTGAACTGGCCAGGTGCGGCCGAACATCAATGAATACATCTAAGCCTTATCACTTTCACAAGGGAAAGAATGGCTGGAGTTGGTTGGAGACCCATCTATAGGGTCCACATGGGTCCTCAGAGATAGAGGATCTTGTACAGATTACTACAATACACTAGGAAGTCGGGTTCTGAGATTTTTCTCAGGAATCCTGAGATTTCCTGAGAAAAATCTCAGGATTCCTGAGATTTTCTCAGGATTTCCTGAGATATCCTGATTTTTTTCTCAAGATGTCCTGAGAAATCCTGAGAAAAACTGAGATTTTCTCAGGAATCCTGATATTATATCAGGACTTCCTCCTGAGAGTCCTGAGAAGTGCCTGAGATGCGTCTCGCGAAACACTGAGAAACACTGAGAATCCTGAGAAAATCCTGAGATCCTGAGAAAAATGTCGAAACAACACAAAAAATCTCAAGATCTTGAGATTTTCCCGCTGAATCAGAAAAAAATCAGGAAAATCAGGACACTTAGCATGGCACAAAAAATCAGGAAAATCAGGACACTTAGCATGGCACAAAAAATCAGGAAAATCAGGACACTGAGCATGACACTTGAGAACTCTCAAGTGCATGAAGACAGGACACTTATGCATTATATGTGGATGCAGAAATGATGCAGTTGACACACATGTTCATTGGAAATAAATAAATATAAGTGTGACAAGCACAAAAAAAGTTACATCAATCCATCATTACATTATATTAGGAATATAATCAATCCCACTCCTCATCAGTGTATGCAGCACTGTCAGAGTCCGCATAATTTACTACCACACGTTGCCTCTCACTTCTCCTTTGTGTGGGAATGCATGCCTCACCGTCGCTGCTCAGCGACAAATCACTAGCAATGTCATCAGGGCTTGATGCGCTGCCACTAGCCGCTGCCATGGACTTGCCAGCAATGCTATTGCCACGCGAGCGGTTTGGTGCAGCGGCTGTGTGTGTTTCTACCAATGTGTCCGCAGTGCGCTTGCCACGCGAGCGGCTTGGTGCAGTGGTTGCTTGTGGTTCTACCAATGTGCCAACAGTGCGCTTGCCACGTGAGCGACTTGGTGCAGTCATTGCTTGTGGCTCTACCAATGTGCCAACAGTGCGCTTGCCACGTGAGCGACTTGGTGCAGTGGTTGCTTGTGGCTCTACCAATGTGCCAACAGTGCGCTTGCCACGTGAGCGATTAGGTGCAGTGGTTGCTTGTGGCTCCGCAGCCATGCGTGCAGTGGTTGCTTGTGGATCTATGGGTGCAGTGCGATTACCTTGTGAACGACCTCGTGTTGTCATGTCTCTTCGCTTAACACACAGTGTCACCTTGCGCTGCAGGTTCATATCAGCATACACGTCTGTGGTTCTCAGCTGAGCACCTGCAGCACGGGATAATACTGATGCTGGGCTGCACTACACGTTTCCTTTACCATTTGCCACGGCAATTTACAGTGCACGATGGCTATCTCAGGTGCATACTCTGGATCAACTACAAAACCAACTGAACATACACTCCCGGGAAGGACTAAAGCATCCTGCTTGGGCGCTCGCTCCCCTAAAGGTATAAGCGTCAATCCCTCTAAAGGGAGCTCTTTCACAGAACCGACATCAAACAGAGCGACCTTTAAAAGAACTTGCCTACTCCATCCTTCCGTCGGGGCACGGAGGAAACTATGCAGAATGTGTGTGATGCGGCCATACCTAACCCCCTCTTTACCATAAACCATTACTCCTGAGTTGCGATGGCGAACAGTTTGTCGAAGGTCGGCGACTGCAGTTCGGTAATTGCTGCCATTGATGTGGATTGAGTCATGCTCGTCACAAGCAGGCTCCATGCCACACACCGCCGCCGTAATCATCGTGGGGAGGCGTGGCTCCTGGTTTTGCGTGATCCATTGCTTCAACCACGCCAGGTTGCCAACGTGAACGAGCCGACGCCTGCAAGTGACAAAGGCGAATAACGTACATCACATTGCAAAATCAATTAAACATACAATTAAACATAGTTGTCCCACTTCATACAATTATCAACATAGTGAAAAAAAGCATCTTCATCATTGCATGCACAACCAGATATTGCGTGTAGACAAGGACATAAGAATGTCACTGTGAAATCTAGAAAATCAACCACATTAAGCACGAGTAAGCAAATCAGAAGAATGCAGGAAACATATGATAATCCTATGTACATGCGTTGCAAGATTACACCCTCCTTTCGGCTGAACTGAATTAAAATGGCCAATGCGAGGGTGTACAAATGTAGCATCGGTTTCTACAAGAAACTCACCAGAATTCAATTCCATATCCGGGCTCGTATGTTGCATGCTGAAGTGCAAATTCCAGGAGTAACTGTAAGGCCTCAAGCTGCTCGACCTCAGAGAGAGTATATGCTTGTTGACGAAAGCGCTTGCTCGGCATAATACACTTGGACGGATCAGTTTCCAGAATGTCCCACACAGACGGGAAGCCTTGACCCTGAAAAAAAAAAACATGAACCAAATAGAAAAAAAAGAACGTAAGTACATGTTTTGCATACACTTAACCTGCTAGAAACACTCGCTGAAACATGGGAAATGTGCATGCAGCCAAGCAAACACGAAGTTTGTTTAAAAAACTTACCCACACAGTCTGGCGCGTGAAGTAGCTCAGGATGTTCAATGCCTCGAAGTCCATGAAGAAGTTCCCCATGGAGCATTCCACGTTCTTGTTTGACAATGGCCCAGAAGTAATCACCGCCATTTGGCGCTCACCCCATGTCATGCTCCGGCCATCAGGCAGGCCAGCATACCGGATCTGTTCCGCCAAGTGAGATGCAGCATGGACCGATCTTGACATTTCTGACGCTGGCATAACACACTCTAATGCTACCACCGCACGCACCATCATTTCGCCCACTTCGACTAACTGCGATTGAGTGAGGCACCTTGCTGAAAATACAGCATTAAAGGCCACAGACAGCTGGACAAATGCCGCGCGGGCATCCGGATGCAAACGATTGCGCAACACGACCGGCAACAACAAGCACAAGTACTTGTTCTTGTCACTTGTTTTCATCGTCTCATCGCTTTTCCCGTCAGCGGCTAGTCCGTGGTACCGCCCAGGCACATAGTCTGGGAGGCGGTCGAACGCCTTTTCCACCTCTGCATTCAACAGAAACATGGTATGATACACAGATGTAAACGATCACATTGACAATTTGATTAGAAAATTATGTCAGAGGCGAATTCTCAGAGTGGCCAAACACTGTCAGCCCAAATGCTCCGGCAAATCCTGACACTAACCCCATAAATAGTTATTGAAAAAATGAAAGGAAGTCTTACAAGCAACATGTTTACCCTAACAAGGGCACTTGGTTTGATGTGGTACACAGAAATCTCTAATGACAGTGGACTACGTCATGGGATCTATGGACCAACACAGCAATTAAGCAATCTTGGCAGATGACAACATGAAACACTTTATATAAAATACCAACAAACAACATCCAAACCAATTCCAATAAAAAAGCATATACACATCCACAGACATACCACGGGTGGCCGCTTTCTCCTCCGACGTGAGTTGACATGGTGGATGTCGAGAGTTTTTTTTAATGCTTATTGTCCGGACACCGTTCTTCGCCACTTTCTCCACCTCTTCCGTGGTAACCCAGAGCTCCTGATTAAGGCCCAGTTGTTGCAGCCTTGCTCGAACAGCAGGGTATGAGCTTTCCCTGCACATAATAAAAAAGGCCACAAAGGACAACACAATATCAACGAAACGCACAATCAATAATCAATCAACAAGTATGTAACAAAAATTTGTCCCTTGCATATGACAAAGTTTACAAACTGCACACTAGAAAAAAAAAGAACACTGTCGCGTGCTACTTACCGCTGGTGCAGTTGACTATCCGGAGCAGGCAGTTCGGGCCAAGGTGAAATTCATCCACCAGATGTCGAATTAACAGCTTGGTCCAGTACGGCAGCTTGCCGAATATTTCAGGTTGCACCCCCAACTCTTCCCGACAATATTTCAGGTACCCATCATAATCCATTTCTGGAGGGGCAGCTCCAGTCCCGGATGGTCGCGCAGGGTCACCTTCCTTCAAAAGCGTAGAGTGCCCTAAGTACACAAGCTTCCCATTGGAAAAAAAAGTTGCTTCCCATTCTGGCCCATGTAACATGCAGCCGCAGTATCCAGCATCTGGGATGTTTAGTGACTTTGCAAAAGCTGGGTAGTCGTGGATTACCCACAGTAGGAGCGCCTGCAGGCGCACAGGTTGTAACTGGCCGCCCTGGTCATCCACGATGTCGCATACATAAAAACCATTCCACATCGCCACAAGCTCATCAACCGCCAACTCCCAGTACACCTGCATTCTTTTTGGAGCCTTGCCCTTGGCGGCACTTATCAGCAGAACCATAGGTGAGAAGTTCTTGTTGACAAATACCCACTCAGGTAAATTGTAGCAAGCCATAAAAGCTGGCCAGCAAGAATAGTTTCCCATAAAGCTACGCGGACACACTCCGTCAACCGCCATCCCGAATATAAGATTACGCAGCTCAGTACGAAACTGCGGGTAAAGATTTTTTACATGTTGTACAGCCGGACAGTCTGCAAAAAGAAACAGGCAAGGAAAGAACAAACCACAGAGAATGCATTGAAGCAACGGTAAGAAATACAGATACATCACTTAACACGACACTGACCTTGCCAGGCAAGATTCAATAGCAAGATTCAGGGTTACTAACGTTCTAGCTCTACATACCAAAGTAACGCGGCGTTGTGTAACTCTATCGGCAAGCAAAGATAAAAAAAAACAAGCAATGGCCAGATGTAGAGGCTATGGATTACGAACCTTTGACTCCGTCGACAGTCCGCGTCGGCGAATCTGCATCCTTGTTTTCTTTCTCTCCTGCATACCTCAGTGCCTTGACATCTTCTCCATTCTGAACCAGCCCCGAACCCTGTCCAGCAAAGAAAAAACTCTGACTTGCCGATAGGGCTTCCTCGTATTAATCACCATGCCGTCTGTGTCTGTGTATATCTCATAACGAGGTTCGGCGCACTTTGGGCACTGCTGGAGATCCTTATCTTTGTAAACATAATCGTCACACTTGCACGCATCGTATACTTTATACGTCAAGCCCAAGTCTCGCAACAGGCGTCTAGCCGCCTCAACAGAAGCCGGCAAGACATTGCCAGGTGGTAGGAGAGAACTAAAAAGGGCCAGCTGTGCGTCCGCGAACTTCCGAGTACAGCCTCCTTGGCCCCATTGCGTTAGCAATTGTAGGGCCGCCACAACAGCTGGAACGTTAGATCCTGGGTATAAAGGCGTCTCCAAATGTACTCTGTTTGCAGCAGCATCGAAATTCCGGGCGAATTCCATAGCTGCCTCAGGCCCAGTTCGGTACTCATCGGCCCAGCCCTCCATGAGGAAGTCGTCAAGACCTTGTTCCTCCATGGTTGAAAAGGACTACTAAACAACCAATGGCGGCAGCAACGAGGAGGGCCCGCAGCAAAGCGGCCCGCGGCAAGGCGGCCGCGGGCCCTCCTCGTTGCTGCCGCCATGGCTACCGCCATGGCGGCGGCAACGAGGTGTTTTCGTGGCCCCCGGCTGTGTCCTTGCATGCCTAAAACGCTAAGGAACGAAGGGGCACCGACCGCGTCTGACTGTCGAGCTAGCCAACGGACCGCGTGGGCCATTCCCGCGGCTAGGTATGCGTCAGTTATGTTAACCGTCCAATTTGCCGGGTAATCTATGTAACCGCAGCTTCTTGATGCGGATTCAATCCTACTCGAACATGATGTCAACTTTGCACCGTTAACCATGGCAGTGAGAGGCCCGAATCCGATACTTTGTGTCTTATTAGCCCCTTAGCCTGTCAACGTCACACCAGTGTGTGACCACCTTCATTCAGGATTCGGTGATACTTATTTCTTATTTCACCTCTCTGGTTTCTAATTGGATACTAAATATACCGATTTCCCCGAATCCGATACTTTGCGCCATGGCGTTCAGATCAGCAGGATTCGCTCCTAAAGTAAGATCCTGTCGACTTCCGCCGGGAGAGATGATTGACGGTAGATGGGCCAAGATCGGACGGAGTTCCTTTTTGCCGCGCAAAATTGACACCCGCAATTAGCACAGTGCCGTTGTGCGGATTCAAAACTTGCGCCTTGTGATTAAGAAATGACAACGGCGCCAAGGATGGAGCACGCAAACGCGTTAATGTCGGCTGGGGGTGGCCTGGTTAGTGGGGAAGAATGGTGGCTGCTGATCTGCAAAAGTGGGCCAAATTTCGTGCCGCCAAGGCGGTAGAGGAACACCCTCTTAAGCATGTGCAAGCCGATTGTCGGCTGCGGACTCTTAGGGAAGTCGTCGCGGCGCAATCGAAGGAGTGGTTGCTGGAGGGTGTAGCAAAGAAGGACCAAGATCAAGAACTGCTGAAGGATGTTTGGTCGGATCAAGGCGATTTGTTCTGAATTCTTACCTCTACTGGCCCAGGACGAGTTAAATGATGCAAAGGCCATGTACTCTGCAGCCGTTGCGGCGGAGAGCAGCAGGAAACTGAATGAAGTCCTAAACGGACCGACAGAGGCCACAACCGCAGTGAAGTCTCTCCCCGATCCTCCTGCTTTGGCTGAGCCTGAAGCGATAGTTGAAAGGGAGCTAGCGAGGCGTCTATACATCCGAAAGCACGAGGCGCAGCTAGCGGCAAAGAGATTGGCCAACAGAGTGGCTAAGGCTGAACAGCAACGTGCCCCGCTTGCCTGCGTAACCAACCAGCCCAAACAGGTAATTAAACAAAGAATACTCATGAACTGCCGTGTCTTGGTATGCATCCGTTGTGTATGACGAGTGCAGTCAGCAATCTGTAGTGCAACCGTACTTTCTACTCGCCGTATGGCCATCGATAGTTTTCTGATCGAGTGCATTATTATGTTCCTTCGGATGCTGTGCTTTGTTCTTCATGGTGAACACCACAGCTGGGCGTCCAAAAAGCAAAGAAAACTGCAACCGGCAGGTCGTCGTCAAAAGCCAAGCCTGCTGCAGTCACCGCCGGGACCATGCAGCTGCCTCCAGCCCTCGAGGCTGAAAGGGCCGCCAAGATTGCAGCTTTGCAGGCCCAAATCGACGCTATCAACGCGCAGTTCGACCAGCAGATGAGCGCCGTGCCGGCACCCCCTCTCGTGGCCATGCCACCACCACCCATGCCAGGCTGTCCATCTGCCCACGTGCTGGCACGTAAGTTCCCTTTTTTTCCCCTTTGGTATACGGGCCTTACTGTTGCTTCATGGAAACTTACAACGTATCAATTTGCCTGTATTTACCCTTCAACTTTGTGCATTATTATCTTTATGAAGTCCCACACGTTTTGTGTATATTGGTTTTCTTTGTGTTTCATTCAAGCTGACTTTTGACTTCTTTAATTGCATGTGTCTTTCCTTTTTCATCCAGCCGTGGACGTGGCTGGCACAGTGACACCGGTGCTGGTGCCCATCCTGGCACCTGAACCAGGTCCAAATGTGAAGCCCCACTATTCGAAGCAATTATCGCTTCTGCTGGCATGCGAATCTCCATGTATCGATTCAAAGGCCCTGCCCCAGCCCACTCCGGGGGCTGCTGGTGATGAACCTGTGACGCAGCAGGCCATTCCCTGTAAGTAATATCAGATCACTTCCAATCGTGGTTGTTTTATTCTTGTCTCTTTTTGCATTGGCATACCTGTATTTTACTTAGCAAGTATCTCAGTTTCTGCACTGACGATGCACTCTAATATTCTTTTCGCTCAACCTTATTAAGACCTTGCTATGTTCGTTTGCCACCATAGCATACATAACCCCCATTCACCAGCAGCTTCCCCGTTTCCCATTTGTAAATGCATTCCCTGTTTGTTTTTATGATCCCAACAAAGTCTCTCTTTTGCAATTGATGTGTGCAGTGCCTTCGCAGGCTTCTTCAAAGAGGAAGGGCATGACACCAGCGCCAGTTTCCAAGGCCCGGCGCGGATCAACAGAGACCAAGTCCCCATCTGCAACAAATGATCCAGTCCTGCCATCGCCGCAGCCTCTAGAAGAGAACATTGCCGTCCTTCCACAGCCGCAAACAGCACCTAAGACACGTGCTCAGTGCCCACCACCCTCAGATCTGGGGTTGATGCACTACATCAAGCAGGTGCTCCCTCAGGCCACTGTGTTGCCTCTTCCAACAGAGGTGACAACGACCACCGTACCGGTTGGCACCATCATAGCTCAAAAATGGTTGCTGAAGGCGCGCAAGCAGCTGAGATTGGGGGATGAGTTGGTGTGGGATGTAGGCCGCATTGCTATGGTCAAGCCACGGAACAAGTCCCCGTGGACGCTTGCGTTTCCTAACGGGGATGAGCCAGAATCAAGGTATTGCTTTGATCTGAGGAAATTGCACTACGGTGAGGAGGGGTCTGGCGAGCTCTCATGGGTGATGTTGGGCAATGTTACGGTGAACGACCTGCCTGGAAAGGCAGAAGAAACGAACACGAGTCAAGTGCCTTCCCCCCCGGATGTGCCAGCCCCACTGCACCCTCCCGGCCGTGCCAGCCCCTCTGGCCCCACTGCCACCCTCCACGGCCGTGCCAGCCCCTCTGGCCCCACTGCCACCCTCCACGGCCGTGCCAGCCCCTCTGGCCCCACAGCTGCCACCCTCCACGGCCGTGCCAGCCCCTCCGGCCCCACTGCCACCCTCCACGGCCGTGCCAGCCCCTCCGGCCCCACTGCCACCCTCCACGGCCGTGCCAGCCCCTCCGGCCCCACTGCCACCCTCCACGGGAGGACCAGAGTCATCGGTGGAATCCGTGCTTGCCAACATGATGTTGCAGTTGAAAAAAATGCAAGAGGAGCTCGACGCGAAGAACGCCATCATCAACAAACAAGCGGAGAGATCTGCACCGACAGAATCCTGCTCAAGCCTACCAATCCCATGTGTAAGTTCCGCAGCTCCTCAGATACGGAAATGTTACCATCTTTATAATTGTGGATGCCTTGATGAGTTTGCATTGCGGTTTTGTTGTGTATTCTTTTTCTGACTACTTGCGCAACCCAATGGTCCAAACTCTCTGCTGTTTGCGTGCAGGAAAATACCCCGGACAGCGCGGCACAAGCAAAACACTGCGAGCTGCTGAATGGCCAGAAGGCAGAAGGCATGGCATCAAACCGAGTCCAGCCAGTTTTGGAATAGCTGTAAGTTTTCACGATCAGGGTGCACAGGATTCCATTTTTTTGCACTACAAAGCGATTTTTTTGTCTCGTGTACGAGCGTGATTTTTTACTGTCTCGTCATTTTGGATTTGCTGTACATTTGCACATCCTGCAGCCTTTCTGATTCTGGCCCTGCCTTGCTGCTTTGTCCTTCTTAATTGTGCTCCTACGTGCAGGAAGACGTAGAACGAAACATGCGGACTCTGAACAGTATGGGAGAGGCATGAGAACTCTTCTCGTGAAGAATTGTGTGAAGATGTACACAAACTTTCCTGGTTCCAAGAATGAATCAGTTTTTCCCTTTCAGCAAGACATGACTACGAATGTCAGTTGACAGCATGTTTGCTGTGGATGATGTATGCAAGCTGTAACATGATATTTATCAATGTAATAAATGCACTGATTGTGAGTCATGCCCCTGTTGTAATCATCTTGCATTTGCTGAGCTTCGCTCATTTTATATATGACGCGTGGACGGGCTCAAAGGGGACCGACCTGCCGTAGGTAGCGTAAGACTAGCGCTTGTCACGAGGGAACTGCACCGGCCGGCCCTTTTTGTGCCTAGGCTGAGTGTGGTTCCGGAGTGCAGGCCTAGGTAGCTTCTAACGTACGTCACTAGACCTTGTTACCTGCGCCAGCCGCCAGGCGTGGCGCAACTGTGATTGGCAGTCAGTACACCTTGTACCTGCGCCAGCCGGCAGGCCTGCGTGGCGCAATGTGAATGATAGTCAGTACTTAGAGTGGTGTAGGGGACGTAGGGAGGCCTCTTTTCAGCTTCGCAACTTGATCCCAGCATTTGCTGGCAAGGTCGGCTGGCCGCTATGGCGGCTGCGCTGAATGTAAGACGATGCTATCGGCCTCTCCGGGCGTGGAGAGGCCTGGAATAAAATTCTTTATGTTCGCCACCCACCGTTACAGGCCACGGTAATGGTTGTTGGGTGGGGGGCTCTACGTTTTGAGTAAAATGGTGTGATTTCCGGCGCTGGGCCCACTGACGATTCCCCTCTACCCCTGGGTGCGGCAAGCGGCTTCCTGACACTGGGGAAGCTGCGATTTTAGTCGGACAACGTCAGGGAAGGAGCCATACAGGCCAGGGCCAGCGGCTACGGTGGAAAGAATCACAGGTGGAGGCGAATCTGCCTTAAGGGGAGGGGACACCCCTAAAGGGCACTTTTCTGGAAACCATACCTATGCATGTGCTAAAAATCCAATGATGATTGGGGACCATTAATATGATAAAAAAAATATTTTCCAGCCACTTGGGGGGGGTACTAGCCCCCACAGGGCACCGGTAACGCGCTAAAAATAGAAAAAGACGCTATTCTAGTCACATTTTTCCTAGGGCAGTGGGCAAACATATTGGGACCAAATCATATATTCCCATATAGTTCCCTGACTTTTGAGAAATGCTACCTAATTTTGAGCACAAAATAATCATGTTTACACACATTGATGGATTTTCCCGCAAAAAGGGTACTTTTTTAATGAAAAAAAAATTATCAAATCATAAACACATGGAATAGGGCCAAATCATATATTCCCAAATACTAGAGGTTGGGGGACATGCAGCCCCAAATTTTCAGGTCATTCTGACAAGCGCAGCCCTATTTGATGGATATTCCTAGATTGCCACCTGTGACGAAGCTAAGGGAGGTTTTAGCTAGTATTTAACCACACTAACACCCCTTTATACATCTAAGCCTCATGAAAACTGGCCAAACCACATACTACCATTCTCTGCACATATGGTACCTCCTATGTTCAAGGTTTGACGCCATTCTGACAAGAACTGCCCAAGTTATAACCATTCCAAGACGGCCACCCATGTAGACGCTACAAGGAAATTAGAGTAACCATTTAGCCACACTAGCACCTCCTTCTTCATCAAAGACATCTGCAAACTGACCAAAGCACACATAATCAACTCTTGCACGCTGACGGCAACGCATGCTCAATGTGGGGTGTCATTGCGACAAGAACTGCTCAAGTTGATGGGTTTCCTATATGACCACATGACAAGGCGCTAAGGACCACTCAGTAAGTTAGTAACCCCACAGTGCCACTTAATATGCCATCCAACATGCACCAAAACCATGCAGAGTATGTTTACAAAGTACAAGGGGTGGCCACGCACCTCATATGTCTTCATCATCCCTCCAGCATGGCCAGCCTTGTAAATATGTGCATAGCCTTGACGATGGTAGCCCTAACATGCCTAAGCGGCATTTCCTATGTTTCTCCCAGGTTAGAGTGTAAGGTTGATGCCAACCAAGCTAATCAACACAACAACACCTCCTAAACTGTCCTCCCCGGCATGGATGACAAACTGGGACTATGGAGGGCAAGGAACCAAGTAAGAACATGGTATATATAGCTTGCATGCAGTCATGCATGTCAACCATGGTTGGCTCAGCACATTGTAGTCTTGTCACATCATCATAACAAAGGAAAGCTCAAACAACCATTGGTGCCAGCTATCTACATGCAGTCACACAAATGCAATATCTCCAACATCATCATCACTATAACACTTCCATCCCTGCACGATAAAATGCAAAGAAACCATTGGCGGCCCTTCACCGCATGAGCGCTGTGATGCCGCTGCGGCCTGTGAGGAGAGGGTGCGTCACTCTCAAACAACAAGAAGCGTCCATACGCACAACATCCTTGCCAGAACACGTTTTATGAAATGCCTTATACCTTCCCGAAGAGCTATAGGCTGCGACTGAAGCGGCCCTGATCACGACATCAACGAAAACAATCTAAAGCTGCCAGGTATTCGACAACACAACGGCAAGCGACGGCGAGCTAGCTGGCGGAAACTGCCCAAAAAGAACGCAAAAAACCTCGAACGATGAGCTCATAGAAGAAAGCACCGATAGCAGGTAACGTTCGCGACAAATCTGTACCTTGCCCTCGTAAATCCCTCGCCCAGGCGCGCAACAACAGCCGTTCTTCCATGGACAGGTCAGACACGCACTGCGCAGGTCTGAACAATTACTTACCGATAATGGCCGAAAATCTGGCAAAAAGCACCAGCTCGGTTTAGAATTCGATGCAACCGATATTAATGCCTGCTTCAAGGTCAGAACAGCCCCCAAAACCGCTATTTTACAGCCGCTATCATGAATTCTATTTCATTCCGCGCGACCAAAAAATTCAGATTACCCCCCATGCCGATGGCATAAAAAAACAACAGCGATATTGTAAACCAGCTGATTTCCGCCACAAACTAACATCATAAACTCATATCCTTTTAGATTCGAGTAAAAGTTTTGCATTTCGCCTGCCCTAGTGTGGTAGTTTCGCCTGAACGCAGTCGCCATGGCCACTTCCGCAAGGGGTGCGCGCACCGTGCACGTGAAATTTGTGACCTTCGGCTCCGGCGCGAATTTTTTGGCGCCAAAAAATTCGGGGGTGTCCCGTCCCCTTAAACGTGGAGATGGCTAGCGCGGGGTGCCAGGGTAGCCCATAACTGCCAGGAGCCTGACAGCGGACCCGATCTTTCGGCCTGTGGCCAGACGGGAGTTTCGGGGAGGATGCGGGGCTGGAGCGAATCTTGGTGGGAGGAGCGCGCTCTTCATCATTGCCCAGTTTTTCAGCAAAGAATGTTCGCCTGGCGGGGCTGAAATTCTTGCTGTTTTATCGCCTTGTTTTTATCCTGTATGATGCATTATAGGAAAAGCGATAAAGAGTTCGGTTCAGCCAGGGGGGCATATCTATGCCATAAAAAATTTCCTACAACAACACAAGCCCTGGTCAGGGCCTTGGCTAAGCAGTTTCCAAGCCCGCAAGGCCTTGGTAGGGTAGAGGGCCTATCGCCACAAAGGTTTCAATGCCGGGAAATCCCAGCCTCGGGGGTGGGGCTGGTGATGGGTCCTGGGCTTGTGAGAGACGGTCCGGGGGCGTAAGGCCTCATAATGAGCAGCCGCTGGAAACCGCCCCCCTAACGGGGGGAACGACATGGGTGCCGCCCTGCGTCCGCCGGGAAACCGTAGCGGCCACACGGGGCGGCAGTACAGCCGTGGCAGCGTGCAGGAGGGGGGCCATGGGCGGAAAGAAAATCGGCACCAAGGTTGGCGACAGCCTTGGTGGCCAAGAAGGAGGTGTGGGGCAACACCTTGTGTTCGAGTATGCTGGGCCCCCAGCATGGTGCTACAATAACCAACTTGATAATGATGTGCACTGAGTTTGAAGGTGTGGTATAGGCTGTCCGTATAAAGCCTAGCACACAAAAATGTAAAATAAATGTTTCTCTTGGTGGGAAGGAACTCCAATGGACCAAAAACAAGAAATGTATTTGCTGAGCTTCGCTCATTTTATATATGACGCGTGGACGGGCTCAAAGGGGACCGACCTGCCGTAGGTAGCGTAAGACTAGCGCTTGTCACGAGGGAACTGCACCGGCCGGCCCTTTTTGTGCCTAGGCTGAGTGTGGTTCCGGAGTGCAGGCCTAGGTAGCTTCTAACGTACGTCACTAGACCTTGTTACCTGCGCCAGCCGCCAGGCGTGGCGCAACTGTGATTGGCAGTCAGTACACATTGTACCTGCGCCAGCCGGCAGGCCTGCGTGGCGCAATGTGAATGATAGTCAGTACTTAGAGTGGTGTAGGGGACGTAGGGAGGCCTCTTTTCAGCTCCCACCCACCCACCCACGCTGTAAAATAAATGTTTCTCTTGGTGGGAAGGAACTCCAATGGACCAAAAACAAGAAATGTATTGTTGTATTTCTGACGGTCCCTGATAACACCATTTTTTTGTCCCAGAATGGCTGGAGAATTCGCATGTGCATGTTCTTGATTTTCTTGAGATTCTACACGTTTTTTTGTCCTGAGATTGTCCTGAGAATTTCTTGAGATTCGACTCGTTTTTTTTGTCCTGAGATTGTCCTGAGATTTTGTCCTGAGATTGTCCTGAGATTGTCCTGAGATTTTGTCCTGAGATTTTCACTACAAAGTCAAAATCTCAAGACCTGAGTTTTTCACCAGAATCTCAGGACCCGAGGTGTGCACTTACCAGATTTTGTGAAGACGAAATATCAGGATGAATCTCAGGACAATCTCAGGAAAACTCAGGATTAATCTCAGGACAATCTCAAGATATTCTCAGGACATCTCAGGATTTCTCAGGATTTCTCAAGATTTGTAAAAAAAAAACTCAGGAGAATCTCAAGAGATCTCAGGACGAATTTTTTCCGACTTCCTAGTGTATACTTTATTGTAGTATTGGGCCAATGGCTGTACTTCACTAGTACTCGCCAATGGGATAACGCCACGTAGAATGTGTGGGCGTCTCCCTGGCCTCCACGTCACCGGCTGGTCAAGGGCCGGTGTAGTCCTGTCAAGAGGACTGAGCCGACTATCGGCCTATCATGTATGCGCATCTGCCTTGGTACCTCCTAGAGGATTCTAGAAGTATCTAACACGCGGCATGCACTGAACTACATGGAATGCACGTCCACGTAGGATATTCAGCAAGACTGATGAAGGTGCCAAGCGCAACAGGTTCTTATGCGCAACGAAGACGAATTATGCAATAACGACAATAACGTATGAGAACAATAAACACAACGTTCATTTCATGCTTTCTGATTTCAGTACATCGCATTCCATTTATTTGCAACTATTGCACCCACAGATTGCCGGATCGTTAGTGTGTCCGTTTAGCTAGCGCGCCCGAATGCAGCTGTGGCATGCCTTAGGCATGAAGCCAGACTGGGGGTCTCTGCCCTTTCTCCTGTTGTGCACACACAGGGATTAAAAGCACTTCTTCGGTGCTCCGTGCATGACTCCCTAACGGGAGCACGAGTTAATTAATTAATTAATTAATTAATTAATTAATTAATTAATTAAAGAAAATAGGTTTATATATCGATCCCTAATTATCGACACGTTCATCTCACTGGCTGCGCCGCCAGTGACCGTTGGGTGCAGACCGTACTTGGCCCGAGGCCGCACGATGACAGGTATAGCAGTCTAGTCACATCATCGTGTGATCACAGATCCGGCTCCCCACTCTGATGAACGTTCCCTACATATATTAAAAATATAATTACTTACAGCAGAGTGAAATCACTCAAACCAAAGCAAACGCCCAGCTATAAACCTATATACAGAGCCATGTCAAAGCTCTATACTACGATAAGACCAATGGAAACGCCTAACGGGAGGAACCTAATAGCCCTGCTGCACCGCAAAATCAGCCCGCGTACGGCGGAGCATTCCCTACATATATAGTACTCTAGTACCGTCCAATGCCAGGACCCTATGTATACTGGGTTATGGGTACTGACATCTGTCACGTACTGTCCCCAGTACCCAAAGTACATATACGTCCAACGAACCTATCTAGGGAAACCTATAAGACTTGACTAGCCGTCCTGTCTGAATAGACCACGTGGAATTTATATTCACATACCAACGTAGGTTTACAATGCTTATTCATACGTTGTATTCACATATTTGCCTTTGAGACTTAGTCTGCTGCAGCAAAGCATGGCGACTATGTAACTACGTGCACCGCCAACATACAGTACACAATTACCAGCCGTCTATAAGCCTTAGCTCCGGTGCTCCGTGACTCCCCGAACGGGATCACAAGTTTAATTAATTAATTAATAATTAATTAATTCATTAATTAAGCCTTAGCTTAGCCCTTGTACAGCCAATGATGCTATGTCCTTAGTGGCCATGATCAGATCACTTGCGCCCACGCTCCTTGTTACAGTATGCTCACATGGGTCTTATTGCACCCACAGAGCTTGCCGGATCATCTATCGTGTCCGATTGCAGCTACGTGGCATGCCTCTGGCCCTTTCTTCCTGTTGTGCACATACAGGGATTACACTGTAACTGAAGCACTCTGGTATACGTGCTCCGTGACTCCCCAACGGGAGCACGAGTCTAATTAATTAATTAATCGAACGGCCCGAGCACATGCAGACCTGCATGGTTGGACTGCCTGGGCTTGGAGGCGCGGGCGGTAAGGCTGGAGATAGTGTCCGAAAACGGAGGCGATGCATGGTGAGTGGGGTTTCCAGTTGCCCGCCGCCTCTTCTGCTGCTAGGGATGGCCGGTCAGAGCTGCCGTACCGGGACCGCTTCAAACTGCTGGCCCCGGGGAGCCTGCTACCGGCACTTTGGCGCGGCGTCGGACACAGACGACGACAATGATGAACGCCCGCATTGGTCTGGCATGGGCTAGGCTACGCACGCTCAACGCCTATACTGGCACTCACCGCAAATCAGCGCCGACCGCAAGCCCATGCATGCTGCTCAAGGTCCTGGTCGTTACGGTGCTCGCGTACGTACATGGGGCCGAGGCCGGGCCTGGACGCTCACGACACAACAGATGAACTCTAGGTTAGATGGCACGGTCACCCGGATATGCTCCGGGCGGCCCTGCACGTAGGGCTTTCCACGAACCGGTAATTAATTATCGGTAACTAATTAATTAATTCATAGCACGTGATAGATAAATATTGACGTGCCACATGCAAGCCACGAGGTACTAGCCATGGCTGACGGCGGAGCTCATAACTTTCACGTTTGAGCACCAAATTCGGCCGTGAATATCACAATCGCTTCGTCTTTCTAAGACGCACACGCTGATATAATTTTCCGAAGCTATTACGCAATATATGACGAGCAAACGCTCCTCGACGCAACGCAGCCTGGCGGCTGCGCTAATAAGCCTTAATTGAAAATACGTCTGCAGCTCCGGCTGCAGCTTCGCCCTCAGGTCCGGCAGGCAGCGGTGACACTATAGTCGCGCACTGGTCCGGTCGCCTCGAAACCTCCCCGGCGGGCTTCCGGCCTGCCTCGCCTTCTGCATATCGCCTCAACCCAAACGCAGCCGCCCAGCCGAACCTAGCTGGTCTGAGAACGACGCCTGCCGAGCTATATTTTCCACCTTCAACGTCGAACACCGGCTATTTCGACATGCCACCCATCGGGATACAGGAGCTCGTGTTTTATGGGTCGTACGCCTCCCTTCTTGACCTGTGCCAGCGCCTCCAACGCTATCACTAATTCCGCGGCCAGTCTGACGGCAAGTTAATTTCTCACCGCGCCTGTCTGGCTGGTCCCGACCGCGCCTTCAGTTCGCCGCCCTCTTTTCCATGCATCCTTCAGTGCTCTGCCGTGGACCTCTGGCAACCCTCCCCCTTGACCGAATCCACCTTCCTCCTCCACCTCCGAGAAGCCATCTCACAGCACGTGACGCCCCTAGCTGCAGCTGTGGCAGCTGTGGGCCGCACGCTGCATGGCTGCTGAGCTCCCCGCCATCCCCACCGCCACCCTCCTCGCCTCCACCACCCCCCTTCCCTCCGCCTCCATGCACCTCCACCGACTCCATCACCGCCCAGCTCCGCGCGACATTGACCAGCTAGCGCCTCAAGGACCACGCCATCGCCATCGGATGCCTGGAAAACACCGCAGGCCTCACCGCCCAGGCGGGCGAAGGACATTGCCGCCAAGCCACTGAGCTGGCCTGGCTGGTGATGCTCCTCCCATCCCGACCTGGGCGGACATGCTTAAGCAGCACACCACCTCCACCACCTCCTCCGGCGCCGTCGCATGCAGCACAGCTCCAGCAGCAGAAGCTCGACCTCCGCGAGGAGGCCGAGCTGGCCAAGCGCAGCCTAAAAGCGTCATCGTCAAGAACTTCGACATGGAGGAAGGTGAGAATTTCGAGAAGCTTGCACGTGCGTTTGAGAGCAAAATCCTTGATCGCATGGGCCTTCTTGGTGATCGCATTGGCCTTCTGGTCGCCCATCGCCTTCCCTGCGCGCGGGGTAAGACAGCCCGGGCGCCCCCGCTTCTTCTCATCTTTACGAGCCCGGCGGACAAAAAGGCTTTCGTTTCTCAGACGCCGCAAGCGGCTCGAGAAGACTCCCTTCACCTTGGACGACGGCTTGACCCTGGCACAGCAACAACGGCGACGGGAGCTATGGCAGACCTACCTCCAGCTCCGGCCGACCAAGGCGGGCCAGCCGGTGTACTGGAAGGGGGCGCGGCCATCTACGTCGGCCACAAGCCCTGGCACGCGACCCCCTCGACCCCCGCGGCTCCAGTGACTCCAGACGCCCCAGCTTAGGGGAATACAGCAGTAGCCGTAGTGTAGAATAGTTAGACCGTGGCCTTGTACATGCACGGCCTACTACAGGCACTATACCAGCTGACTCATGCCTTATTTAGTCATGTACATGTGTGCCCATGACGCGCAACACGCCAGATGATGCCTCAGTAGCTTTATTTATTTAGTAATGCTGTGCCTATGCAGAGAGCTACTCAGTCTGCTGAGAAGCCATGCCCTAGCTCTGTATAGCCTTGCTGATCTTCCACCCCACGATGGGCCCCCCTTATTATATAGTTGGGATGGGCTCTGATATAGATCACAGTGGTGCAGGTGCCCTTGGTGCACTTCGAGCAGGTGTAGTTTACATCCTACCCTTTAATTGCAGGAAGTATATAGCCCGGCCAGACTGTATTTGTTGCGGGCCCGACCCTTGGAACAGGCGCAACAATGGAATAAATTATGTATTTTGGCTTGTTGGGCATAGTCCGTAGGACTTTGGGACTCATTTGGGAATGGTCCCTTGGTCAGGACTTTTAAGTATGAAGTTATGACAGTTAGTGTGATTCGGACTAGTTATTTTGGGCCTAGGTTGATGTATGAGATCTTCTATATATAGGGTCCGGTGCAGTCGCGCCGCGCTGCGTACTTTATAGCTGGTTGATCGAGATCTTGTACTCATGCGTGGATACTGTAGCCTGGCGAGGGTCGATGTCGACACGAGGATCCTGTGTGGACTGCATGTTTTGGAATTCTCTGGAAGGTCTGATCGAGCGCCATGTCGGCACCACTTGCCAGCTTGGTGGCAGGCCTATAGATAGGTGAAATTGGTCCGTCTCGGCGAGGACGAGAGTCTCGTCCTCTTGGTTCGGAATAAAGTGTGTGTGTTGTCACCTGTCCGAACCCGGGGCATTTTCCAACTGCATTTGGTTTCTCTATCCTAAATGTAGGTTGCGTAGATTAATTACATTAATCATCGTGAGCCGTACGTTTCAGTGCAAAAGCCGCATCTGTTCCGTTAATCCCACTCCCATAGGGTGGGTCGCACGTTGGCTGCTGAGCAGTCCTCACCATCCCCACCGCCACCGCCACCCTTCTCCCCCCCCCCCCCCCCCCCTCCGCCTCTGGACACCGACTCCATCACCGCCCAGCTCCGCGACATTGACCAGCACATGGACAATGCCATCGCCATCGAGGTCGATCCTGCAGAACACAGCAGGCCTCACCGCCCAGGCGGTGAAGGACATTGCCCCCAAGCCAGCCCCTGCTGGCCTGGATGGCGATGCTCCTCCCATCCCGACCTGGGCGGACATGCAAGCAGCACGCCACCTCCACCACCTCCGCCGTCGCAGCACAGCTCCAGCAGCAGCAGACGCTCGACCTCCGCGAGGATCGAGGCCGAGCTCGCCAAGCGCAGCCTCAAAGTCACTGTCAAGAACTTCGACATGGAGGAAGGTGAGAATTCCGAGAAGCTTGCACGTGCGTTTGAGAGAGAAATTCTTAGTCGCATGGGCCTTACCGGTGAGATCGAGCTAGTCGCCCACCGCCTTCCCCGCGCGCGGGGTAAGGCAGGGGCGCCCCCGCTCGATCCTTCTCACCTTTAACGCGTTAAGAACCCGGCGGACAAGATTTCTCTTCTCAGACGCCGCAAGCGGCTCGAGAAGACTCACTTCACCCTTGACGACGCCCTTGACCGACCCTGGCGCAGCAACAACGGCGACGGGAGCTATGGCCGACCTCCAGCTCCGGCAGACCAAGGCGGGGCATGCAGCCGGTGTACTGGAAGGGGGCGGCCATCTACGTCGGCCATAAGCCCTGGCATGCGACCCCCGCGGCCCCAACGACTCCAGACGCCCCAGCTTAGGGGAATACAGCAGTATAGTAGTGTAGAATAGATAGACCGTGGCCATGTACATGTACGCCTCCTACAAACACTATACCAGCTGATTCACGAGCATTATTTAGCCATGTACATGTGTGCCTACGCTGTGCCACACCCCAGATGATGCCTAGCTTTATTTAGTTATGCTGTGCCCATGCAGAGAGCTGCTCTCTGCTGAGATGCCACGCTCTAGCTCTTGTATAGCCATGATGATCTTCCCCCCCCATGCATGACGGGCTCCCCTTAGTTGGGTGTTGCTTGAGACTCTGGGGGGTGCCGGTGCCCTTGGGGCACCTATAGAGCAAGTGTCGTTTACATTCCCACCCTTGCAGGAAGTAGCTTAGAATGTATTATAGGCCATAATATGCCCCTTCTCAAGGGCTATGTGCTACATATACTCCCAACGGAGTTATGTTCCTAATTAATGGGTGGTCGCGGCTAATCCCGAAATCCGTAATAACCTACCCTACAACATAGGATCTTTTTTCGCATGACCCGGACGGGTTTGTTACAGTATTACAGGCCCGGCCTGTAATACTGTAATATGATATGCCCCTTCTCAGGGCTATGTGCCACATGTACTCCCAATTAACGGAGTCATGTTCCTAATTAATTAATTAATTAATTAATTAACCCAATCAATTAATTAATTAAGTAGCTTCCATCATCATTCCGTCATCATTCCGTCATCGCGACTAGGAGAAGTGCACCACCCTTATGCTGGCATCTGCCACCCCTATAGTGACCCTATAGTGACCGCGGCCTAGGATGGGTCTCACCCTAAACCCTATGTAAACCCTAAAACCCTAAACCACTTGCAAAAAACAGAAGTGCCCGCCTGCCACCACTGCTCACCAGGTTGTGACATTTAGGCTGGCATCTGTCACCACCCCGGCAGTTGTGAGGGTTTGGGGTGTGACAAGGATGGCGAAAAATTGCACGTACTTACTCTTATATAAAGAACGCCCAATTTTTCGCCACCCTGCCACCCCTTGGCGCGGGTCATAGGAGGTGTTTGTCAAGGTGTGAGAGTGATGGCGAAAAATTGCACGTACTTACTCTTAAGAAAAGAACGCCCAATTTTTCGCCACCCTGCCACCCCTTGGCGCGGGTCATAGGAGGTGTTTGTCAAGGTGTGACAATGATGGCGAAAAATTGCACGTACTTACTCTTAAGAAAAGAACGCCCAATTTTTCGCCACCTTCCCCCACTGGCCGGCGCTGAGGTGGCGTGGGTTGTTGGAGGTGGCGAAAAATTGCACGTACTTACTCTTAAGAAAAGACCGCCCAATTTTTCGCCATGGCCTCGCAGGGTGAGGGAGCCGGCGAGGGCCGCGCGGCGGGGTGTGACCGGAACCGGATCGACTTCTACTCGGCGATGAGGAGACATTGAGCGCGACGTCTTGGAGGTTGTAAACCGTTTTTACAAAGAAATGCATGGCAGAAACGGGCTTCATTAAAATATTAAATTTTACTTATCCGCTCCCTGCAGGAAAGGAGCGATTTCATCCATCGACAGGCCAGACAACGACGTGATCGAATAATCCTTCTCATCGCCCCACCACGAGGGTTTATACCTATCAAGAAACGCGTGCATGTCCGCCTTCGAAATTTCCAAGTAACCACCGCCACGGCTGTTGCCCTTCGCCCCTTTGGCAGAAATTCCCAGAGTCGGGCTTAACAACCTGTTGACGAGCCCGCTACACTGTGCAAAAGACAAACTACCAGCCTCGCCTGCTCGCCGTTGGTATCCAAACGTTGAGCGCATGAACCAGGCCTTGTCGGCAATTTCGCTATCAATTTTATTCCCTAGTGCAATCGTCTCGTCGCGCGTCAACTTCATTGTGAGATTGGACGGATCAGCCGTCGTGATGAAGTCGATGATAGGCGTCCCTTCTAGTAGCTAGAGCGTAATGGCCAGAGACTGTGCTATAGTCCAAAACGAGAATACGCCTTCAAATCAAACAAGGACTCTGACTTCTGCAGAATCAACAGATTGTCTCTGAAATGCTCCTTGGTTCCTAGTCCCGTCAACTTCGAATATTGCCGAATGCCAGCGTACGCCTTCCTCCCCATCTCCTTGTCCAGAATTTGAGGGAGCTCGTCGTCGATGAGATCATACGGAATCATGTACAACCGGTGAACCAGTTCGTACACCGCCTTCAGACGCATTTCGTACGGTGAAAGTGGAACCGTGCCGCCGATTCTCCCCTCTAGATCCTTGTACTCCTCCTCGCTCATAAGCACCACCTCCCTGTCCTTGTCTGGATCTTCTAGTACCGGAAGCGGAGGGGCGTCGATGTCCCCCAACTCCTCCACTGCCGACACCTCCACGCCGTAGTCCTCCGTCAGTATCTTGATGAGATTTCCCTTGTAGTGGGACCTCGACACCGCGAGATCTTGCTGGTTCCGGCAGAAGAGACGGAACTTGGGGCAATTTCTGTCATAGATACGCGACTTGTCCGCGCTCCAGTCGCAGACTACGTCGGCGTTGTCGAACAGCAGCTGGATGAGCGCAGTGTCCCCCGCGATCATGTTCTCGACGATCGTACCGTAGTCCGTTGGAGGCCTGTCAAGAAGCGAAGTCGTGTCTCGATAGAAGATGACCATCTCTCCCTTGACTAAGTGGCGCACCCTGAAAATTTGCTGGAGGGTTGTCGTGTAGCTCGCGTAGTAGTCCCCGTTGATGAAGAGTCCCACCATGCTGTCGAACGTGTGCTCCGTGTAGCTGACTCCAACCGTGATCGTGGGGCTGAAGATCAAAAAGTCCAAGTCAGCCCACGCAGCATTCGCGCCAACCTCCAGATCCTCCTTGCTCGTCAGACTAGTGTAGAGACGCCCGTTCTTGCGCTTGTCGATGAAGGGTTTGAGTGCCTCATACGCCATGGCGGCCTCTTTTTTGCCAGACATTGGGCAGAAAATCCTCTCTCCGGCCTCTATCCTCCTCTCACACTCAGCGACAAAGCGGTCCACGCAGACCTTTCGCCAGTTCTTCTCTGAGGTCACGTCCACCCATCGCAGAGTCCTGTTGGTAGGGCGCCTGAAGGTGTTGCAATCCACCTCCATAGTGTCCGCCGCGCGATAGGCCGCTATGAAATCGTAGACCTTTCGAGTAACAGTAGCGTCTAGCGCGATCACGACCTTGGACGTTTCGATGAGCCTGACGAATTTTCTCAACACCTCGCGACGGTTCTCCACGTAGCGCTGTGAAAGGGCGGTGAGGGTGTTGTAAATTTCGTCCAGGATGAGGAGGTCGAACGGTTGGTCCGTGAGGCGCAAGATGCTGTTCAGGACTATCAACACCCTGTCGTCAGAAATCATCCCCTTTGAGCCGCTGAGATAGTGACGAAAATTTGGGTCACTGTACAGGAGATGGAACGCGTTGCCTTCCCATACAATTGTCCTCCCACCCTCGCCCAGAGACTTGTAGTTGCGATCCTCCTCCTTTGATAGGCTAATGTTGGCAACGATGCAGCACACGCGAATACCTGGATCCCTCCTCACCGCCTCGTTGACGAGTTCACGAATCCTCTCAGATTTACCTGTCCCGCAGTTGGACTGGACGAGGAAGGTGCTCTTATGCGGTCCCCCAAATAGCGCATCCCAGCTGAATGGCTTGATTTTTTCGGACGAATACGTGTGAGTGAACGGCACTTGGTCAGATCCCGGTTGCTGCATCACGGGAGGTGCGATCTCGATCTTGCGAGCGTCTGGCGATTTCCTGTAGCAGTCATAAAAAACTTGTCCTGACGGGTATTGGAGCGTGAATGGGCCGTTCTTCTCGTGCACCTTGTTGCATATGAGGCAGATGTGATCGTCGCATTGCTGGTACTTCACCCTCACGAGCTTGACGTCTGGAGACAACTCAATGTAGCCGCACTCGAGATAGTCACACTCCGGAGCCACCTTCTCCATCGCCGCGAGAGATGCAGAAACGTCAATGTCCTTGCCCGCCGCCTTCACCGTGCACTCGCGACGTCCGCGAACCCCTCTCCTCTTCAACGATGCCGCCCAGTCCGGGGGCGCACTCACCAATACCCCGCCCGAGACGTCGTCCGGCGAGTAGATGTTGATGAGATGGTCGAGGAAGTCACTAGACGAGCCTTCACATGTGCGCAGAATTCCCAGAGGGTCAGTGTCCCCGAATTTGTGCATCCCGACGCATCGGAAAAGACTGTCTCTCCTGTAGACTGCTTCGTCTATCACCGTGTCCATTTCACCGAAATAGTCAGCTGGGTGGCGGCAGATCTCGTCGAATTGCTCTTGACCGTTCACTTTGAACTTCAGCAGCTCGTGCGCGTCCTCGTGAACGGGAGATGACAGGTCGAAAGAAGCGCGCTTGATGAAATCGGTGAGGCCGCTGTACCAAAACACTCTCGCGTCCAGGTCGGCAAGAACGAGACCGCGCACGACGATGTGGAAAGACGACTTGAACAAATCCTTCTTCATGCGAGACGCCGTGCTGACCTCGTAGCGAAAGTCCTTGGTTGCGATGTTCAGGACGACGCGGCAGTACTCGTCGTGAACACGGCGAAAGTGTCCCGGGTAATCGATGTTCGCCAGACGCTCGTCATCTGGGTCGACCTTGTCGTCAATGTCGACGTACGCCCACGACGGGTCGTCGGGTTGTATGACTTCGTCGAGCGTGCGGCGAACGGGATGAGCAGCACACTCCGCATAGATCCGCGAAAAGTCTGCGAGGTTGCCATAATGCGCGTACTCGTTGGCGTCCTTCGTGTTGATGCCACGCGCGCAAATGAAGCGATGGCCGAGAGACACCCCAGCCTCTTTTGTGGGAGCCTTCTTGTAGCGCCACTGCGTGACGACCTTGTTCATGGTCTCATGGGTGGCCTCGGGTGGTGGGTGGAGTAGAGCCAGCCACGGAATGTCAACGTCCTTTATACTCCCACGGTGCTTTCTAGAAGGTTCGACTGTGACGACACGACTCGGTTCAGACGACATGATAGTATATTACTTGTTTAGAAAAAAAAAAATTCAGATTATAAAATGCCAAACCCTCGAACCTCGACCCTCGAGAAAAATGTTCCCATGGAACTTTTATATTCCCTGTATAATGCATGCAGTTTAGAATACCCTTTTCGACATTCATGAAAATTTCCCACGGGAAACTATCTACTTTTTCCTCGGCCTCAGCCGACGTCCGCCAGTCTCGCCACCCTGCCTCTCGTAAACGGCTCCTGTCAGTACGTCATGGCCCATCATGTCGCCAGCCCATTTACGTTTCTTAAATGAAGCGCCCTTCAGGAAACGAGTGATGTATGCTTGTCGCGTGGCGTCGATGCCTCCGTAAATCCGGTTGTAACGGGCGCTGTAGAGCTCGTGTTTGATCGGAATGCCAGGCTCTGATTCGAAAAAATTTCTGTCCAGCCTTAGCACGGGCATCTAACGCTTTGATGAGCTTTCCGTACTTCTTCGGGATGACGACGTCATAAACTGGCATGCTGTGCTGCGTTTTGAAATTCTGGATGTAGAATCTCCTCTCGCTCGGGATGTAGCCGTTCTCGTGCGGTCCTAGCTCAGCGACCGAGTCGACGATGCGCATCTGGTCGTGATTGTAACGCGTCGGTGGTAGATCTTCACCCGAGAGATAGATCAAGCCCATGAGCGCGGCGTCGGACGTGGGATCGGCTTCGTACTCTGCTTTGGCGATCTTCTGGAGCTGTTCGTACGTGTACCTCAGCGGCTTGTTCTCGGCACGGTCAAACCGTCTGTCCAGGTCACCAACCTTCAGCTCCTGACGCGAGCAGTGTACGCGTCCGTAACGTGACTTGGGAGCCTCTTCTCGGGCGGCATCATTCGGTTCACGCCGTTGATGACCCCGAGGAGCTGCTTCTCATTCTCCCTCCAGGCGTCGTCCTTCGAGTGCTGGGTCTTGCGCTTGGGTTCTGATGTCTCGTGCACCACGCGAAGAACACGAGCTGTGTCGGCAAGGCAATCAACGGACTCGTACTGCGAGCACCCCAGTTTGTCGAGCAGGACCCGCATCCTGCCAATGTATCCCAAAGCGGTCTTGCGAGTCGCCCCGCGCTCCTTCGATGGCCTGCCACGCTCGTGCTGCTCTGGTCGCGCTTCCGCTGCGGCGACGGCCTCGTCGAAGGTCCAGTACCGCCCTCCTCCAGCTCGCGCAGGCGATTCCTCATGGTGCGGTGGCTCCGGCGAGGGTGGAGAGGTCGCCTGCAAGCCGATTTTTTCCGCGCACTCGGGTTATTTGCGATCCATCGTCACTGGGATTCCAGACGCCCTTCTTGACCTTGCTTTTCGCCGAGATGCAGTTCGTCTGGTCGCGGGCGATTGCTCGCCTCTTCGCCTGGGCCCGTCGCCATTGCTCGCGACGCTCCTCTACGGTCACCGTCATCTGATGACTGAACATGAGACAATTTTTTGGCTCGAGGCTTTTTATACCCTACGGGGTGGATCCTTGGGCGCCCTCGAGGCCGTTTCGGTTCGTGTCGTTTTTCCGTTTTGGAGGGTGAGCGCCCACGTGGACGCCTGCGATCGCCCACCAAGGCGAGGATGGCCAATCGATTTCGGGGCTCATGTCGTGACAGGTGGACGGAATCGTGTCGTGGCCTGCTTCTTGAAGGATCCTGACGACACGTTCTAGATTTTCTGCCCCAGTCGAGAACCCGAACAATATCGGAGGAGTGCTTGGGTGTCCAACACGTACTCCTTCTCGGCGCCTGCGTATCGATGGACGGAATATCCATAGTATATCATGTTCAGAGAAAATTATTTTATCGAGAGAAATGTATTGAAGTTTCGACGAAACATTTTTTTCGGGTCGCGCTGGTCGAAGTCGACAGCGAAGAAGTCGTGAGGATCGTCCTTGACGGCGTGGTCCCATAGCGCGAGAAACTCGTCCGGCGCCACAGCCCCCGCGCTCTCTTCCGCGATCTGTCGCGGCTCGATGGTCCTTCGTTCTGAACAGCGCAAGAAACGATATATTCGCTCGCACTGCTCGTGGTACGCCACCGCTTGTGTACGCCTGTGTCAGGAAAATCATGCTCGTGAGGAAGTGTCTGTGTTTGAACGCGAAAGCCGCAACAGCGTTTTTGCTAGAGCTCTGATAGAGGGCACTGCCTTGCATGTCGTCTATCAGAATGAGCGACGAAGGAGGACCGTGCTCGAACCTTGTCGCAGGTTTATCCCAGTTCATTGCATCAAGGCGTAGGTACATGGAGAGGTCCATGAGTTCTGCGTTTTTTTCCCATCCACGTATTCGCGTTTGAACGTTTCCCAGACCTTGAGATCGTCCTTGTACCTCTCGTATTCGTGGAGGTCAGACTTTATATGATCTATCATCCCATCGAATGCCAGGTTAGAGTAGACTTCCATCGTCATGGCTGGTTCCGGGAGCTCTTGTATTTTGGCTCCGTGTGGGCACTCCCTGAAATGAGGTACAGCTTGTCGAATGAGTTGTTAGCAAAGTAAGCCTTCGCCATGTTGACTGCCGATGTAGTTTTCCCAGACCGTCGAGCTCCGCAGAAGTTTGCGATGAAATGAAGACTCGGCATATTCGGTGGAGCAGGACGCTGTGGGGCGTATCGTTGCTTGATGTCTTTGTTCTCAAGTGAATGAATTCGTCGCTCTTCGATGATAGCCATTATCATTCTAAGACATTTTAATCGTCCAGACTAGCAAGGAGAGACGCGCGGATTGGCGGCCATGCGCATCTCGTATGGCGTCATCGCGACAGGTGCGGTGGTGGAGGTGGGAGCTGTCGGGTCTTGATCGGGGTGGCGGAGAGTCCGGCTCTGTCTCCTTGGGTTTCGACCCCGTCTTGGTTTTGGCGTGTCGGCGGGGTTGAGGCGACGGAATCTTCAGCGAGAAGGCGTTCAATCCGCGATTTGTTGCGGCTTCTTGCAGCTCGAGTTCGACTAGCCTTTGCCGCTGAATCTCCAATTCCTTTGCAAGGACCTTTCGTTCATACTCTGCCTCCTTTTTCTCGTTTCGTCTCTTCTCCCCTCGGCTTTTGCGCGTTGCTGGTAACCTCATTTTGTCGCGAAGGGCTTTTTTCTGTTCATCATTCAGCGGTTGTCCCTTTCGAATTGTCTTGACCAGGTCAACCTGCTCTTCCCGCGTCTCGGCGAAGGTTTCGTCTTTGGTAGCTCGTTGGGGTCTCTGAAGCCTCAGAGCCAGTTATATTCTAGGTAGATAATAATATGGTTTCTAACAACATTGAGCAGACCGACCAATCTCGCCACCGGGTTAACGCTCGACCCAGCGCCGTCCAGCTCGCCAGTGGTTTCTGCGGGTCGGGACACGGGCGGAGTGGTACGGAGGTGCCAGGTCACGCGGGTAAGCGGCTGAGGTGGTCGAAGATTAATGGCCTGCTGAGAGAGGGGAGCCGGAGGGGAGG